>VZTD01005277.1:302529-336516 GCA_013397725.1 Rhagologus leucostigma
TCACCAGGCTCCAAGGGATCACCAGGCTGCAAGGATTCACCAGGTTCCAAGGGATCACCAGGCTCCAAGGGATCACCAGGCTGCAAGGATTCACCAGGTTCCAAGGGATCACCAGGCTGCAAGGATTCACCAGGCTCCAAGAGATCACCAGGCTCCAAGGGATCGCCAGGCTCCAAGGGACCACCAGGCTCCAAGGGACTGCCAGGCTCCAAGGATTCACCAGGCTCCAAGGGATCACCAGGCTCCAAGAGATCACCAGGCTGCCAGGGATCGCCAGGCTCCAAGGGATCACCAGGCTCCAAGAGATCACCAGGCTCCAAGGGATCGCCAGGCTCCAAGGGCCTGCCAGGCTCGGGCGGAAGGCAGCATTTACCCGATGATGCACTGGAGTGCACAATACAAGTGGTGATCTTTAAAGTGTTCAATGAAGTACACCGAAACGCTGCGAAACAACTGTTCTTAAACGGTTTCTGGGGACGCAGCTTTGAAAATATGAGTTTCATTTCTTTTGTGTGGTGTTCCAGGTCACCGGGCCTTTGTTCCGCTCCTGTGAGCCCTCGCTGGAACGACTGCCATTGCTCATCCTGCTTTGATTGTTCCCAGCTTTATTTAAGAAGCTGCTCTCTGCAGATCATTTAATGAGGAGGATTTCCTCATGCAGGAAAGCTTCCATCTTTCTCTTTTAAGCGTCAGGGTGGATGTTTCCTCGGCTGAACTGGAACCATATTTAACTGTTGTGTTTATTTCTCAGCAGTGAAGTTTCCCTCCTTGGGTTCAGAGTGAGGTGACAGCTGCAGCATCTCCCTTGGAAACATTTTAAAGAAAGCAGAGAAATACTTGCATCGGACCCTGTGCTAAGTGCCTCTCACCAGAGACGCATCCATCTCGCTCGAGATCCTGTTTGGCTCCTTTTGGGATGTTTTTGATTAGTGATCCACTAAAGCCATTGTCATTCCCTTTACAGCTACTCTGAGGTTCTCACATGGTACAATCAGGAGGGGAAAGCCAAGCTATTGCATGAGAATACATGGGAAAGAAATAAGGCTGAAGGTACTGGGAAGGTTTAAAGAGATGTTTTGATTTCTTCCTGCCCTTTGGAAGGGATGAAAGATGGAAGGAAAGGGGGAAAATGGGAAACACAGTAGCAAGGGGACTCTTCCAAGGCAGGGCTGGGCCACCCCTCTTGGTCTTCATGTTAGGATGGGTTTGTGTGGGGAAGGAGCAGAGCCCAGATGCTACTTTGAGGCTGGTTCCTATGATCTTTTTTTCTTTATTACTTTTTCCCCTTTTTTTAAAGTGAAAAATTTTCCCTTGGAAACTAAAAGGCAAATCACAGCAACCGAAATACAAGTTCTCTTTGATCTTTGTTTTATGCCCAGGTAAAAACTACCTCAAATCAGTTTATTTAGTATCTTTCTTGCTTCTCAACATGTTTTTACAGTCCAAAATGCAAATTTAACCCTCTCTAACATGTTTGGATGAAGAGATGCTCCAGCATCAGCTCCAGCTCTCTGCTATAAATGTTCCAAGGAAAACAATGTTATTTCTATGCAAAGCTGTTTCAGATGTCTCTGTGCTTGGTTTCACAGGCTCCCACAGAATGAAGGGAAAAGAGGGTTTTTTAATTCTACTTAGGGCCAGCTGCCACCCATCCTCCTGCAGGCATGGAGGTTTTTTGCACCCAAATATTGACTGCAGAGCTATTAATGCAGAAGATACAGAATCATAGAGTCATGGAATCATTCAGGCGGGAAAAGCCCTCTAAGGTCAGCAGGTCCAACCATCAACCAGCACCACCAGCAGCACTAAATCATGGCCTCAAATGTCACATCCACGCGTTTTTTGGATCCCACCAGGAATGGTGATTCCCCCACTGCCCTGGCAGCATACGCCAGGACTGGGCAACCCTTACCATGAAAAAAATTTCCCTATTATCAAACCTGACCCTCCCCAGCACAGCCTGAGGCCGTTCCCTCTCCTCCTGTCCCTGTTCCCTGCGAGCAGAGCCCGACTCCCCCCGGCTGCCCCCTCCTGTCAGGGAGTTGTGCAGAGCCACAAGGTCCCCCCTGAGCCTCTTTTTCTCCAGGCTGAGCCCCTTTCCCAGCTCCCTCAGCCGCTGCTGGGGCTCCATTCCCTTCCCAGCTCCCTCAGCCGCTCCCCATCAGACGTGTGCTCCAGCCCCTGTTATTATGGTGAGGCCCTGGCACAGGGTGCCCAGAGCAGCTGTGGCTGCCCCTGGATCCCTGGCAGTGCCCAAGGCCAGGCTGGACACTGGGGCTTGGAGCAGCCTGGGACAGTGGGAGGTGTCCCTGCCATGGCAGGGGGGGAAAAAGATGATCTTCAGGTTTCCTTCCAACCCAAACCCACCTGTGGCTCTATGATTCTGTGACTGGTGCATGACACACAAGTATGTGGCCATGGTGGCACTGTCTAAAAAGGGTCCTGAAGTTGTTTTCAATCATTCTGAAATACGTGGTAAAAATAGTGCCAACAGCTCCGTTTTCCTCCTTCGTGTGGCTGCTTTTCTGCAGATTTTTGAGCAAAAGGAGGAGTTTGGCCATGGTTACAGGTGTGATCTGACTGTTCTTTTCCAAATTGAAGTGGTTTATGCTGGATATGATAGTTCTTCCTATCTTCAAGGAGAAGTGTGCTCAGTAAACGATGCAATTCTAGTTTCCACCCTTCTGCTTTGCCTGTGAGTAGTATTAGCAAACACCACAGAGATAAGGGCCATTTCAGAAGTGAGGCCTGTTATTTCAATCTTCTCTTTCATTTTTATGTCAAATTTTGTCAGAGGGATGGGAAATCCTGCTCAGTGTTGGACCACCGTGGTTTGGAATAGCATCAAATTTTCATCACTTCTGGCATCTGCTCTTATATCCCTGAGAGGGTTAATGTTTGTTGTTTTGGGGCTTTTTTTCAGTTGTTTCCCCTTAATTTTTATAATGTCTAGCCCTCTTCAAATGACTTTTTTCCCCAATTAAATTCCAGAGGCAACCAGGGTCAGTAGGTGCATGCTGTTGTGCACAGCTCTGCTGAGCTGCACAGGAGGAGCTGAACTGCACTAAAAGATGCAGCCATCAGTCAATGGTTGTGGGTTTTTGCTTTTACTCTTTTTATCTAGGACTGCAGACAGTCTGGAAGTGTTTCAAGCTCATTTTGAGGGTCAACACCATCACCTTTCACTTACACGATTGGATTTATATTTTACATTTTACGCAGAAAACTTCCTCAGCTACACTTACACATTCAGATTTTTCCAACCAAAAAAAAGAAACCAAAACCCAGGGCTGAAACGTGTTATATACAGCTTTTATTTTCAACATTCACTTCTCCTTCTGTTTTTCAATCTTAGGCTGTTTACTTGATTATTTTAAATTTTAAGTAAATTTTCTGGTGGAGAATAGAGGTTTTTGTGTTAAGCACAAGATGCCAGCTTCCTGCAGAGGTCTCTCTAGGGGGACTGAAATCATATTAAAGTGAGATAACATGTGTTTAGGAGTGTGAAAAAAGAATACAGTTGATATATCAAACTTTCACAGTTTTGGAGAGCTCAGAATAAAGTGGCAGTGAGCATTCCTGGCTCACAGAGCAGCTCAGTCCCCTCCTGTGGCTTCACGCGGGGCACTGAGATGTTGAACATCTCTCCTCAGATCCTGGCTGTCCTGGGATGAGATCCTTGAGTCTTACAGCAGGTTGGGAACCAGGAGAAGGAACCAGGAAGACATCGGATGTTCCTGGGTGTTTGCAGTTCACACTTTGGTGTTAGAGAGTCCCAGAACGGTTTGGGTTGGAAGGGACCCTAAAGCTTAACACTGCCAGGGATGCAGGGGCAGCCACAGCTGCTCTGGGCACCCTGTGCCAGGGCCTGCCCCCCCTCCCAGCCAGGAATTCCTTCCCAATATCCCATCCAGCCCTGCCCTCTGGCAGTGGGAAGCCATTCCCTGTGTCCTGTCCCTCCATGCCTTGTCCCCAGTCCCTCTCCAGCTCTCCTGGAGCCCCTTTAGGCCCTGCAAGGGGCTCTGAGCTCTCCCTGGAGCCTTCTCCTCTCCAGGTGAACATTCCCAGCTCTCCCAGCCTGGCTCCACAGGAAGCCATTCGAGGGGAATCTGGGAACTGTCTTTAACAAAACACAGAAGAATTAGAGAGGGAGCAACAAAACAACAACAAAGGAAATGAAACCACCAAACACCCTGAATGTCTTCCAGGGGAGGCTTTGAACCCTGAGGCACCCTGAGCCTGGGAGAGGGCAGAAGGGAGAGGACCAGAGGCAGGAGCTTCCAGGAGGCAGCTGAGTTGCCCAGGAGGGCCGAGGTCAGTGCTGGAGCTGCTCTGCCTGAGCCCATCTGAGAGCCTGGGAAGTGAAGGCACAAAACCTGCAGGTCCCTGAGCTGTGCACAAGGGAGGGAAGGAAGGGAGGAAGGGAGGAAGGGAGGGAGGGAGGAAGGGAGGAAGGGAGGAAGGAAGGAAGGAAGGAAGGAAGGAAGGAAGGAAGGAAGGAAGGAAAAGGAAGGAAGGGGGATGCTCTGGCTGAGGTTGCTGCAGGGCACTGCAGCTGCTTCCACAGAAACCCAGGGCAGGCCTGAAGAGTCTCTTGGTAACATCTTGGCTCATCACCGTAAGAGGAGCTTCCCGAAGTGAGAAAAGATGTCATCCCCATTAATAGCATTATTAAATAATTCTCACAGATAGAGATAAATATATAAATATCTTGTTATTTGCCTGTCATGTTCCACCAGGCTGTCTAGAGTGAATGAATCATGATTTGTTTTTCATTAAGTCAGTGATGTAAATGCAGGTATGTGATTGAAATTATGGCAAGGTGACTGTGGTCTTTCATATCTGTATTCCATGCACTCTTCCTGGAGTTTTTATAGCTGTGATAAAGGCAGGAAGTATTTTCTGATGATCCATGATCCAAGCTCTCCTTGAATTTGGGAAACATTTTGCCACTGCTTGCATCACATGAATATCCTTTGCTAATCTCTAATTTCTGTTGAAAATACAGCAGAAATTTTGTGATATCTGTAGAAAGTACAAAGGGCAGATTTCTGCTGCCTGGCTCGGCATGTGTCACACTTGGTCACTGCCATCTTTTTTGGTCGTGTGGGAGGGTGAAACATAAGGTCTCGAAACTTTTCTTCAAAATTATCCCAGTGTATCACCCTCTGCCATGCCCAGAGGTCAGGAATGGTCATTCCTCTGCCCGTGGTGGCACTTCCTCAGCACCAGGAGCTGCCCCAGCTGCAGCCAACATCTTCAGTGGGGAAGGGAGCCTCTGCTCTGTTTTCCCTGAAACTCGTTTGTCCTGTCTTAAATTTCCTTCTCATCTGAAATAGGCTTCCAAGTTATCCAGGAACCCACTGCTCCATCAGGCTCCAGTTTTGACCTAAGGAAAACATCTTAGTCTTCAAACTGGTCTTTTATGTGGGTTTGAGTCCAAAAGTCTGAACCTCTGAGCCTGGAGCCAGCACCGAGAGCTGCCCCCAGCTCTGTGAAGAGCAGGGGTGACTTCTAGTGCATCGTTACCTGGGATTGTGCTTTCCAAAATGTGGGAAGGGGATGGCAGGAAGAGCAGTGTGTGGTGGAGAAAGGCTAGCGGTGTGTTGGGCCACCTGGCGTAGGAACCTGTAAACTTCCAGGGTAATAACTGCCCGTCACAGGGTTCCTGCAGGCAGCAGTGGCTCCGGGAGGATGTCCCCGTCTCTCCCACTGGCATTCAGCGAGCTTGGCTGGCCCGACTGCCCTCGGGCTCCCCGTGCCTGTCGCTGCGTGAGCCCGGTCCTGGGCTCTGCTCAGCAGCATTTCCCACGCTGACTCTGTCAATAGCAAACAAGAGCAGCAGCTTTCTGAGCTTTCACTCCTACCCTTTCTGCTCATGACAGATTCTTGCCAATGAAGTTCCCAGTCAGAACATGGAAGTGTGGATTTAGGAGACAGGTGGTGAGAGATAGAGCAGGGACCCTGCTCTGAGGCACAGCTACAAGGACGGGGGTCAAACGCAGCTGTAAGCAGTGGGTCTGCTCACCACTGGGAGTTCCAGCTCCAGGGGCTGGGCAGGTGGGTGTGGACTGGTCATTGGAAAAGTACTGCACAGTGGAATCATTATTTATCCCTTGTGCAACTAAAGGGTACTCGTTTCCAAGTGTGTGCATCTTTCTGGATGCTTTTTGCCTGGCTTCAGGAGGCAATGGCTGTTTGTGTGCCCAAGTGCATGTTGGTTTTACACGTACAAGCAGTAAAAAGTCTGGTTTTCCCTGGCATTGTCTCGCTGGCATCTGCCAGCTGTTCATCCTGTCCCATCATCCAGGGCTTCGAGGAGGGGGTTAAACATCCCACCCACCCTGCTGACCCCCGTCAGCACCACTTCTAACCAGCACTGGTCTGAACTGGAGCCCTTGGGTCCAGTTCCCCACACAGCTTTTCCTCTGCCTTGTTACCCACCCACCCAGGGCCAATCTCCAGTTTGACCTCAAGGATGATGTGGAAGATCACATTTAAAACCTCACTAAGGAAAGGAATTTATCCACAAACCTCATCCAGATAAGAAGGCACCTTTAATTTAGGAACCTGGATGCCACCACCTGCTGAAGACGGATGGTGGTGTTGTCACTGGCACATGGGAAAAACAAGGGAAAGACACATAGTTTTTAATATTGGATGTGTTATCAGAGCTCATGGCTGAGATCTGTGTCTTCTGTACTTCTTTTGTTATTGTTTGAATTTTATATTGACCTGTTTTAGCAATCACTTTATTCCTCACAGCCCCTTTGGCAGTCCATTGCAGATTTTGGGGATGACCCCCTCTCTCTTGTCTTACAGGAAGCATTTCTGCCATTCTGTGAACCCTCTTGCTAAAGGAATGGTTAGAAAATATAAATATGTCCCTGTGAGGCACTAAATCTGCTTCTTTGCTAGAGAGTGCCCCGTCCTTGACTCGTGGCGCCCAGTGAGCTGCTGCACCAGACACTGTGTCAGTGGGCAGGGGGCTGTGAAGCCCCTGCTCAGCACCCATAGCTGGGACTGAGAGTTAACACTCATCATTGTGCCACGCCATTAATTCACTAGAACACAGAACTAAGTGGTAATTATTAGCAGTGTCTGTTTATTATGGCCATTTTATTTTCCATGTCCCTTAAACATTAATCGTTCCTAATAGGACGAGGTTGGTTGAACTGATGTGAAATAAGTGGCAGAGGTCTGTGTTCAGCAAATGTCTTTTCATTGTTTTCCTTCTTTTTTATACTCTCCCTATGCAAACACACCATTTAAGGTTATTCTGTGTGTTTAATGGACTCTTGTGCCTACCTGTCACAAACAGGTACCAAGGACCTTAAGATAAATCAGCCGTGTTCCGTGTCCCCAGCACTTCTCCCCTGCGCAGCAGAATTCAGCAGTAGAGCAGGGATGCTGCAGGGAGCACTGGGAGGAGGAAGTGTGCAGCTGTCACACAGGGCAGGGAAGTGCAGTGCCTGACTGGAATGTTTTTTTGTGGGATGGAAACTCTTATGGAGCGATATTGATGATATGTTTGGCAGTGACATTCAGCCGGTCAGGTCACAATTACTTTTGACTATTACAAAACAGCAAATGATTTAATTCCCCTAATGGTGTTGTATTTCCTCATCGGGTGAAAAAACAGGTAAGGAGCCATTTGGGTACCAAGTCACCATCCCTGATAGCCTCAAGGATTTATGAATGTTTGGTCTAGAAAAATTCTGAAAGCAGCCGCTGCAACCTCCCTTGCCCAGCTATGAGCCCCTGTCCAAGTCTGTGTGGAGCATCACAGTCCTTCAGACAGGCTCAGAGGCCTCAACTCTTCTTCCATGCCAAGGTATTTGCTTAATATCGTGTTCACTTTTGTCCTCCCATTATTTTGAAAGGTTCTCCAGCCCTTGGGTCATAAGTTATGGTTGTCATCATCATTAGGCTGGGGCCTAAATTCCTCACTTCTGTAAATCCCCATTTCTGCTCCACTTAATTGCTACCCTATATTGGGTTTTTATTTGTTTTTTTACTTTGTTTTCCTGGGCTACTAAAACCCTTACCATCATTCTTCTTTTTGGGGAAGTAGGGAACAAAATGCTGAAGCAGGTTCTGGAAGTGCCTGCTGCAATAATTTGCAGGTTGTCAAGTTCTGGACCATTTGTGATAT
This sequence comes from Rhagologus leucostigma, assembly GCA_013397725.1. NCBI lineage: Eukaryota > Metazoa > Chordata > Aves > Passeriformes > Rhagologus > Rhagologus leucostigma. Next base: position 310,685 of record VZTD01005277.1, read on the forward strand.
TAAATACAAGGGCTTGGGTCTTCCTGTCCTCTCGCCTGATGTGTGGGAAGAATCCTCCTTTGTTCCTGGAGCCGGACTTGTTTTGTCGATACCCCTAGGAATTATCCTATTCAGTACCATGTAAACACAGTCCAATCTCGCAAGTGAAGCCTCAAAGACTCCAAGGCTCTTCCACAGCCAATTTCAGACTCTGGAGAGTGAGAAAACCACCACATAGGCAACAGATTACTTGGCAATTATTTCCAATTCTTTCTATTTCTGCCTGCCTAGAAAATCAGGAAACAGGATTTACTTGGGAACAATTGCTGTAATAAAGTCAGTCGAAGTTTCACCTTGCTGGAAGATTGATTGAGCTGGGAGCTGCAGAAGTGGTAATCCAAAATACTTGACCTTGGTGCAGCATTATCTGTGTCTAGAGCCTTAAGCCATGACAATTGCAACACCTCGAACTCCTCAGCGCGCTCCTTTTGCTCAGATCCCACGTCCTCTCCCAGGAAGCATCGCATGTGCTCTTTCAGTGTCGCATTGGGAATCAGCCTTTGTTTGCTCACGTGTGCTGAGGAGGGCAGATGCAGCTCACAGCAAAAGGGTCTGGGGTCATCTCGTCCAGCGGGTTCTGCTCCTGTGCACTCCCCAGGTGTCAAACAGGTTGTGCCTCTCTCCCTCCCCATTTCCCGTGGGGAGATGGAGGTGCTGTGCATTCCTGTGACCTCGCAGCGGCTCTGCCAGCCTGACAGGATCACAGACACACAGGATGGGCCAGCTTGGAAGGGACCACGGTGGGTCAGCTGACCCCACCTCCCTGCTCAAGCAGGGTCATCCCAGAGCACATGGCACAGGACTGTGTCCAGGTGGAATCCTCTGTCAGCAGGGAGCCAAACTCATGGGTTTTCCCCAGCGTTCTCTCTGCTCTCACTGTGGGGGCTGTGACTGAGAAAAGGGATGGCAAAGAAATGTCCCTGCACTCTCCTGACGTGTGACCCTCCCTGGCACTGTAGGGTCCGAGACACCTGAGACCTCCCATCCTCCCAGAACACAGAGCAGGTCCATGAGCACCAGCCTGCAGATGCAGGTCCAAGAAGCAGCTTCAACCCCTCCCATCCCATTCCCCATGTCCAGCCTCTGTCCCACAGCGGGGCTCAGCCCTGCTCTGAGCAGATCTCTGGGTGTGGGGTGTCCTCACCAGCTCTGAGCTGGGCAGGGAGTTTTGTTGCCCCAGACGCACCTACAGATCCCTCTGCACTGGATTCCCAGCAGAGCAGATTATCCTGCCACAAATGTAACCATCCAAATTACCTTTCCCTCTGCTTCCTTCAGGATTCCAGCAGAGAGGAGACACTTCAGAGAGTCCTTGACCTTCATGGGTCTCTTATGAATCATTAACCTGGAAGATGGATGGGGGAGAGATCCTGCAGCCTGGCAGAGCAGCTCTTGCGTTTCATTTCTGTGTGTAACTCAGCTGCTGCTCTGCTCTTTCCCTGGCTCTGTAACATTCCTGCACATGGCAGCAGCGCAGCAAAGGTCGGCATTCCCATATATCTGCTCAGTTTTACAATCTCTGCCCTTTATCCTCACACATTTACATAATGTGAGTATAATGGAGATGCACAATTCTGCCTTCTCGCTCCAGAACCTGCAAGTGAGTTTGTCACAGCGGCTGCTTCTTTAAAGAAATAATGTTGTACTAATGTGTAACCTCTGGGAATCACTGACAACACCTGGTAGTACAGCAGTGTCGCATTTCATCTTGTTTTCCTTTTTTTCAATGTTAAGACCTTTTATTTTGCTCTTAGGTTGCAGAAAATTCTTCCCTTCCTGCAGGTCTCTCACAGAGCCCCCTGAGGGCATGGCCACCTTAGACTGAAGCTTTCCTGTCGGTCAGAAATATTTCTGGGGTGCTTCAGTGCAAGCCAGCCCGTCAGTCCCGAAAGATTCCCTCCCTGTGTGAGGTTCTGGAGGAGAAGTCCAGCTCCAGAGGAGCGTTTTGGTGGTTCCCTTGTTGCAGGTCTGCTGAAGCTCCTGGATCTTCAGGCAGAGTTGGTGGTTACAAACCAAGAGCCCCAGTCTGGAAGGTCTGGTGGGTTTTGGTGCTTCACCCCTGTCCTTCAGGTCCCAGCTGGCCGGGCCACGCCTCTGCCCATTGCTGTGGGCACGGGCTGGCACGTGGCCTCTCTGGGGGCATGCAGCCGGTCACGGCGGGGTGTGCCAGCCACCACGGCTTGGGCTGGGAGGGACCTTAGAGCTCATTTCAGTCTCCCACCCGCTGCCATGGGCAGGGACACCTCCCACTGTCCCAGGGTGCTCCAAGCCCTGTCCGACCTGGCCTTGGACACTCCCAGGGACCCAGGGGCAGCCACCACACCTGTGCCCTCACGAAATATTCAGGTAAAGAGCAGCGTTAGCACCCTGAGTGTGAAATTGCTACACGTGAGAGGGGAACTGAGCATAAATAAAAGAAGGCTGTTTAGCATTTCCCTTTATGTGACTAAACATGGAGGGCTGCCCAGATGTGAGATCATTTGGGGATGGACAGAAAAGAGAGAGAAGGAGAAACGGAGAAAAATGAGATAAGGAACACAGAGACAGGGATAGAAATGTGGATCATTCCAGCAGCAAGATTAATAATGAATTCCCTGCTCCTGATGTAAAAATGGAATAGGACTGCTGCTGACAGTAATATGTCTTGAAAAGAAAAAAGCCACGATTTCCCATTTGTTCCCTCCTTGATAATTTCATGTACCAAAGTGTATTACCCATGGTCACAAACCAGCTCAGCTCGGGTGAGCGCATGGCCAAAATTGGGGAAAGACAGAGTGTGATGCTAATTCCCTGAAGACGTGTTTCCCTGGAACACAACATCAGTTTCCTCTGGGCTAGAACCTGAGTGAGGGTTGCTGTGGGTGCTGTAGGAAAAGGGCACTCACAGATCATCACTCTGGGGGTGCTGGGTGTGAAGGAGAACGGAGAACCCAGCGCCCGGGCTGCCGGAGCGTGGGCAGCGGGTGCCACTGCCCCTCACAGGTGTCTGTTGTGGGATCCCCGCTCCTTCCTGCGTGAGGGAGCACCCTGGCACAGGATGGGACACGCACACCGTGCCCCCAGGGAATGTCACCTCGCCAGAACAAAGCAACAAAACAGGAAAGGTTGAGAGCGTGAAAACCAGCAAAGCCTGTTCACAGGTGTGGTCACAGGGTTTGGGTTGTGTCGTGTTGAGTTCATGCTCATAAACTGTCAGGCCCAGTGGACGTCCCAGCAAAGTTACATCCCGTGGTTCTGCCCATCCATGGGTGCTTTGTGAGACCTGGAGACTGGGGAAAGCCAGTCTGTGCCAAGGTGTCCCCTGAGGTCCCTAAATGCCATCCTGCAAGCAGGGGATGTCACCCCAGGCCGTGAGCTGCTCTGTGTCCTGGCACAGGCCGGCTCGGGGGTGATGCAGGGAGGGGCAGCAGTGGCTGCTCCTCCTGAGCCCCCCATATCCCAGTGCCTGGGGGGAATGGTGCTGAGATCTCCACCTTGGGAAAACCGTTGGACTTCTGGATGCTTTGACTGCTGTGGTTTGTCTGTTTACATGACTTTTTTCCCCTCAAAATCTCTTCTGAGGTTTGGACACTCCCAGTCACGAGCAGTTCAACCCCAAGTCTCTTGGGAGCACGAGGGCAACAGGCAGGACTGAGCTGTGAATGTCCATGGGGCTTATCCAATTTAAACCCGGCCTTGAGGAGCACAGAATGTGCCCAGTCTGTCCCAGGAGCCTGGCCACCCAGGGCAGGGAGCAAAGCCACAGCGTGAGGCGAGGAGGGCTGTCCTGGGAAAAACAGCGAGCGGAATTTGCTCTCTGTGATGGGGAGAGGAAAAGAAGCATTTCCCAGGAGCTGTTACTGAGTTAGTCAGCACAAAACACATGTGAACCCTTAAAACATACGGCCCAGCAATGGAAAAAATGGAGATAGCTGCTCCCAAACAAGCAGACTGCATTCTCCCACCAGAAAAGTGCCTGTCCAGTTTGCCTGTTCCCAGGCACTGCAGTTGCCTGACAGTGGGAAGCATTTTTTAATAATGAACAACCAAGCCCAGATCATTATCTGAAATCTCATTAAGGATCTGTCAGTGGGAATCTCCGATGAATTTCGTGCTCGTGTGCAGCTCATGCACAGAGGAACAGGGTTTTCCTGCACCATGCCCTGGAAGACAACCCTTCCCTGAAATCCCTCGCCTGGATGCCCATTGCCACGCTCAAGTGTCCTTACTCGCTATTTTAAAGTCAGTGTATTTCTTTGCTGCAGGCCTCTCGGCTGCTGCTCCCTCAGCCCCAGGAGCTGGGGGCTCCCAGGCACTCCACTTCCCAGACGGGGGGCCCACCTCCCGGGCTGCTCTCTGGGGCTCCCTCCCCAGCCAGCTTTTCCCAGGGGTGCTGAAGACCAGCTGGGGAGCCAGTCATGGGAAGGGGAAGAAGAAAAGAAATCTCTTTTCCTTAGGAAAAGTGGCTGGTGGCCAGCCAGAGACAGGAGTTCTGTTTCTGGATCACCTGTGCCCTGGATCACCTGTGCCCTGGATCACCTGTTCACCGTGTCACTGGCTGGAAACTGTTTTATCAAAGCCAGAGTGGTCTTTATGAATACCTTGTCTGTTCCAGGGCACTGACTGCTCCAGCAAGTCCATCCCAGTAACTCCTGTTCCTGTATGGAGCCCGAGTTTGTGTTCTGGGCAGTTTCTGCCCTCAGGTGGGCACAGAATCCTATCACAGAATGGTTTGAGTTGGGAGGGCCCTTAAATCCCCCCCAGTCCCTCCTTTGCCATGGCAGGGACCCCTCCCACTGTCCCAGGCTGCTCCCAGCCCCACTGTCCAGCCTGGCCTTGGGCACTGCCAGAGATCCAGGGGCAGCCACAGCTGCTCTGGGCACCCTGTGCCAGGGCCTGCCCACCCTCCCAAGGAAAAATTCCTCCCCCGTATCCCATCTAACCCTGCCTTCTGGCACTGGGAAGCCATTCCCTTGTCCTGTCACTCCATATCTAAAATGACCTATCACTAAATTGCCTCAGCCATTAATTATAGTCCGTATTATCTACAGTTTCTTTTCTTTTATATTCTTCTGCTATTTTTTTTCCCCTTTTAATTTATGGAAATTGAAATCCAGTCCTTTCAGTCCTGTTCTGCTTTTCCTGGTGGCTCAGAGCATCCCCAAGGATCAGGTATCTCTTTCCGTACTTGAGGAGAACCCGTGTGCACCCGTCTGTCACCGATGGGTCTGTGTGTGGTTATCTCACAATGGATGCTAAATTCCCTGCTGTCAGGCTGAGAAACACGGCAAAACTTGGAGAGGGGAAAAGCTGCCCTGGGTTGCTGTCCTTGTTTTCCTGGAGAGTTCCCTTCCAGGGTCACAGCAGGAATAAGATCACCCATCAGCTACAGCCCAGTGTACAGCACAGCCAGCCTTCCATCCTCCTGGGCTGGAGAGCAACACACAGAGCTGGGAATATTCAGGTTTATTATTTGAAATATGCCCATGAGTTTGTACAATGTAATGATTTGAAAATACCATTAATTTCCAAATGTGCTGCCTCCTTGGAACACAGGGAAAATGAGAAACAAGGAAAAGAAGAAGATTTAACAAATGCAATTAATCTGGAATTGCTTGGCAGGGTAGAATCGCCATTGATGTATTTAACAAAGAACTAATTAAACCAAAATGCAGGCTGAAATAAAAGATGTTATGTAATGCAAATAGCGCTGATTAAAAACTGTAGCCTCGAGAACTCAGCCTGTGTAGATAAATCACAGACACGTGTACGTTGTGTAGAGATCAGGCTTTAACAGAATTCCAGTCCCAGACGTGACCACATTTTTCAGTGGAAAAATGTCCTTTGGAAGGCATTCAGCCCCCAGTATTTGAATGATGTGCACTCCAGCAGGTTCTGGGTGTGGGCTGGATCCAGGCCTGTGCTGTCAGGAGAAGAGCCCACCCTGAGGGAGGGAGTGGGTCACGGGCTCCTCGGGGCTCCGCAGCACATCCCCAGGGTCCTGCACAAGCCACCCGCGGTCTGGTCAGGTGATTGTGGGGGTGAAGGTGTTTCTGCAAAGGGGAAAGAGCCTGAAGGGAAGCAGGAGAGCAGTAGCTTGTCAGCCAGGCAGCTCCCGTGGGTGTTGGAGCTTCACACAAGGCACCCACAACGCAGCTTTCCAGTGCCCCATCTGACACCACTCACATCCTGCTCCGAGGCTGGCTTCATCCTGCAGCACTGGGTTTGCCCCAGGCTGCCAGGATCAGAGGGTCCATGTCCTGCTTCAGTCCCATCCTCAGCCATGACCAGCTTTCAGGAGGATGGAAGGACACCAAGGAGAAGGTGGAGTCTGGCTGAGGCAGGGAGTTCACCCTGGAGCTTGCTGGCTGCTTGGGATGCTCCACACATGGCTCCGGGGACACTGTGGGGGCTGCTCGGGGGGCTGATGGCCCATCCTTCCCCTTCCTCTCCTGCTCTTCCCTGCCTTTAGTTTTACTGATTTATGTCTCTCTCCTCTCCCCTACAGAACAACCCTGTGCTTAAGCAGAACTTCCTCGTGTCCCCTCATCCCAGATCCTGCTCCCCTTGTGGCAGCCGTGGGCCAGGACACACCGGCCGCTGCCCACTCTGCCCTCAGCACTGGAACTGCTGCACAGCACACACAGCTTGTTCTCACAGCTCGCTCTCAGAGTGTTAGTGTAAAATCTTAAGAAATCCCCAAATACCATGAACGACTTCCTGTCTGTGTTCACTGCAGTGTTTGGGGTCAGGCATTCCCTGCTAAACACACACTGCCAGTGTGGATGGCGTGAGACTCATCCCCTGTTCCAGGGTCAGGGAGGGTTATCTGGAACAGCTCCAGCAGAGACGACATTGAGGAAACGTTGAATTTCAAAGACAAAGATAATGCAAACCTTCTGGGGGTGGTGCAACACAACAGGAATGGACCAAGTTCAATCCCCTGCTCAGCTCAGCTCGCGCTTGGCTGTGTTTGTAATTTCAGCTCAGACGATCTCTGGATTTGATGTTTTGACTCACTGCACCCAGGCCACAGAATCAATATGAATTATTAGTAATTTTCCAGAGGTGGATAAATGTCATGGTGATGTGGAACTAATCCTTGCCTTGTCCTTGCTCGTTGGGTCAGCAGTGTTTGTTTCAGGCCCCAGAGGTCACAGTGATGTGCTGCTCCCGGGCAACTCGTCCGGGCGCTCCTGAGGAGGTGAAGCGCATGGTGGCACCGTCAGTAAATGGTTGTAGAGTCCTGTCAAGGCAGGGCAAGGGCCTTGCAGTGTCACCTGGGCACAGACAGCCTCGAAGCAGACGTTGCTACATGGTGATGTTCGATTTGTCCCACAGACGGCTCTCGTGTCCCCAGGGCAGCCCCTGTGCCAGCTCCTGCCCGAGGCACCTGCCTAGGGACAGCCAGAGCGCCGGCCCCAAACCCCCAGTGCTGCCGAGAGCCGGGTGCTCCAGGCTTCGCCTTCCTCCTTGTCCCAGGAGGGAGCCGAGCTGGCTTGGCCTTGTCCAAACCCAGGGATGGGGGAGAGCTCTGGGGGAGGGCGGGGACTGATCCTTTCAGCCGAGGTGGAGCACTGGGCTGTCCCAGGTCTCAGATCCCGGCAGGATGCTCCAGCTGTGCTCCTGGGGCAGCCTCCCCTGCAGCACCACGGCGTCACTGAACACTCAATAAGAAGCTTCAGGAGCCAGCTGATATTGAAGGATTAAGGGGATATTTAACCTGAAACTGGAGTTCAACTACACCAGACTGCTTATTAAAAATGAATGGATTCATCCAATACGGATCGTATTCCTTGTGATGTGATGCAGTAGCAGAAACAAGTCTGCTGTCTTCTGCCCTGCTCTTTTCTCCATATGGTCACTCCTCTGTTTCTGTGTAGTGAAAATACACTTGTTTTGCTTTTTCACCCAAATTCTCTCCTCGTTGATTCCTCTTCAGACAGAAAATCTGAAGTCTGAAGACTTTTAATAAAGAAAGGAAGCAGCTTAGTGAGAGCAGCTCCTTGGTGATCCTTGGCCCCAGACCGCACAGAAATTCCCCGTCCCAGCTGCTTTAGGTGCACCTGTACTCTTCAGGCCCACTTATCCTTTCTCTTTTGCCCACCTTTCATGGACATTTCAGTTTTGAGCCTCTGGGCTGGGGCTCATGTCCCGTATTGCTGTTGGCCCCATGACAGAACAGGTTCAGGTGTTGTCAGCCTGTCACTGGTCCTGTTTACGGGGCCATTCCAGCCACAGGGAGAGTCACTGGCTGAGGAAACGCTGCTCTGGTGAGCCTGAATACAAAAGATGGGCTTTGGCACAGCAACATCTTCGCTGCACTTTATTATCCCTGTCCCAACTCAGTCTGCAAAAGCAAAGTGATGGGCAGACGTAGAAGATACCCAGTTCCAGTAGCACTTCCTCACAGAAATTTATGGCTCAGCTATCCGTGTCCCAGCTTGATGGAACACTTTGCAAGATCAGTGTTAATATCATTTTGTAGGTGTTCTGGCCAATCAGAGCAGTACAAGGTTCAATGTTTTGCTACTGAAGTGACAGTAAGGGAAAGGAAATATTTTTCCAGAGGTGAAAATTGTTTGCATCTCAGATTTCTATGTTTTTGTAATACGAATTTCTCATAGATTAAACATTCCCAGTCCTACCCAGGCTGATTCCTGACTGTCACCAGTCTGCAATCACAATTCACACAACACTTTGTCCTTGGTTTACTCACATCACTCAGGCTGGGAGATGTGTGACACGGTCTGCAGGACTTGCAGATGGAAGTGAGCCAGGGGTGCCTCAAGCTGTGGCCTGTGCTCTGTCCCCAGTCAGCAGGGCACTGGCACAGCTGGTACCTACAAAAGTCAGTGCAAACGGTGCTGGCACTGGCAGACAGAGACTGGCTCTGCCGTGGAATAACCGATGTTGAACACTGGGAATCGTCGTGGAACAGAACCACAGAATCATTTAGGTTGGAAAAACTCTCTGAGACCATCAAGTCCAACCATCCCCCAGCCCTGCCAAGGCCACCACTGGCCCCTGTCCCCAAGTGTAACATCTACTTGGCTGTAAAATCCCTCCAGGGATGGGGACTCCACCTTCTCTTGCTCCTTTTCCTTAGCCTCTCCGTTTTGCTCCTTTCCAAGGCCGATGTTGTGCCCGAGTCTTTTGCCTGGGGACTCTCTTCATAGGTACTGTGGGTGTCTGCTCCTGTTAGAAATGGTGCAACAAATCCAAATTATGTGCAGCACTTCATCATCTCTGGGCTGGAGCAGGAGCCTGCTTTTGTGTTTTCCATTGTTTTTTGATTTTTTAATTTGTTTTGGTGAGATGAAATGTAGAAAGAAGAAAGTGATCCTAAAGGAATTATGACTCATGGAGATTAGATAAATAGAACAACAATAAAAGCCATGCTAAAAAGCAGTTTTGCATACAAGTCCTAAAAACTGTCTGGTGGTTTGTAATTCTGTCATGTGAAGGCAAAGCTGTTTCTGAGACAAAGATTTGGGTAATAAGTATGCACTTGAATTTTAGTTAAGAAAATAATATGTCCTGAGGGTACGTATTCCTGCAATCATTTCGCATGCGTGCCGTGTTCCTTCAGAGACGAGGAGCTGCTGTTATGTGACAGCTGACTCCATAAACTCGGAAATTAATAAGAAGATGTTCTTGGAGCATGAGCTTTGTTGGGCAGGCCAGGCTGCTCGGCCCAGGGGGATGCTGGAGAGCTGGGGGGCAGAGCTGTGCCCGGATCTGACGGGAACGCGGAACGAGCGCCCCGCATGCACGGCCAGCGCCCACCAAGCATGTGGCATGGGAAAACTGGGACTTTGATAAAAGGGAGAATGATGGATCCTCAGGGAAATCACACACGCAATTTGTTCACCAGATTTGTTGCTGAGCTTTTGTCCAAAAAAAAAAATTTTGAGCTCTGCTTAGCAAATGCTTTTGTTATTCCAGTAATGGTTTTTGTGGGAATTGAACAAAAACCAAGTGACAGGAGTTAAATGGCAACTTGAGAGCTGGTGGTTATTGCCTCAAAAGGGAAAGGGGTCCTGGGTGACCATTTTCCTTGGAAACTCTGCTGTTGGCTGCGCTTGATCCACTGCTGAATAAAACATGATTTGGATTAGTCGAAGCACAAACCTCACCCCAGGACCCCTGGTCTGTGGGACCTGTGGGAGGGTCCTGCCAGGGCTGGGCACTGCCCTGGTCCATGAGCAGGCGAAACAACTCAGTGCTGCAGGCTGCGGGACCCTCCCCTGGAACATCGGAACCTGAGAGCAGGGTCATGTCCCCACTGCTCATGGGGACCTCGTGCAGTGGGACAGAAGTGGGGGGAGCCTGTGAGGCGACTCAGCCCCAACACTGCTCTGGACACGGGACACCATCTGTCCCATCCTGCCTCAGCGCTGGAGCTCGGGTGGCACCAGATGGGGAGCAAAGCCATGAACCGGGCTGGCACCGGAGCCCTGGGCTGAGCTCCCCCAGTGCCACTGGGGAGGTGACCAGGTGGGCAGAGCTGGGCAGGAGCCCCAGGAACAGCGTTGCAGAGACACGCCCAGCTGCGGGTTATTTTTGTGGCTTTTCTCCTGGAGTGCTTGGCTGTTGGACACGAGGATCTGCTGCAGCAGGAAAATCAATACGATTTCCATGCCCTCGGCTCCAGCCCCTCCGGAGGGGCCGAGCCCCATCGCTCACAGGTAGTGCTGCATTGCAGGTGGAGGGGAACGTCCTGGCTGCACGGGAAATCCTGCGCTGGAGAGAAGAGGGCTGATAAAAATCCAGCCCAGATCATTGTGAAAGCGATTTCCAGAGGCAGGAGCTGCTGTCTGCAATTACCAGGAGGGCAAAGGGTTAAAGATTAGTGGCCTTTAAATGAGGTTCCTCTCTCTAAGCAGCTTCCCAGCCCCGTGCTCCGGCTGAGAGCTGTGGGCAAGGGAAGCAGCTTGTGCCTTGGATAGGTGACCTGTCCTCCTGAGCCTGGGTTTGGATTTTAGTGCACCAAAACCTGTGCGGACTCAGGGCCGTGATTCCCAGGGGAGCTGCACTCCTGCCGTGGACTGGGGGAGCTGGGGAAGCTCCTGTTGGGCAGGTACCCCTGGGGAGAGGAGAGTTCTGGCTCCACATTAGCTTGTGTTGAGTTACCAAGTGAACAGGAAATATTTCTTCTCTCTTCGCCTTTTCTCCAAAGAGTGACGTGCCTCAGGCTCTGGAGAACACTCGCCTGCTCACGGTGTGTGTCGTACAGAGCAGCAGAGGGGCACTGGGGTCATTTCCCCAGGTTTGCTCCCATGCTTTTACACCTTTCCCTTTCTCCACTGCTCTCCGTTGCTCTGCAGCTCCAGGTTATGTTGAGAATATAGCTCAGGCCAGGTGTGTTTTCTCTGTTCTCTTTGTTACCCTGCAGCTGGCGGGGAGCGGGAGCCCTTGTCCCCGAAGTGATGGATGAAACAGGCACTCACTCTGTGTCCGCTTGGTGTGGAGAGCAGAACCCTGCAAGCCCTGTGTCCTGGAGCACTTGACTCCTCTTCAGGTGATTTTCTGAGTCTTTATTAAATTCTGATTCTGATTATCCAAGAGAAGAATCCATGGTAGGCTTAAATAAACAGGTTGCCCGCTCTTTGCTCTGTGTGCTCACTGCTGTGCACGCCACAGACACTTCGGGGAAGTGAGATGTGTCTCAGCCTGTCAGCACAATCCCTCCTCTCTGGGCCTCTCTGCATGGCTAGGCCTGAATATTTAAAAAATAGATTTACATATGTTAAACTACTCACTGTTTCAAATGCAAATACATTTAGCCATAAAACGAAAGTGGCCACTAAAGATCTTGATGGATTTGGGGACATTCTGTCTCGACTTCTAACACTTCTCACTGTACCAAAGTCCACTCTGCTTCCAACCCAGGGGTCAGCAATGCCTTTGCCAACCAAGGAATTTTCAGCCCTTTGGAGGAAAGGAAAATACGGGATAATCCCTGCATGGAGTAGTGATGGGGATACAGACAAACACGCTGCAAACTGCTGCAGCTTTCCATGAGAGCACAGAAAGGACAGGGTGGAACAGGACAGGACAGAGCCTGGAGAGCTGCAGGTTCTGCACAGGAGGGAGCGACTCAGCACCACCTGCACCCCTCCCTGGGCGCTGGGTGTGCCTCCTGTGGGGATGGGTGCCCCTCCTGGGGTGCTGCGTGCCCCCTGTGTTCCCTGTGGGCAGCCCCAGAACCACCATTTTTTAACTGAATCTCATTTTTCCCCACTAGCAACATATTTTAATTATACTGTGGGTTTATACTGTGGATTTTATAGCTGACGCTATGCCAAGGACCAGCTAGGTAGCCACAGAGTCTCTTCACAGAATCATGGAATCAAGGAATCCCAGGTGGGAAGGGACCTCAAGGGTCGTCTGGTCCAACCTGTCTTGGCCCAAGCACAGTCTGGACAGGAGGGCCCAGCACCCTGCCCGAGCTGCATCTGAAAAGGGCCCAAATCCAAAAGCGTTTTCCAGACTATTGATGCAGTGTTTTGGAATGGCCTGTACCAGCCGATGAATTTCTGCAATGGGTTCCCACAGTGAATTTCTGGATCTCCTCTCAGAGCCCGTGGTTATGAACCCAGGCAAAGTGAGCAGCGTTCCTTTCCCATGGGGTGCAAACCGTAACCTAACCCCAAACAGCACCTGTCGGTGACATTCCCAGGGTGACAGCCCCTGCTGGGCAGCTGATTTGTCACGCGTGAGGGTGGTGCTGTTTGGCTGGTCACCCGCCAGCTGAGCCTCCAGGCCGCCAGTGCTGGCAGTGAGAGGTTGCCCTGATTTGGGGGGTGGCTCTGGGCTCCCGCAGGGCTCAGCCTGATCAGGATGCAGCTCATGGCACGGCCTCTCTCCGTGAGGGAGGCTCATCTCCAGCCAGCCATCCCTCAGTCACTGCAGGAGACAAAGATCAGGCCAGGAGAAGTGCTTTGCAAGCCACATGTGCCCCCAGGTCAGCCGCCAGACCACTAGGAAATATTTGTCCGTCATCTGTATCGCAGAAAGGGGATGCTGCTGCCATGAGAATTTGTAAACTGTCATTTACAGCAGCCTCCTACCTTCCCTGAGGTGATGGGTATCGCCATGAAGAGAGAGAATTTATCAGATTCACACTTCTAACTCACCATTACTCATCTTCCTTTCTAATTCCAAACCCCATGTCCTGATTTGAAAAATGGAAAAGTCAACAGGGCTGCAGTGTCCACCTGCTGCTGCTCCTTTCCTTTAGCACCTCTCATGTGGAAACGCGGATTTTCAGCTGAATTACAGCTCATCAGGTGTGGGTGTGCAACAACTTCATTTATTTATCTCAATTTATCAGAAGCCAGCAGTACATAAAATGGGAATAACAGGCCATCCACCAATGCCTGCATTTGCTGGAGTGGCTCAGTGGTTGCTGCAAAACTCTGAGCGGTTCCTGGAGCCACAGGATGTCCTGAGTAGGAAGGGACCCACCAGGACCCTAAAACAGAATCACGGAGTCATTTATTTGGAAAAGCCCTGGAAGACCATCAAGTCCAGCCATTCCCCAGCCCTGCCGAGGCCTCCACTGCCCCCTGTCCCCAAGTGCCTCCCACACAGCTTTTAAATCCCTGCAGGGATGGGGACTCCACCCCTGCCCTGGGCAGCTGTGCCAGGGCTGGGCCCTGCCCATGAAGAAATTTTTCCTGATATCCAATACAAACCTCCTCTGGCACAAGTTGCAGCCAGGACAGGCAGAACAGAAACTTTTTAGCTAAATACTAAGCTGAGGAGCCTCACTCTTTGTATTTTTTTAAGTGTGATTTCCCCCCACTTGGTTGCTCCTTTTCTGTGCAGTGACACGTTCCATGATTTCCCCTGGAGCAGGGCTGTGGCCAGAGCCTGCCCTGGATCTCGCTGGGAGAGGTCGCGGTGGGTTCATCACAACGGCTGCTTGGAAACCAGAGGGGTTTGTGCTTCCTCTTTGTACGGACACACTATTCCTCGTCCCAGGGCACGGGCTGAGCCCCGTAAAGCAGAAACTCAGGTGTGAGCACTCTCTTTCCCAGGGTCAAATTTTGCTGCCTGTAGATGTATTTTTAAACCCATGTCTCCCTGGTTTTACTGCTCCTTCTTCCTCACTCAGCCTTCCTGGCACCGGTGATGAAATAAAGTCCTGGAACAGAAGTCTAAAATACTTTTTTATGTATATATATTTCAAGATCTGTGGTCTGTATATTTTCTTCTTCTATACACATAAGGAGAACTGAACAATGCAATAATCCTGACACAGAAATGTATTTTAAAATGTACCAATTTTTTGTCCATCCAAATATTTGTCTGTTACCTAATCTTGCATTACTCTACTCCCTTGAAGATGCAGAGCTCCTTGTCATTTACATATTATCCTTTCCTTTTCTATTAATGCATCTCTGCAAAGGAAACGTATTATGAGAGAAACGGAGCAACCTGTGAAAGCTTTAACATCTGCCCCAGCAAAGTTCCCATCACACCCAGCATCTGTTTCACCAGTGTAAGGACACAATGAAATCTGCAGGGTATTGTCCTATTTGAATTTTAATATCTTTTCATTTCTTGTTTCTCCCTTGTTCGCTTGTTTTTGAAAGAGTCGGCAGCACACAAACATGGGGTTGTAAATGAGAAAGTGAAAGATTTGTCAATACTTGCACTCTCAGGGGACTGAGGTTCTTTAATTTTAATTACACTTAAGTCAGGCTCCCCACACACCCTGTGCTGGATGTTTTTCTCTTCCTAATATTATATAGGGAAAAATGCAGCAGCATCTGGTGCCTTCCTGACAGATTCAATTGATTGTAGAGGGAATGAGAAGCAGGGCTGGTCTGGAACAAGCTTTCATTGATTGCTGGATGGCATTGACTGCATGGGGAATTTGAAACAACAGCAGGTACAGGAGCCAGAGCCAAAAAAGTAAAAAGAAGCTGATGTTGGAATTTCCAAAGGGTTTTGTCCCAGCTTTGCATTTTACCATCTTTCAGTGGTGCAGCAGCCATGGGGATGGGATTTTTATTGTTCCTTTTATTTTGTTTTAAATTGTATGTTTTAAATTTTAACTAAAATAAAAGCCAGGTTTGCCAAATTTACCAACAAAATTGATATGTGATAAAAGGGCTCTTTTTTTTTTCTCAGAAATACTGCACTTCTGACCAAAGTGATTAGATAAAGGACATTATCTTCCCTGCTATCTGTGCTGGCTAAATCCTCAGAGCATCTGAATGAATCAAGAAGCTTAAAATCTATTGTGTGATTGTATCACTGAGTACCTATTGTGTATCAAGTATCAATATATACTCTTGTGCATCAAGGATCTGTGGTGTGATTTTATCACAGTGTGCATGGGGATGTGTCAGGTCCTCCTTTTTGTCCCCAAAAGTTTAACAGAAATGAAGGAAATCATCGATGTTCTCTATTCACGTGTACCTGAGCAATTGCTGTGCTGCGTGCCCACGTTTGTAGGGGATGTGCAGCTGAGGGGAACCTTGACATCGCTGCAGCCTCGNGGAACAGCAGTGACACCCTTTTAAATGCTCCCACTCCCCTAGCCAGTTCCAGAATGTGGTTTGGGGGATCCTCACGGCACTTTTTACCAGTGAAGAACAAGGGCCTGGAGGGACAGGACACAGGGAATGGCTTTCCACTGCCAGAGGGCAGGGATGGATGGGATATTGGGAAGGGATTGTTCCCTGGGAGGGTGGGGAGGGGCTGGCACAGGGTGCCCAGAGCAGCTGTGGCTGCCCCTGGATCCCTGGCAGTGCCCAAGGCCAGGCTGGACACTGGGGCTGGGAGCAGCCTGGGACAGTGGGAGGTGTCCCTGCCCATGGCAGGGGTGGCACTGGGTGGGCTCTAATGTCCCCTCCAACCCAAATCAGTCTGGGATCTGGGATTCTAAGGGAAGGATCAGCTCAGACCTGGGACTGTCCTGGGCTCTGCTCAGGCCAGTGACACTGTGCAGTTCTTGAATCCTGAACATCTGTACGGACCTGGGCCTTTGCCTCCATGGAAGTGTTGAACAACTCCATGAGCTGGTTTGTGAATTCGGGACGATGGGGGCGGAGGCTGGCTGGATTAAGATCTGTGATTTCGGCTGTAACTAGCAGTGATAGCAGCTCCAATAGATGTTGTGTGCATTTTTATTGTATCGTTTTCTGAAGTACCACTATTAAAAATATGACATCCATTGTACATTCCAGCAGAAGATGTGTGTGCTATTGATTTCTTTGTGCTTACCTTAGAACTGTTTATTCTGTGTTATCTTTTCAATGAAAATGAAGATACAGAGAATCCAGTGTGATTCTTTACTGCAGTGAAAAACACCCCTCATCCTTTGAACCATCACAGACTGGCATCCCACATCCCAGCGTTCTTATCTTGCATTCTAGTCTGAAATGTATTAGTGTAGGATAATAATGGCTTATTTTTTCACAGGATACACATAAAAGGAAATGTATAAGCAACTTTCACTTCATTATCGCTCTGCCATTTCAGCTGCGAATGGTCCACAGCAAAAGGAAAACAAGACTTAAGAAACAATAATTTTAATCTCTGTGCTGCTTTCTTTTCCAGTTTTATGCTTCTTCCACTCATTAAAAACACCACTTCTCATTTTCGAACGAGAAAGACGCACTAATATTTCATGTTTGTCTCTGCACTGAGCAAAGCATTGGCTGGCATTACATTGAGGGGCAAGAGACCTCTGCAATGCCCTCCCTGTGCTGCTTTGGCATGGCCCGGTACCAGCACTGCCTTCAGGGATGGCTTTGGGGATGCCTTTAGGGGATGGCTTTGGGGATGGCTTTAGGGGATGGCTTTGGGGATGGCTTTGGGGAAGCCTTTAGGGGATGGCTTTAGGGGATGGCTTTGGGGGATGCTTTTGGGGATGGCTTTGGGGATGGCTTTGGGGACGCCTTTAGGGGATGGCTTTGGGGGGTGGCTTTGGGGATGCCTTTAAGGGATGCCTTTAGGGGTTGCCTTTGGGCGNNNNCGTCCTGTAGGGGATGTCTTTGGGGGATGCTTTTGGGGATGGCTTTGGGGATGGCTTTGGGGAAGCCTTTAGGGGATGCTTTTGGGGATGGCTTTGGGGAAGCCTTTAGGGGATGCTTTTGGGGATGCCTTTAGGAGATGCCTTTGGGGATGCCTTTGGCAATGCTTTTGGGGATGCTCTTCTGCAGTTGGCTCAGGTGGGAGTGACCCCACTGCTGCTCGCAGCTGAGCAGGTTGGACTGGAGCAACCAAGGGGCCGAAAATCACGCATGTCTCTCACACACACACAGGGGCAGGGATGCGTCTCCAAGTCCTGGAGAGGTGACATCCAGGGTCTTCCATCGCACCGGGGTTTGTCATGGTCTTGTTAGTCAAAAGCTGGGCACATCCAGGTGCCAGTGCTCGGGCATGGATAACCATCCTTCCAAGTTCCTGATTAAACACTGCCCTCTCCCCACAGTTAGGTTAAATAAATTTGTCAGCTTAGAAAAGAGCCTTTTCCTGGTCTATTCTCGTGTAAATACCGGACCGTTGGCACTCTGGCTGCAGGAATATTCAGCGCATCTCTCTCAAGGGGCTCCTTAGTTCTGTCCCTCTCCAGGCTGCCTGGCTCCCGGGGGGGATGGGGGCTGCTCCCCGTGCCGGGGGTCGGGAGGGCAGGAGAGCTCCTGCCTGGAAACCCTCCACCCGGGATGCACACCCCTCTTCTGAGGGGAGGGCGCCGAGCCTTGGGCTGGGTGTGTGGGAAATTCTGTCCAAGGAAGAGAGCTGGGAATCTTTCTCCCGGTTTAGTGACTGAAATTGTTTGGCTCTTTATTTAGTAAGACATTTGCATGGGCGAGTCCCCCAGTCCTGCCCGCATTCCTTAACAGCCACTCACTGTGGCCAGTTTCTGACGATTATGGTTATTTCCCGTCCTTGTTCCTCTTTCCAATTTCTAAATTCCACCTGAGGAGCTCATTTTCAATTATCTGGTGGCAGGTTCTCAAACAGCTTTTGTATCCGTGACTTGGCAATGCTGGGTTTCTGGTTGGAGCCACTGATCTCAGGGGGTTTTTCCAGCCCCAATGATCCTGTGATTCTGTGATCTATTCCTGGCTGAGAAGCAGAGGGGATGGGCTGCAGAAACTGGAGCCGGATCCTTGCGAGGTCTGGGATTTGGCTGCACAGAGCATTGAGGAACTCATTCTCTGCCAGAATGAGGCTGTGTGGAGGCAGGTCCTGTGAGGTGGGACAATGATTTTTATTGTGCCAAAGTCCTCCCTTGCACAGCTGGCTCGGGGGTAAAACTCCCCCAACCCGGCGGAGGGATCAGACCATTCACAGGTAGGGCTGAAGGTTTTCATCCCTTCTGATGGGGCACAGCTGGCTCAACTACACTGATGTGAGAGGCAGCTGTCACGGCTTGGAAGGTGGCAGGATGTAGAGGAGGTGTAGCAACACTCCTTATCATCATTCCAGCCTTTGGGTTTGGAAAATGTTTAGAATTTTTGTTATTTTTCATTTTATGGGTTTTTTTGCAAGTTCTTTTGCCCTCATCCCTGGAAGTGCCCAAGGCCAGGTGGGACGAGGCTTGGAGCACTCTGGGATAGTGGAAAGTGTTCCTGCCCAGGGCAGGGGTGGCACTGGATAAGCTCTAGGGTCCCTTCCAACCCAAACCAGTCTGTGATTCTAAAATTCTATGATTAAAAGCCCTGGCAGTTGCACATCTGGCTTGGAATGGTCTGACACAGAACTTTGAAAATGCGACAGAAAAGACTATTGTTAGATTTTAAATTTTGCCCCTGCCAGAGGTGATAGTAGAAGGAATCCTGTGTGAGAGCCCAGCCCTGGGCCTGGGACATTTCTAGAGTCAGACATCAATGATTCTTTTCACTTCCAGACTTGGCTCTTCCATTCCCACTTTCACTTTTGTTAGTGTTTTGCCGTTGTGTGTAGCAGTTGAGCAAGCACGAAGAACTTCTCAGTAAGGTACTGTAGGAAATTATTGATTTTCTTTGCAAAGGAGTTCAGCTTATTTTAGTGAGCTACTGGGTCATTTGGAAAATAAAGTTCTGGGCAAATGACTCGTCAGAAGGACTGATGAGGATTGTGAAGCTGTAAAACACAGCAGCTCCTGTTCACAGGCAGCTGAAGGTGAGAAAAATTTCTCATATGCCTCACAGTTATTAAAATATCAAGTATCCTTCCCTGCCAGTTATGCAACCCCTGTGCCACAAGGGCAAATTATTTTAATTATAGGATTGTTGCATGTTAAGAGAATATAATTTCTTTTGAAAATAAAATAAGCTGAAATTCAGGCATTACAGAGGGAAAGAAAAAGGTTAATTGCTCTGAGCTAGAGACTTGTGCTGAGGGAGGTGCGATGCTCAGAGAAAATTCAGCAGGTCTGGCAAGAAACCCTGAACTCCAGTTAAATACAGGTTAGGTTGATTCAGTGCTGGCTTCTTACAGTTATATTATTGAGAGAAAAGGGTCATTAGTGGCTGTAGTGCAAAAGATGGGAACAGAGAAAGGGAAAAGAACATTTCTGCAGCTGGAACAGAGATGAGAAATGTCACCTGTACCTGAGGGCAGGCGGTGCCAAGGTCGTGGTGCCCCAGCCCCAGCGCTGATCACGGTACCTAGCCTGGGTCCGGGCTTAATTTCATGTTCTGGGGCTTTGGAGCTACTTATCCAGCCCATGGGTGCAGGCGTGTTCTGGTCTGACACTTCCAGGTGGATTTGATGAGAGCCGGGAGAAGCCCAGCTGCCTAGGCTGGTGCTGAGGGAATGATCCTGCTGCAGGAGAGAGGGATGGAGAAGGAAGGGAACAGCCAAGAGAAGCGTGCCTTGGTTTGCAGCTCTCTCCTGGGGGCTGTGAGTGACCGTGGCCAGCTGAGGGTCCTGGTGCTGGTGATGTCACTGCAAACATTCCTCGGCTTTGGACATGTTTGGGCACGGGATGAGCAGAGAGGATTCAGAGAATCAAAAGCAATTTGAAGAGTGCAAAACCATGAAGATCTCACAGATGCAATCAAACAAATGGGATCACCCCAGTCGTAAATTTGGCTGGCACAGGCACTGGGTCTGGCACGAGGGCCTGGGGTTGTGACCCTGCTGGAGGCTGGCAGGGAGTCACGGGCAGGAACAGCTCTTGGAGCTCAGACACTGCAGACAGATGGATATTGGGGCCTGTGGGGAGGAGTCACACCGGAAAGTCCAGAAGTTGCTCGCTGTCCCCTTTCGTGTGATGAAATATCCTTGTCAGACAATGGATCCTTTATAATCTGTCTCCTTTGCTACACAGGGGGAACAAGAATTGTATGGAAATGTTATCCAGATAAGCTGAATGAAACCAAAAGGGTTTGCAGATACATTGAAATCTTTCTCTTTCAGACGATGAATCACAGTTTAACCAGAAGAGAGGATTAAGCTAATATCTTTTTGACCAGTAATGTGTTTCAAAGGGCACACAAGGCACCGAGGTCTCCAGTGACTCTTTGTCTTACTTTTATTAAATACTTCATCACTCTAGAAAACACCTCAGAGCTTGTTACAGCTGAAGGCAGCTTTAAAATATGATAATATAATGCACCACGATGACATATCCATTTTACATCTCTCCATTCAGGCTGCAGAACAAGGACGCTCATAACTGATGTGTTTAGGTGTCTGGGAGCTGCTCCTCATTCCCAATCCCATTTGGCTGTTCCCTTGACGAGACCCTTCAGAAGGAAGTTTTATAAGGCACTCAGTATTCTAGGAATGTTTCTTTCCTTTCCAGGTAAATAATTTGCAAATATTGCCCAATTTTTGTTGGAGCGGTATATTCTACGCACAAGAAAATGCTGGCCTGTAGTCTGATCACAGAACGGCTTGGGTGGGAAGAGATCTTAAAACTCATCTCATTCCCCCCCGTTTCCACGGGCAGGGACACCTTCCAGCGGAGCAGGTTGCGCCAAGCCCCGTCCAGCCTTGCCTGGAACATTTCCGCTCGTGTTTCAGCTGAAGGGGGGAGCCGGGCAAACCCCGAAGCGCAGCAGGCGGGCGAGGCGCGGCCGCTGCGCTGAGCGGGGCTGTTCCTGCTCGGGCAGGGGCTGCGGCCGCTGCGTCCCCGCACCGAGCCCCCGGCTCTCGCAGCAGCGCTGCCCCGCCTCGGGGCTGCTCCCGAGGCTCCCCAGCTCCCAGCACTTCTCTCCTGCGGGGCTAAAGGGGGCCCGAAGGGCTGTGCCCCTCTGGGAGCGCTCCTGCCGATGGCCCGTCCTCTCGCAGCCTTGACAAACACTCGAGAACTCCCCCTCGCGAGTTAGAACCGAGGCCCGGGAAAGCGAGACGGGCCTGCAGGCAGAGCAGCTGCTGTGACTGCTCCCCAGGGACAGGTTTGAGCAGTACTGGTGGGATTCACACCTGAATTCATAGATGTCTGTACTCGATATGTTCACGCAGATACACAAACACACATACTCCTGCAATTCTGCAGTAACTCCATAGTTCCCAGTGAACTAGGAAATAGTTCTGCTTGGTGAAAACACTTTATTGCAGTGCAGAGCTCTGGATTATTTAATCAAAGCCAGAAACCTTGCTCCACGAGCCATTTAAACTCCCAAATCTTGATACACCCACTGGAGCTGGCTTTCGTTCCAAAGAGCTGAGGTTTGGAAAGCTTCTATTTTCAGACACAAGTAGGATTTTTTGTGACAAACTCTCACCCTTCCTTGGAAAGTGGTGTCCCCGCTTAGGGGAGCAGAGCCATCCCAGCCCCTCTGCCTATCCCCTCGCTGGAGTCTGGGTGTGAGAGAGGCTGCCTTGGGCGGTGCCACAGCATTGTCCTCTCCAGGAATGTTTAGGGTAGCAGACCCACTCTTTTTCCTACACCAAAAAATGCTTTGTTACCCACTGGCCATTTTACTGCCAGCATGGATATGTCCTCATAACTGAGCAGGAGAAATCTTGTAGTGGAGAAAATACATCCTGATGAACAGAATAAAACAAAAAACTATGACCTGTGTCAGGATTCGGGTGGCCAAGTGCAGCCTCAGCGAAGGTTGAACCTTTCCAACACACAGCAGGCCCTCGGAAGGAAGCCTTTGTTGAAAACTCACCTTCCTGAGGGCACTGCCCAGGTGCCCAGCAGGCGCTCAGGCAGCGCCACAGTCCTCCTCTCTGCTGTGAGCTCCCTTTTATCTCAGCCCCATTCCACGGGAGTCGGACAAAGCCAGGAGCTGAGCTGGAGGAGCTGGGAGAAGGCTGGTGTTGCCATGTTCTATATTATCAGAGCGATCGCCATGGAAACGGGAGGATGGGACTGACCTTGTTAGTTTGCCACTGATCCTGGCAGGGCTCAGCCTTCCAGCTCACGTTAAGCTCCTCTGGGACTGGAGATGCACATCTGAAGTTAATAAATTGTAGGGGTAAAAGCCACAGAATTTTGGAAATGTAAAATGTAGGATCTGTTAATCTGCACTTCAGATGTGCTGGCTGGGAAGGGAACAGCTATTTCTGTGCAAATGGTGCACTGAGACACAAAAGAGGTTTGCTATTAAGTTCACTGTTAATTATACAATTCCCTGGGCTTTCCAGTGCCTTTCTAGACAGGTCTCCAAACAGGAAGATGCTAATCCCTGCTTCCCAAGCCTCTCTCGCACCCTCGTGCCCTGGGCAGTGTCTCTGGCAGGGCTCCCATCTGGGGTTTGGGCAGCGACAGGGCTCGGAGCGCTGCCCACCTCCCGCACCGACTTCCCATCTCACAGCAGCTTTTGTTACAGGGACGAGCCGAGCATCGCCCTGAGGGAGAAACTGGGGGTCTCCACGTATCCCCCCTCACACAGACACGGAACTGCTGTTTCAGACACACTTTAATTCTACCCTGGTGCTGAGACTTGGGGCTCATCCCATTCTCTGCAGAAGTGGCAGCCGTCCTAAGGGGGCCAGGACACCAAGGGGAAGGAGCACAGGGAGGTCTCTGCTGCAGTGAGGGATGAGGAGCGGTTTGGAAATGCTGAATCTCCTGGAGTACTTAAAGAATACACGCACTGGTCCCACGCTGCCTGTTCTGTGGCAGCCTGGCACCAACACCCCCAGGCCAAGATCTCCTGGTGTGGTCTGTGCAGGGACCTGCCCGTGACACTCAGTTCTGTGCAGAGAAAATATAGACAAGAAAACATCCAAGACAACAAGAGCAGACTAAAAGGATTCCTAAAGGGGGCCTGCAAAGGCTAGAGAGGGAGTTTGGACAAGAATCTGGAGGGACAGGACACAAGGAATGACTACCCACTGCCAGAGGGCAGGGATGGATGGGATATGGGGAAGGAATTCCTGGCTGGGAGGGGGGAGAGGGGCTGGGCTGGAATTCCCAGAGCAGCTGTGGCTGCCCCTGGATCCCTGGCAGTGCCCAAGGCCAGGCTGGACACTGGGGTTTGGAGCAGCCTGGGACAGTGGGAGGTGTCCCTGCCATGGCAGGGAGGGAACTGGATGGTCCTGAAGGTTCCTTCCAACCCAAACCATTCTGGAATTCTGTGATTTTGGGAGTCTATGATTACATCAGTCTATGACTGTATGGTTCTGTGATATTGAGCAAAGATTTAATTACATAAAACAACTGTCTAGTCTCAGGAATAATTGATGCACTGAAGTGATGCAGCAGTGGAATGTGGGAAGGGCAGCGGTGGAAGGACCTGGCTGCTCACAGCACTCAGGCTGCACATCCACATCTCTGTTCCAGACCCCCGGGCTCTGTTTGCTTGCAGCGGCTCCCTGCAGACCCAGAGCTCATGGCAGGGATTCCCCCCAGGAACCTGGGTGTTGGTCCCGTGGGATCCCAAGTCTGTTTTGGTCAGTAACAGTAGCAGTGTAATTCTAAATTCCCTTGAAGACCTGTCCGTGGGCTGGCCACTGCTATCTGAATAAATCACTTTGTCCCCACGCCTTGGCTCCAAAGCCTCAGCCTGGTATTTGAGACCCACGCGCATGACTGGAAATGTAAGACAGTATTTACATGGATGTACTTTGTTTTCTGCTTTTTGGCCTCTGTTTACAAGTGCCCTATGCAGCCTTGCGTCCAGCTGTTCCATATTACAAGGATGTTACTTTCATATTTACAATTAATTTCACCTCTAAGTTTCTTGCAGGTTTTATATCTCTTTGCATTATTTGGGCTAATTTACAGGGGTTTCATAGGGGAGAAACCTTTTAGCATCCCTTTCATACAATCCAGTCACAAGTATTTTGGGTTGGAAGGGAACTTAAAGCTCATCTTGTTCCATCCCTGCCGTGGGCAGGCATCTCCAACTGTCCCAGGCTGCTCCAAGCCCTCTCCAACCTGGTCTTTTCTTCCATACCTTAATTTTCATAATAGTTTTTCTTCACAGCCCACAGAGAAAACATTCAGAACAGGCTGAAATAGATGCAGCTGGTGTTTGAGAGGTTAATGCAGGGACCCTCGGTGGGCCAGCACAGTGTGTCCCCCAGCGGAGCTCTAGTCCGGGGCTGTGAGCACGGCACAGAAAGCTCACCTGCCTCCAGCGCTGGAGCTCTGCTGTCTGTGCAGGTGCCTTTGTTTCCCCTCTGTTGACAAAGTCTGCTTGAAACTCTGCTTTTCTTGGGCACGGAGCTCTCGTGGGACCTCTGGCACCTCTCTCCCCCTCCGGGGCAGCAGCAGCCTGAGAGGAGCTTTGCTGCTGTCGGAGGAGGTGACCCGGCACATTCCCGGCACATTCCCGGCCCTTTCCCGGGTGGCTGTGCCGCCTGCAGCCGCAGCCGGGGCAGCCGGGGGCACGGCGGGAGCCTGGCGCTGTCACGCGAAGTCCTGACAGTGGGAAGGACATGGCAGGGGAACAAACATTGTCCCTCCTGGCTGTGGGAGGTCGTCAGGCACACAGATATGTTTTATAAAATAATATTTTGTCTTCTTTTTGCTGAAGCACAAAGGTGGGCCTGGTTCATGCATTTAATTTTGTCTATAAAATAGCACAGGCCAAAAATAGGAGGTTGGCAAGGCATTAGAGAATTTGGTCAAACTTTACTAAATGGTGAAACCTTGTCCAGGAGACAGAGCAATTTATTTCCATTTTTTAAAAAATCAATATTTAATTTTGAAACATTTGCATTTTAAATTTTTCAAAATGAAATACTGAAGAGCTTTACCAAGAAAAGAGAGAGCCCACTAAATTGGTTCTTCTGCACTGATAAAAGTAAACTCAGGTAGACTCTTTCTAGGTTTATTTCTGTTGCTCCAATTATTGTCAAGAAGATACACAGTAAGGAAACAAAAAAGTCATTTATTTCCCTAATCTTGCTGGAACTTTCTTAAACTGGAGTTATCTCATAACCCCAAACTTCAGGAGGGCAGTAAAGATGTAGAATTTTCCATAAAATGTTATAGAATCACAGACACGCCTTGGGTTGGAACTAAACAAGTTTTAGAATAAAACCTAAACTCGTTCCTGCACAAAGCCTTGGTGTTTTGGCTTAGAGCTGGAAGAAGGAGACCTGGCAGCTGGGCATTGCTGGGAGGCTGTTCACGGCCACGGAGATGCATGGGAGAGAGAAAGCCGAGACAAAACTGGCAAGATTTTCCTATTGATCATATGTGCTCTGTATAGGAGGGATAAGGGCAAATCCATTCATCTGTCCGGAATGCTCAGACCCTCCGTGGGGAGAAGGAATAATCGTGTTCGAAAAGGTCAGTGCGGGAGTGAAAATGCAGAACGCCAGGGAGGAACCCATGCAGGACAGAGCCCGTGCAGGACAGAGCCCGTGCAGGATGGAGCCAGAGCAGGACAGAGCCCGTGCAGGATGGAGCCAGAGCAGGACAGAGCCCGTGCAGGATGGAGCCC
>VZTD01005277.1:336785-349816 GCA_013397725.1 Rhagologus leucostigma
TGCAGGACGGAGCCAGAGCAGGATGGAGCCAGAGCAGGACGGAGCCAGAGCAGGACAGAGCCCGTGCAGAATGGAGCCCCTGCAGGATGGAGCCCCTGCAGGACGGAGCCAGAGCAGGATGGAGCCCGTGCAGGACGGAGCCCATGATGGATGGAGGCCGTGATGGATGGAGACCATGCTGGCTGGAAGCCGTGCTGGCTGCTCTGTGACAGGGAGAGCTGAGCACACACAGGCGACAGCTCTGTTGCCAAACAGAACCAGATGTGTCATTTGGCTGCAATGACCTGGCTTGCCGGGGCACACACACCGGCTGGGCCAAGGCAGGGACGGAGCCTGTGGGCCGGGCAGTGCGATGGGCACGCCACAGCAGGACGGGGCTCGGTCCCTGCTCCGTCTCACCCACCTGGGGGGTTTCTGCAGTGGAGCCTCGGGGACCTCCTGGGGTCCCTTGTGCCAGCTGAGCACCAGCCCACTGGCCACCCCTTGCCAGGCAACTCCATCCCTGGGAGTGCCCAAGGCCAGGCTGGACACTGGGGCTTGGAGCAGCCTGGGACAGTGGGAGGTGTCCCTGCCATGGCAGGGGTGGGATGAAATGAGCTTTAAGGTCCTTTCCCACCCAAAGCACTCTGTGGTTCTGCGATTCCCTGCCATGGGGCACTTTGGTCTCCCCTGGTACCCCTCGCCCCTCACACACCCGGTGAGATGCTGCTGCTGCAAATTGTAGGATGATAGTTTGCTACAGGAATTCATTTTTAATGGGTAAATTAATTACTTTGTTTCTGTGGTTGTGCAAAACTATGAGGTGAGCCCATGCTGCAGCTGGGTCAGGATGTGAGTGGCTGAGCATGGAAGTATCTGGGGTGTAAGTTCCCTGCCCACGGTGAGCTGATGTTATTTCATCCAAGAAAGAACACAGATAATTTCAAAGAAAAATATCAGATATCAGAGTGCGTAACTTTGTGTTAAAAGTAAAACTTTTCTTTTCTTTGTTCCTCAGGTATTTAATGAGAACAGTCCATAGAATCCTAGAATCATTCCACCCTAATCCATCTTCCAGCTATCAATGGCACTTCTTCGTGAGAGGGGATAAAAGAGGTTTCAAAGGACGGTGATGCCCTGGGATCCTCAGTCAGAGCTGACTGCCACGACCTGGAGCAGAAAGCAGCGCACAGGGAAGAGAGTTTTCCCCACTGTTAATTAAGTAGATTTTTTCATCTCTCTACAAATGGCTAAAATTAGAATCACAGATGTGACGGCCTGGGCAGTGTTTGCAGTGCCGCCCTCTCTGTGCAGTCTCACCCGTCACTGAGTGACCCCGGAGCAGGCTGTGCACCTAAAGCTCGACCTGCAAAGTCTTGCATGGGTTTGGTGTGACAGATGTGGGGGACTGTGGCTGAGAATGAATTTACTGGAGACATCCTTTCTAGGAGAGTTTCGGTGGAAGTGGGAATTGGAGATGAACACAGGGTTTGTCTCGTGCATGGGCGCGCTGAAATGAGCTCGGGATTCGAGCACAGTCGTACATTCCATTACTGAATCCGCACGGCTCTGATCTCGGTAATAGACTTGACTGGATAATTGCAGACACTCCTTAGCACTGCAGCCCGGCATAAATTAACGTGAGTCAGAGCTGCTCTGCAGGCGGGGAACGGCAGCTACGGCTGCAGAGCGGAGCCGGGGGGCTCTGCAGGAAACGTGGAGCCCCGTGCCCCAAACATCCGCCTGTCCTTGCTGCCCTCCTGCCCAGACACTCTGACTGCCAGCCTGAGCAAAACATTTGTGAAATGGCTTTTTGCAAAATTTTTGGTAAAATCTTTTTTGCAGAATATTTTGCTTCTTTTTCAATACAAAATTTATTTAACTACACAAAATATTATTGTATAAAAATCATTTATTAATCAATACAGAATTTAATACAGAGAGAAATTAACAGAAAAGATAGAAAGCAAAACCCAAAATTAATGTCTTGCACCACATCAAGGGGCTACTGAATTTTTTCTTCTAGGAAGCTGCTACATTCCATGCAAAAGACTGGTGAAGCTAAATATAAAAAAAAACTTCAAATAATTTGAGCATTTGTTAACTGAAGATGTTCCTCTTTTATTTAAAATGCATTTTTTCATAAAGATAAAGCAGAGCTGAGAAACAAAACAAGTATTTTTGATTTCTGGATATGAAATATTTGGTTGGCTCATTCCACTGGCCCCAGGCTGGTGCCAGCCCACGCCAGCCTGGAGCTGGGATTCAGCCCGGGCCAGCCTGGAGCTGGGATTCAGCCCTTTGCAGCTTGGTGTGGGATTCAGGGCTCACTTCGGTGGTGCAGCACAGAAAGCTTCGCTCACTGGGATGGGAGAGAGGTGCAGAGCTGAGCCTGGTGAGACACAAACTCCTGCAGAGCCTGCACAGGCTCCTCACGTGCGATTTTGAATGAACGCAGTTAAAACTGAAGATATCAGCCAGGGCATTGCTGGTGTCTCCTTCTGTCACGTTTAAAAACTCCCCCATCCCCAGCGTGCTTGGCACGTTCAGTTCACCAGGCAGGTGGATCCAAACACGGCTGCTCGCTACAATCCTTGTGGGGCTGCTGCAAGAGGGTCAGGCTTTAACCAGAGATTTCCAGTTCTCTTTCCTTTGCAAACAAATTAGAGCTGGAATAGTGCAGAAGCCTCCAGCACCCTCAGCCCCTCCACTCCCACCCGTGGGGCTCTCCTGGAGCTGGGGGCAGACCGGACCCAGTCAGCTGCACTTGTGGGAATGACCTTGCACAGGGATAATGTGTGTGTTTTCCTCGCTGAGATGTTGTGGAAAAGGGAACGTGGGGTTCAGACACACGGTGAAGGAGCTCAGCCCCCGGCAGCAGCAGCGCCTGCTCGGCGGAGGTGAGGGCACGGCCTGGGCCCTGCAGGCCCTGTCTGACACCCTCTCTGTCGCCCTCAGCCCTGGAATGGGCATTGCCAGCTCCCCCTCTATCGTCTCACAGTCCTGTTCCTTCTCTAGCTCCATCACCGGTGAATTTCCGTGTCTGCTACGCCATGGAAAAATGGCATTTTCCTACCTTGCTGCCGCTGTTTGTGCTTTTCTCACTCTATTTTTAATCAGGGCAGCCTCTGGTTTCATTGTCATGCAGAGGACACGCCAGTGTCTGGCTGCTCCCTCAGATTCCCCGAACACGATTTCCACGACTGATTGGTGTTTTCTAATACTCTGCATAATGGAGCTTTCCCAAAATACACATCTCTCCTTGATTTCTCTATCGAGGCTCTGCAATTTTACTTCTTTCACGTCTTTGACTCCTGATGAGGAAGTCTCTATGTGCCCCGAGCCTGCTGGGGATGCCGATTCCCCCCACACCCGGGTCCTGCCCAGCTCCCGCCCCAGCGGCAGCGGCTGCGCTGCTCCGGGAGCTCACACCGCCGGAGAAATTAAATAACTGAAGTGGCTTCAGCAAATCTTAGAAATAACACACTGGCGGTGCCTGAAAGGGCACGAACAGAGTAACACGTACGCCCGCAGCCTCTATAATTGTTAGGACTCGCTTTGCTCCTGTGTCGGAGTTCTGTTAAAACCCTGCTCCGGCAGCCTCAGGAGGTTCCGCCAGCTCCGGGAGTAACGCGCAGTGTTGTCTAACTGACCGCACTTGTGGGGGAAGCTGCAGGGACCTGCGGGCTCCGGGATGTCTGCAGGCTCAGCAGCCAGCCCAGCTCCTCCCGGGGCCGCACTTCCCTTCCCGTACAAACCCCTGCTCACCGGGCACCGTCAGAACGAGCTTCCGAGAGATCCTCGAAGCACCGCGTCTCTGTTCCTGGGCCGGGCTTTGAGGAGTTTTATCTCGCCAACATTTCCCGTGTCGGTTTACTGGGTCCTGGCCTCCCGGACCACAGCCCGTCCCTGGGGCAGCCCTGGGAGGGGACACTTCCTGTGGCGGTGGCATCTGGGGACATTCTGGGTGGTGTCCTGTGGCCGGGGTGCAGCCGTGAGGAGCTCACCCTGTCCCGCTGGCTCTGCACCAGGGGCACCCTCGTGTCCAGGCAAACTCCTGGCACACACGTGCCACGGGCACAGCACTGCTCCTCGTGTCCAGGCAAACTCCTGGCACACACGTGCCACGGGCACAGCACTGCTCCTCGTGTCCAGGCAAACTCCTGGCACACACGTGCCACGGGCGCAGCACTGCTCCTCGTGTCCAGGCAAGCTCCTGGCACACACGTGCCACGGGCGCAGCACTGCTCCTTCCGTGCTTGGCTCACTCTGACAAAATTTTCCATCCAGGCTGACCAGAATGTTTTCTATGTCACAGCTCTGGCTTTGTACCTTCTTCTTTATCTTATTGGATGACCAGGTTGGACAGGGCTTGGAGCAACCTGGTCTAGTGGAAGGTGTCCCTGCCCATGGCAGGGGGTGACACTGGATGGGCTTTAATGTCTCTCCCAAACCCAAACCTTTCTGGAATTCTGTGCTTCAGGAAAGCTGCATCCTCAAGCAGAGCCCCTTTTCTTGTGGGAAGCAGGATGATTCCCCAGCACGGTGCTTGTGAAGGGTGAGGAGAAGAAAACAGGTGGGAGGTGATGGCATTTATAGGTGATAGACGTGTGTGGGTCTGTGAGCACTAGAGGAGCCATTGAGGAGAACACAGGCTGAGTGGACATGGGGAGATGTTCGGGAGATGTGGATTGTCCAGAAAGGGACAGAGGTGGAGCAGAGTGGTTGCATGTGGTGTTGGGGGGTACTGGGGTGGCAGCACTGGAAAGGGTAATTAGGAGAAGATGTGATAAAAATATAAATCAACCTCTCCATGTCCCCTCTGAGGGCCGGGAATGGTGTCCAGAGGCAGCAGGAGACGGGAGATAACGCCATGTACCCAGGGCTTGGCCAGCCACTCCTCAGTGACAGGGATCCCCTGCATCCCCGAGGGCTTCTGGCACATCTGTCTGGAGAGAGGGAACCGGCCATGCTCACGTCTGGAACCTGCAGTGAGCAGGTGCTGGATTCTGACCGGCAGCGCAGTCTGACGACTTAGCTGCATTTTAAACAGGCCGTGAGTGCTGATTTTTCCTGAACCGGTGCATGTCTGCTGCATTCACACATCACTTCTTTCCTGTTCTGATACGTATGGACTTGTACTGTGCCCAGTCTGGGAGGGCAGTTCTAAAGGCTGTGTTTTATACACTCGTACAATTCTACATTTGCAGCTTGGAAAATGTAGGAGTGCACAGACACACAGACACACAGACACACAGACACACAGACACACAGACACACAGACACACAGAGACACGGACACACAGAGACACGGACACACAGAGACACGGACACACAGACACACAGACACAGGGACACACAGAGACACAGAGACATGGACACATGGACACATGGACACACAGGCACACGGACACACAGGCACACGGATGTCGCACTTGGACACGAAAGAACCACGCAGACACCTTGTCAGGAGAGAAGCAAGGAAAGCCCCCTGGGGTCAGAGACCCTGAGCTTTATTATATGTTCTTAAAAACCACCATGGATTGGAGGGAGAAATTACCACCCCTCAATCACACTGGTCAAAGGAAAAGTCCATCAAACGCCTCCCCCTAGGAGAATGGAATGAAAACAATAAAGTACGGTTAACAAAACATGGCTATGTTTACAGAAAGTGCGTGAGAAACTGTTACTGAAAATGAAAACATCGAAAAGCTGCAAACTCAGGGCAACACACGGACACACGGACACACAGGCACACGGACAGGGGTCCCCTCTAGGTACCTGTGCACTCACCCTCACATGCAACCTTCCCCTCTGCTGCTGCGTCTGGGCCATGTGCAGGATTTCAGGTAAGACACCATCCCAGCACTAACGATGTTGTCTCAGAAAGCTTCAGCTCCTTAGAACATGCCTTGCAGGCGTCTCTCTCTCCTGCACGGGCTGCAGTGTTTGTGCCCTGTGCTGGAGAGACGGGACCTGTCCACTCGCCTGCTCCCAAATCCTGCCCACCCTGTCACTTCTCAGGTGCATGAGTGATGGGTGGCGGGCAGCAGAGGAGCTGGAGGTGGCGGCAGGGTGGCACGGCGGCAGGGTGGCACGGTGGCAGGGTGGCACAGCGGCAGGGTGGTAGGTTGATACCATGGCAGGGTGGCATGGCGGCAGGGTGGCATGGGCAGGGTGGCACAATGGCAGGGTGGCACGNCATGGCAGGGTGGCATGGCGGCAGGGTGGCATGGGCAGGGTGGCACAATGGCAGGGTGGCACGGCGGCAGGGTGGTAGGGTGGCACAGTCCCTGTCTGCGGTGACACGGATGGTGGCTGCAGGAGCACGGGCAGGCGGCGTCGGGCGGCTCCTCAGCAGTGAGAGCTTCGTGCTGCAGGGCTTGGCCAGGATTTACTGCTGTGCTGCTCTCAGCTTTGAGGTAACTCCTGAAGGCTGTCAGGACTAAGGAACTCGACACAAACAGCCCAGGCACCAGGGAGGGTGCCATTCCTGCCCTGATGTCCCCACCTGGGGAGAGTGCCATTCCCACCCCGATGTCCCCAGCTGACACAGCTGCCGGCTCCTCCAGCCTGGCGGCACAGACACTGACACCAATCCCTGGCTGTAATTATATTCCCTGGACTCACTTTTCCTTGCTAATACAGCCATCTCTTCCCCTTTCTCTTTAATAAGGTTGTTTGCTTCCCTGGCAAGGACACTGTCATCTGTATGTTGGTGCCACATCCTGCACCTCCTGGTTCCTCACTTCAATTTTAAGATGAATTATCTTGCCTTCGCGGGGCTGTCATCAGCGTGGCTTTGAAGAACCCGTTAGTGGCAGCACGAGGCTGCAGTGGGGCAGCCTAACCCAAAAAGGCATGTTTATCTTTATTATCTCTCTCCTATCTCTTCATTAACTTTGAGATATCTTCATGTTCCAAGGGTAGCTGTTGTCACATCTGGTGAGCGATGGTATTAATCTTCCCGCATGCCTCTGCCTGGGATCCCTCTGCCCTGTGGCTTCCTCTGAGGTTTCCTGGCATTCCTGTAATCAGGTCAATATTGCAGTTCTGCATAAACAAACAAGTAATTTTTCCTATGAATCCTCATGAATTTATAATGATGGAAATTCTTCTCTTTTATATGCACGGTTATTCCCTGACCTGTTATCCCACGTTTCCGATGTATAGCAGGAAGGGTCAGAACAGTTGTACATAATTTAATCTCTTCTCCCATTACATTAACATTTGCCTCTTACTGAGAAATGTTCAGCTCACTTTTGATGGGGATGACACGATGACAGCCCGGCAGGGCCACCTGTGCTGGAGGGACGTGCAGAGGGAAGGAGGGAATGAGGTGTGGCTCGGTTTTCCTCTGTGGTGGGAGCAGCGGAAGCCACGTGGGGATGGTCCTGAGTCCATTCCCTGCCCAGGCTGGGCACCACATTGCTCCCAAGGCTCCAGGTGCTCAGGAGCCAGGAGCCAGGAGACGCTGGGGAGCCTGGAGAGAGGAGAACCCGGCTGCCCAGAGCCACCGGCAGCGGCACAGCCCCCAGAGCCCTCCTGCCGGGAGGGACAGGGGATGCTGGGGGTGAGCGAGGGGCAGGGCCAAAGCTTTGATCCCCCCAGGTCTGGAATGAACTCCAGCTTCCACATCCAGGGCAGTGGCTGCTTTCCCCAGTGGGCTGCAGGGATGAGTACAGGAACAGCAGCGGGCCCTCTGTGCTCTGTGCCACCCATCCCGAGATAACGCCTGCTCCATCCCTCAGCTGGTGCCAGGGCTCAGGCCTGTCCTCAGGGACTCACCAGTGAGGGGAGGAAGATAAAGGTTCCCCGTCAATCTCTCCTGGAGTTACACACATGGAGCAGGTGTTCAGTGGGGGGTGTGGTGCCAGAGCTGTCTCTTGGGGATGCTTTTCCCAAACTGAGGGAACTGAGCTAAACCAAACCGAGCTGCAGCTGCAGGATGAAAACTCACAGAGGATGGAAGGTGGCTCCCAGCTCCCTGGGTCTGGCTCACTGAGGAACTTCTTTTGCACTAAATGTGGTGCTAAAGAAATGCAGATAAGCGGGGGTTATCTGGGATAAGATCTGTGCCAGCTTGCTGCTGGAAGGGGCCAGAGGGAGACCCACCAGCTCCTCTGGTGCCCACAGGATCTTCTGCTCGAGGTTCTCTAACCTCCTGATGGTTATTCAACACCTTCTATTTCCGGAGCTCCAGGCTCTGCCAGCCAGAACTTCTCCCTCTGCACTCCAGAGCTGACAGGACGCCGAGTCATTCCCGGAGCCAAGCCAGGACACGAAGCTTTTCCCAAATGCCATGGACAAGCCTGTCTGTTTCCCCTCCCAAGAATCCACATCCTTGTCCAGTGTCATCACCAGGTACGGTGAGAAGAGGGCGGGTTCCTGTAGGATAGGAGGAGACAAACCTGGAGCTGCGCAATCGGAACAGTTTAGTTTTCCTTTTTTGTTTCGTCTTGTTTTTACAAACACACTTTTCTCTTTTCTTTCTCCCAATCAGACAATCCAGTGCCACTCCTGCTCTTATCCGTGCCCTGAGCAGGATGAGTCAGTGCCTGTGACATGTGAGTGTGTGCTGGTATCTGCACCACAGCCCTGACATCTCCCGCAGGTGCTTTCCGGGGTTTATGTCCTCAGTGAACACGGAGCCAGCAGGCTCCACTGAGGATGTTTTTGTTTTTCTGTATCTTTAAAGAACCAAACTGAGTCACAACTTCCACTGCTGCCCCTTTGGAGGCATCCAAAATGATTATTGTATGATTTTTAAGCAAGGATTAGTGGCAGCAGTTTATCAACAACTTCCTGATTTCTAACACAGTTTAAATCTCGAGAGAGCACAGAGTGGGGTTTGGGAACAGCGATTTCCAGCAGGCAGGGATTGCACTGCCCACAGTGTTGTGCTACGAAACACGAACTCGGAGCAAGAGAAGGCACAACTCCCTGATCCTTTGTGTATTTTATCACATGAGCTCCCTCTGGATCAGGGACACCTGGAATTTGTTATTGATTTCTTTTTTATGTGATACTATCCCTTTAATGGATAAAAACTCTTTAAATAAAAAGTGTCTGCCAGGTCACACGACTGCCAGGCAAACCCTTGCACCCTCCACATCGTGGTCCCAAGGTGAGTTTTTAGGCTTGATCCATCTCCATCACAGGTGTCGGAGAACTTCCTTTTGCGAGGCACGGGATGGCTTTTCCCAC
The DNA here is from genome assembly GCA_013397725.1 of Rhagologus leucostigma. NCBI lineage: Eukaryota > Metazoa > Chordata > Aves > Passeriformes > Rhagologus > Rhagologus leucostigma. The sequence continues at coordinate 345,972 of VZTD01005277.1, forward strand.
TGGGCAGGGAACGCCTGGAGAATCCGTGGGGGAGATCCAGCAGGGTTGAGCAGTGAAACCAATAGTTACAGCCTCACCAGAGCAGCGCTCACTGGTCCTTGCCTGTGCGGTGGCAGGAGCCCCATTACTGTCCCACGGCTGTCCCAGAGCTGTCCCATGGCTGTCCCACAGCTGTCCCGTGTCTGTCCCACGGCTGTCCCACGGCTGTCCCATGGCTGTCCCAGAGCTGTCTCATGTCTGTCCCAGGGCTGTCCCATGTCTGTCTCATGTCTGTCTCATGTCTGTCCCATGTCTGTCCCACTGCTGTCCCAGGGCTGTCCCAAGGCTGTCCCAGAGCTGTCCCATGGCTGTCCCAGGGCTGTCCCACAGAAGGCTGGATGTCACCTCCGAGCTCATGAGGCCGAGACACCCCGCAGGGCCCCCCCATTCTCTTCTGTCCAGCAGCAGCCGGGGCTGGGGGAGCTGCGACATCTCTCCGGGGCTGCTGGGTGTGCTGGCAGAGGTGACCCCGCGGCGGGAGGAGGCCAGGAGCGCCGGCGGGGACACCGTGACTCTGCCTCCGAGGTCTCTCCGCGGTGTTTTATTCGTGGGGTCACACAAGCCCGGGCCGCCCCGAGCGCCGTCCGCAGCCGCGGCGAGGCTGCTCGGGCAGGAAGGGCTGTCACGGCCACGAACATCATCCCCGCATCCCCGCTGCCCCTCCCTCCTCCCCGGCTCTGCCGTCCCTGTGTGCCCCCACAGCCGCACGTGTCCCTGCCCCGGTGACGATCGTGTCTCCGGGGAGCCTGAGCTAGCTGTGCACCATCAGGAGCTCGCCGCGCTGGCTGTAGCGTGAGGAGCAATTGCCACAGCCCGGGAGAGAAAATGACCTTGTAAATAAATGAAGCAGAGAGGCCGCAGACTCCGCTGTGTGTGTGAACAGGGCTCCTCCCAGAGCAGGGCAGGTGCGGAACCGCGGGGTGAGGAATCCTCCGTCCCCGGATCTGGCAAAGATCCGTCAGTCTGGAGGGTCGGGAAAACCACTCCGGTGATCCTCAGATGGACTGTGCAGACCCCCAGGGCTCACTTGGCTTTGAGGTTTGCTCTGAGTAAGTCACGGTTGGGTTCTGACGTGTCTGTGTTGTGGAAGGGCTGTAAAGAGAAGGAAGGAGAGAAGCAAGTTGTGGGAGCAGCGCCTCTGCTTCCCATGGAGGAGAAAATACTTTAAATTCCCAGTAATTTGCTCAGGCACAAAAGTCACTTTTGTATTGGCTCTTGAAAACTCAGTTTGCTGTGCACAGCTGCGCTTAGCTTCAAACCAGTGACTCCTCTCCTCCTTCTCCCTCTGCCTCCCCGAAAGAACCAACCCACAGTCGCGCTGTGCCCGTGGAGTGGTACGGAGGATGTGGGAGTTTGTTCTGAAAAGGAGCCACTTCTCTCTCTGGTGCCAGGAATTTTAGGGAAGCATCTCCAGCCCCAGAGCACTGCGTAGAGTGGCCAGGCCAGGGAAGGGACGTGGTGCTGCCTTCCCATGGCATTGAGGATGGGATCCTCTGGGCAGGAGCACCCCAGAACCAGCCCTGCTCCTGAGGTGCTGTCCCTCAGGATTAAAGCATTCCAGCTTCCCAGAGCAGCCTCTGTGCTCCCCACAGGGGAACACGTTCTGAGCACCCTGGGACAGTGGGAGGTGTCCCTGCCTGTGGCAGGGGAGGAATGGGATGGGCTTTAAGGTCATTTCCAACTCAAACCATTCCACAATTCCATGATTTTTGTGTGTCGTTCACCAGAGCCAGGATAAAACCCTCTGGCTGTTCCCAGGCTGAGCAAACCCCTGACACTCACAACTCTTCCTGCTCCCATCTTTTCTCTGAGTTTGCTGATGGAAGTGAGGAAGAAACAGTGAAGGAAATATGCAAAAAATGAAGTGATGATGAGTGAAGCTTCTTCTTCATAATTAAAAGCGTGACATGGAAATGTGAAATGTCAAAAGGATCAACTTCAAAGCTGTATGAAATGAAACCCTCACTTTGATTCCAATATTGCTTTATAGAGAGAGACATAAGAAAAAGAGCTTTCTGTGTAAATATTAGAATTACAAATCACAACTTTCATGATTAAAATCATACTTCGAACAGTAAAAAAAAATTTATACATCTTCACTACTGGCAGAAGAGCAGAAAAGATGGATTTTCTTGTTGCATCACAACACTGACAAGTGGCACATGGAGCTTCTCAGCCTCCCACCTTCCCTTTGGACACAGCCATAGCTGGTGAAGCTCTGCCTGCTGCAGCCTTCCTGCATGAGGGATGCTCCCAGGGCACACAGCCCCTCTGGTGGAACCCGTCCTGCACAGGGGAAGGCTGTCCCGGGACACACAGACCCTCCTACATCCCACCCTTCCCCCTGCAGTTCAGAATTCCCCTTCTCGGGGACGTGTGCCTGCCGTGCCCTGGTTTTCCTCTACCCGCGTTGTATCCTGATTCCCGAATTCTGAAGCTCTAAAAGGTTGTGGGGTTTTTATTTATTTCAAGGTTGCAACAAGCGGTACCAGAGCTGTGAGACTGCTCTGCCGTGACCCTGTTCAACCCTAGCACAGGTCTGGGTCTGTCGCCAGCCCCGTCCCCGCTGGACGATGTTTTGCAGGTGCCAGGAGCACTTCTGGTCGCTGTGTGTGCCCCTGAGCCCCGGGCTGTGACTGCCGCGGGCACTCCTGGCTCCAGCCGGGCTCGTTGTTTCTGCAGTCACGTTGTGAACACATTTCTGCTGCTTCTCTGCAATGCACTCTGATCTTCTAAGGAAAAAAAAGCCAATTAATTTTAAAGAAGCTCCAGCCATGGGTTTACCTGTGAGAGGCTAAAGCAGCGAAACCTGCTGAGTGTATTCCAGAGGAGAAATGCCCAATCCTCACGCACTGATGGCAGCAGCAGCAGCACCTGCCTGCAGCTCAACCAGACACTCAGGAGGCTTCAGCCCTTTGGCTGAGGGGATTTTCTTGGAAAATTGTGCATTAATTGAGGCACACCATGATTACAAACCAGGACACATGCCCACACTAATCTTTTTAAATCCCTGCAGCATTGTTGAGCCCTCCGTGCCCATGGCTGAGCTGCAACATAGGCAAAATGTAAAAGATCCCTCGGGTTTATGGAAAGAATTTTCCTTTGCTCCTGTGTCTGCTCTGAGAAAATTAACTCCTAGGCTAATGGTCAGCCAAAACAATCAGATCTTTGATTCTTCTGCAGCTTCCACACAGCAAAGGAGCAAACAAAGGGGTTTGTGTCTCCTTTTGCTTCCTCTGTCTTGCAAATCCTTGTGACTTTTGGGATTTGGGTTGTTTTGTTTTGTTCTGTTTTTTTTCTAATAACGAAGCCCTGTAAGGTTTCCACATTTAATGGAAATGTTGGAGTTCTGGTTCCTCTGGATCCAGACATGTGTGGTCCCCACGTCCCACCCCCCAAGTCTGAAACCTGCCACCCCTCCTGACATTGCTGGGGCTTCTGCCGCGCAGAATCCCAGAAAGGTTTGGGTTGGAAGAGATCTTAAAGACCATCTTGTCCCCCCCTGCCATGGCAGGGACACCTTCCACTATCCCTGGTTGCTCCAAGCTCCGTCCAACCTGGCCTGGAACATTTCCAATCAGTTAAGCTGCATTACCTTGCTGGGGGATGTAACTTCCATGGGAAAGGATCACAAACGCTTTGATGGCAAGGAAATAACACCTGCAGCTGTTCCTGACTCAGACCTCCTGGCTCTGCCCTCTGCTGCATGGGCAGCCCTGCCTCGGTTTGGAATGAAAACGTTCAAGGTAGGACATCTTGCCCAGACCTTCCCTCAGAGAATCTCAGGGTGGTTTGGGTTGGAAGGG
>VZTD01005278.1:0-12416 GCA_013397725.1 Rhagologus leucostigma
AGGTTACCTCGTGGAGTGTATCCACTGGCAGAGACTTGTTTTGGTTCTGGAGAGCTGTGGTAAATTCCTTCCCAAAATTCCTTTTTCAGTTTCTGATGGCCCTCTTCAATCAAACTCCGGACTTGCTCAGCCAGCCTTGTTTCCACAGATGAAACATGGGTGCGAAATGGGGCGGTGACAGTGTCCTCGTAAATTCTTAGTTTGTTGACCAAGACGCCCACCCTGTCCTGGCCTTCCCTCCATTGCAGCATTGCCAGATAATGGGAGTATATCTCTGGTCCAAGACGCGCGAATCTCAACCACATCTGTGACATGCACTGGATACCATCTGGGCTCTTAGGAAATCTCTCGTCTTCTGAGAAAATGATCTCCAGCACAGCCAATTCCCTCAGGCATCGGATACCTTGTTCCATTGTGCTCCATTTTCCTTGGTGCACCTGGAGGTCTTCTTTACAAAGGTATCTGTCCCTTACACTTGTCAGCAGTCACTGCCAGAGGGTGAGAGTTTCTTGGTTTCTCCTGATCCCCTGGTCAGTGACCACATCCCAGGACAGGGATCCCAGTTGCCTGGCCTCACTTCCGTCCAGAATGGTGTCGTTGGCTGCAGGTCCCAGATGCAGAGCAGCCAGGTCAGGATGGACTTGTTTGTCTGGGGGGTGAATTCCCTCCACAGGTCACGCAGCTCACCCAGGGACAGAGAGCGAATGATGATCTCCAGCTCTGTCTCTTCTGTTGGATGCGATGGTCCTGCCACATCCTCGTCAGTCACTACGTGGACTGATTTGCTCTTTGATTTCTTCTTCTGGATGGAGGCAACTGCTACCGGCTTAGGCTGTTCTGGTTCGGTGATGGTTTGTGTGGAGATGCTGATGGTGCTTTTGGTTTCTTTCTCCTCTGCGACAGTCTGCGTAGACGTGGACACTGTTGCTTTGCTTTTGGTTCCTTTCTCCTTTGTGACAGTCTGTGTAGACATGGTGCCTGCTGCTTTGCTGCTTTCTTTTTCCTTCTGAGGATGTTGTGTCACACCAAGCATTCTGACTCTAAGCATGGTATACATGGTACAGGCCTTGCAGAGAAGACAAAGTAGAACCAACAACGGGTTTATGCTGTCCTTGACATCCAGAGAGAACTCAATATTTTCAAAAACTGCTGTGTCAGGCCTGAAAGGCTGGAAAAAAACATTCTTTACTCCCCCCAGGGGCTGGGTGCCATTGTTGAGGCCCCAGACATAGCAGCCTGTACTAGGACAAGCAAACAAAATTAAGTATATATAACGAATGATGTTCGTTGCCTTGGAGGTTATTATGCAATAGACATAATAGACCAATAAAGCAATTTTTGTACCATACCCTGGTCTACACAGGAGCATTACAACTGGCAGGTAGTTCCCCATGTGTGGAAAAATATAGAGAGCTAGGTAAAAGACCCATGTAAGCATGTTGAGCATCATAGCGAATAGGTGGCTTCCGTAATACAAAATTGTAATTCTGACTTTTCTCAGTACCTGGCCCCACACTGGGCACCAAAAATGTACTAGTTCGAAAGCAAACCAGCGGGAGACCCCAAGTCAAAATGGCAATTTAATAGGAAAATTAAAAATAAAGGCAGAAAACACTGGTTTAAACTGAGAGAGTGAGGATACAACCTGACACCCTGTCAGTCAGGGGGTTGGTAGCAGTCCGATTAAATGGTGGCTGCAGTCCTCCTGGAGTAATGGTTCTGTTGAAGCAGTGATCCTATAGAAGGGTGTGGTCTTCCTCTGAAGGTCCAGTGGTGGTGTAGAAGGGTCTGGTCTTCCTCTGGGAATCCAGTGGAAAAGGCTGTCCGTGGTGTTCCAAACCTCCAAGGATATACAGATGGGAGCGCTTGATTCCTCCTCCTGGGCGGAGCATCTCACAATGGGATGGTGAGTCATGAGGCAAGGCATTGATGGGCCCATTAACAGAAGATGGTCTGGAGGGAGGAGGCAAGGAACACTGCCCTACCTGGTTTCAACAGCTCATGGAGATGGTAATAGAATACACTGCAACCCAGGACAATTACCTATTGACTCTTCTGAGTACCCTGCCTGATGTCCCCTAATGTGTATTATTTCTACCTCTTTTAGTAAATTCACCACCTCCAACAGGCGAGTAATTGAGCGCTCATGAACGAATGTTTTTCCCCTGCAGGTTAATAAACCTCTCTCCTCCTAGTTTTCCAAACGCATGTACCACCCCATATGCATATTTACCACTTTTCCTTGATACAATTTGCAGGTTTTTATTAAGGCCTACAATTCTGTGGTCTGTGCTGACCATGTTCGTGGTAGCTTCCCCCTCTTCTTGCAATTCCCTTCATTTTACTCTACCATATCCAGTAACTCATTTTCCTCCTATTACTCTTGAAGATCCATCAATAAACACCTTTCCCGCATTTGGCTGAGGGGTATCCTGTAAATCTTCCCTAGCTCGGTTCTGGAGATCTGTTACCTGGATAGAGTCATGAGTTTCCTTTAGGTTTCCTTCTGGTTTCCTTCCTCGGGACCAGTTAAACAGGAGGCTGGGTTAAACCCTTCTCCGCTTCTCAATTCTAAACTCTCCTGTTCATTAAACAGGTTTCATGCTGTAACAATCTAGTGCTGGTCATCCATTTAGAACTTGATGCCAGATTTTAACAATCCTGCCATCAGTTACCATCAAAGCCGTGGCTGCACAATTCTGCAGACAACAGAGCCTCAGTTACTGTTAGAGCAAAAAAACGGGGCCGCTCCCTCACCAGTCGGTCAAACGTTTTAGCACTAGAATTCCTTTGGCACAGACCTGTTTAACATCCACACACAATTCAAATTCCTTTTCTGAGTCTGGCTGAAGTTTTACTGTCTTTCTGGTGTCCACACCACAGCATTGGGGCTATCTGGGTTTAAAAAGTCACAGAATAAAAAGTCCCTAATCCAGGTCATGCAATACCCTAGTAATCCTAAAAATTGTCACAGCTCCCCTTCAGTCCTGGGCAACGGCACCTCCAAGATTCCCTGGACCCCCTCTGGGCCAATAGACCGCAAGCCTTCAGTTAAAATACGCCCCAAACATTCAACCTTTCTCTCCATCACCTCTGCCCTCCCTTCAGACACTCCAAGCCCCTGTCGTCCAGCCAGAAAATTAAGCAATTTCACAGTGGTTTCCCCTACCACTTCCTCCCTTTCTCCCAATAGGAGGAAGTCATTTACATACTGCAAAGCCTAATTCCTAGGGATGGAGTAAATTCTTTTAATATCTAGCCCAAGTAAGACCAGTGCTTCTGTGTATCCCTGTGGAGGACTATCCACGCTTTTACTATTTTCCCTTCTCCCTCTTGTTCCCACTCAAAGACAAAACACCGTTTACTATGCTCTGTAAGTGGACATCCCCAGAAATCATCTTTTAAATTAAGTACTGTGTGAGGAGTTTAAATTAGTAGCAGTGTGAGGAGGATCTGGGACCATGGACTGCCTGGGTTCAATTGTCTCATTTATTATTCTTAGGTCCTGCACCATTCTGTAGGCTCCAAAAGACCCCCCTTTAACAGGGACTCAATACCAGGCTGTAACCCCTTCCTTCCTTCTCTTGAAAGAGGGTATTGCCTTTTAGACACCACTTGTCCAGGTTATCTCAGAGTAATTTGGAGAGGCTCCACATCCAGTTTTCCATATTCCCCTGGGACTGCCAACACTTCTGGGTTCACTTTAGAATAAGCTTTATCAGCACAACAGCACTAGCCTCTCCATCACCCCTCAGAACACTAACTCGCATTCCCAACTCAGTCATCAAATTCCCTCCTAGCAAACCACAATCACAACTAGGAACAAACAGAAACTCATGCTTTTCAAACCCATCTCACATATTCACCAATAGCAATTGAATAAAGCGCACTGGCTCATCTTTCCCACTTACTCCCTGAATTATCAAAAGAACCCCCTTTGGCATAAAGTTAAAAGCAGACAGAGAGGCTCCCATGTCTACTAGGAAACACACTTCTCAGTTCAGACCCACCCTGCATGTTATCAAGGGCTCCAGTGTGGTGAGCCCCTGGTACAACAGGAGATCCTGACACCCTTAACAATCCATTTCTAATGTTCTCTTCTTTTTAAACAAATGGCACATTGATTAAAAACTGTGCCATTATCCTTGCCTGTACCTTTACCGTTTCCTCATCCCTTCTTACGTATACCTGATGTGCCCTCCTAACCAACTCCTCCAAGGGCCCAGTCTGTCTCCTCTCCAGCCTGTGCTCCCACTGTTTGTGGGCTCTCACCCTCCCACAGCCACGGAACTCTCTGCAAAATCACTCGCCTCCCCGGTGACCCAAATAAAATTCCTTCTTGTATCAGGCCAGGCTTTGGTGACAGATTGTATCTTACACCATATACCAAAGCCGATTCCTATACTTTACACTGTACACCAAAGCTGGTCCCTGTCCNGTTTCCTCATCCCTTCTTACGTATACCTGATGTGCCCTCCTAACCAACTCCTCCAAGGGCCCAGTCTGTCTCCTCTCCAGCCTGTGCTCCCACTGTTTGTGGGCTCTCACCCTCCCACAGCCACGGAACTCTCTGCAAAATCACTCGCCTCCCCGGTGACCCAAATAAAATTCCTTCTTGTATCAGGCCAGGCTTTGGTGACAGATTGTATCTTACACCATATACCAAAGCCGATTCCTATACTTTACACTGTACACCAAAGCTGGTCCCTGTCCTGCTGCAATGTCCAGATGCACCATCCCAGCACACTTGTCCAGGCCCCCAGGCCGCTCTCCCAGCACCNCACGGAACTCTCTGCAAAATCACTCGCCTCCCCGGTGACCCAAATAAAATTCCTTCTTGTATCAGGCCAGGCTTTGGTGACAGATTGTATCTTACACCATATACCAAAGCCGATTCCTATACTTTACACTGTACACCAAAGCTGGTCCCTGTCCTGCTGCAATGTCCAGATGCACCATCCCAGCACACTTGTCCAGGCCCCCAGGCCGCTCTCCCAGCACCACAAGCTCTGTAAAGCACCAGGTCCCAGTGGATGGACACAGCCGACGGTGCCACAGGGATGGGCAGGTCGACAAGGTGTCCTGCAACCGCATGGGGACTGGGGGCCACTGCCGCTCCTGCCCACAGGGGTGGCGCCGTCACGGACCACCTGGTGCTGAGCTCCACAACCTTGGCCCAGTCCCGCACCTCCCCCACAGGTCCCCAGCCTGTGCCCCCGGTCCTGCACTTTCACACTTGGCCTCGGCACTCCTCACCATATAGAAACCCCCGTAAGTCCTGAGCAGTAAGCATACAAACCCAAAACCTCCACCCTGGCTCCATAATGACCTGGGGAGGGGTGGGGGTGTAGGAACATGACCTTCCTCTTTTCCCTGTCCTGGAAGCCAGGAATGCAAAAAACCTGCAGCCGGCCTGTATTAGACTGCATGTTTTGAAGATAAGGCAGAGAACATCCCAATCCTCACTGTTTCTCTTTTCTTTCTTATCCCACACTCTCCCACTGCTGTTTGCCTTAACCATATTCCTTCACACTCCCCTTCAAACAATCCTTTCCCAAACCAACACCATCTGTCCCTTGTTGCAGCTCCCCGTATTGCCCCCTCTGGGCATCCATGTCCTTAACTGCCTCTGGGAGAATGTGCAAACCATCTCAACATTCTCCCAAACGACCCTTTGGAGGTCTTTCGGGATCGTCATCCCTATAGTCGAGACCCTTTCTTGATTTTCCTTTACTGCCCTCTCTGGGTGTCCTGCCATGTTTTATTCCCTGAAGTTCCCACTGTACTCACCGGTGAGATTTCCAGTGGTCCTTTCCTGCGGACTCTTCATGGACGCCCCTGGTCTTTCTCTTGGACAGTCTTGGGTACCCAGTAAATCACCTGCTGCCAGCCAGCACTGAAGGGAGCTGGTGTCTTGGTTTGAAAGACAGGTGTCTGCTAAGGAAGGCAGGATCCTCCCTTGGAATGGAAAATGTAACCCCACTTCCTTCTGAATTACTATAATTTTGAAGTTAAGGGGCTTTCAAAGATATGAGAAATAGGAATAACAGTTCTTTACTAATATATATATATATATATATATNGAATAACAGTTCTTTACTAATACATATATAGCAAGGCAAACAAACAACAATGACTATGGCAGTAACAACAAACAGAACCAGAACTCAGTGCAGCCTTCTCGGCTGTCGGGCACTTTCCCCTTTGGTGCAGTTCCGGTCACAGCCGGCAGGGGACCTGGCGGCTCCCAGTGAGGAAGGCAGGTGTGATGGTTCCCCTGCGGCTGCAGAGGGCACTCCGGAGTGAGCTCGGGGAGCACACAGTAATGGCGGCTTGGCCGAGCCAGGAAGAGATGGAAGAAAGGCTTCACAAATCCCCCGTTGCCCCAGCAGGACCCTCCGGAGCAGCGAACTGAAACGGCAGGAATGAGCACAAAATCCCGGGTGGTAGATGTTATAAATGAGCTTGAGTCCACTAAAATTAATTATGTTAAAGAGTTAGTAATGTTAATTTCGGGAAGTTGGGCTAGTTGGTGTTCTTAGTGTTAATTATGTTGAAGCTACTAGGTGGCGAGCGCTGCGCCAGGTGTAACATCCATATGTATCCATTAGATGGCGTAAGTGAGATTACCCATATCAGCGGGAGGTATTTCTAGATTATTCCAACAGGAGAGAGTGATGTCATCGGGAATACGGATTGGACCAAGCAAGAACCAACCAGAAGAAACTCCTAGAAAACGATTGGACGGGGATGCATCAGATGAACGATCCAATCATGTCCGGACAAAACGAGCCAATAATATGGAGGATCCAAAATGGACCAATGGGTGTAATGGGCTGGGTATAAGACTAATCTGATGCTTCACAGTGGGTCCTCTGCCGTTTTCTCAGTTTTGTGGGAGAGCACCTGGCATTGTGTGTGCTGCATTTGGGTCTGCCTCTGTGGATGCTGAAAGCTTGGTTGCAGGGAGATTTTCCAGCTTTCTGCTAGCATCCTTGCTTTCACATGGATGCTGGCTGAAAAAAAGTTAGAGGCTTTTGTAGACTGTTTCCTTTATCTTGCAGGTGCAAGATGTTTATGCATTATTGTTGTTACTAACTGGAGAAATATTTTGAAATGAGTATTGTAGAATTTAGCCAATCATTATGAGAGGTGGATGGTCAAAGAACCAATAACCTTATGCCATTCAAGCGAACTAAGATATATAAATGAGTCTGTAAATTAGTAAATAATGCCACTTCTTCTTGGACTGAATCTGTGTTGTTTCTTTCCGTCCCCTGTACAACAGCGACATTCCTTGCCACGAGGAGTTGCAGGCTTATCCCAAGGCTTCCGTTCCTGGTTGTTGGTTAATAAAGTGGTTGTTTTTTTTCTCGCAATTGGGAGTGAGTTTTGTTGCTCACCACGCCCTCGCTCCCTCCGGACAGTAGAGGAGGTGTATCAAACTCCACAACTGAGGTGGGAACCCCCGGGATTTTCTAGGCCCGCAGAGGGAGTGGAACTACAGAGTAATGAAGACTCGGAGCAGTGGCAAAGGAATGGGTGGGGGCAGGGTAGCGGCAGCCAGGTTCTCAGCAGGGCAGGGAGAGGCGGGCTCAGGATCCTGGGGTTTTTCCCTGAGGCACCTGAGCAGATGGTGAAAAAGTCCCTCTTTTAGTGAGGTAGGGTGTTAAATAGGGTCCCAATGCAACGGCTGCTCTAGCAAGCAGAGCTCCGCTCCGGGTAGAAGGAACGCAGCAGAAGGCAGAACCCCACAGTGGTGATGAATTCTCCCTACAGCAACCGCAGCCTCTCTCCCCTTCGAATGCTGAGAGCACAAGAGAGCTAGGAGCTCCACCCAACCCCTTTTTCCCAGTCCAAATCTCATGGCATCTCTGCTCTACAAGAGAAAACCCCAGGTAAAAGAGAGTAGGTAGCTGGACCCCTCCTCTGAGCTGTGACCAGGTCTTTTGTCTCTCTTAAGTATCCAGTTGTTATTGTCTCCTAGCAACACGTATGGGGAAAATTCTTTAAGAGAAAAAAAAACAAGAGGAGAACTCCTAAAACCCCAACAGCTGGTCACCTAAAAACTGGGTGAGGCGCACTTCCAGCTCCTCTTGCTGTATGCCAGCCCCAGATGGTGGAAGGACCCCGGACGAGTCCTCCATCTTGTACAGAAAATCATGCTATGAGAAGCCAGTGCCCATGAAGGAGAAAGAGGAGTCCTGCAACTTTATTCAAATAAGGGAAGAGAGTCCACTGGGGCATATGCCTGCAGGGTTTTCTCTCTCGAGGTTTCGGAGGACACAGCCTCGTTTTATCCTAAACTCCTGGCTGCATGTTGCCCTCTTTCTTTCCCCATGGCTGAGGTACTAGGAAGGTACAGCCTTCCCAAACCACCTATCACATACCTCCCCTTGAACCTGTCATTTTACCCCAAAGTTCAGAAACTCCGGCTTGTGCGGACCCATTTGTCTCTTTCAGGAGTCAAACCTAACCCTACCCAACTCTGGGTTCTGTAACAAACCTGTGGCTTGAAGTTAATAGAGACATTAAGACCCGTTTCAAAGACATTAACACCCTTCGAATTGTTTGTAAAGACATTAGCACACATCTTTCCTATCACCTTTGCTGCCTCTCTTGTCACCTGATGGTCAGCTCTGTGTCCTCTGTGTTCCCATCTTCTTCCTTTTAATAACACATCCTGGTTGCACTGAGGATTCTCAACCCTTTAAGGAGCAGAGACACACTCATAGTCTGTTTCCACAGTGTTGTGGTGCAGGAATGGTGTTCCCCAATTTAGTGTTCCCACTGAAACACTCCAAATTATGCACCACCCTGTGAGTGGCTGGACAGGAGAATTGGAGGCACAAAAGGTAAAAATCACAGGCTGAGATAAGAATAATTTACTGGAAACAGCAATGAAATAGGAAACAGAACAGTAACAGAAACAGTATTAATAACAGAGTGTACAAGATGGGAACAATTCATATGAGTACTCACCATGTGGAATCTGATGTTACCCTGATCACAGGCTTCACACTACACCGCCAGAAGGGACCCCTTCCCCCACCCTGTGCATGATATGAGGTGGTACAGAATAACCCCAGGTCCTGGCCATGCCCCTCCTGGCTACGGCAAAAATTAACCCTATCATGGCTGGAACCAGGACATGCAGCAATGTGCTCTCCATGTGTTTTAGAGAAAGAGTAAATAAAACATAATTCCTGAGGCAGAGGCCTCATTTCAACCCACAAATCCACAGAGAGGTGAGAAGCATGTCACCACTTCCCAGAAGCTCCTTTGAGCTTCCCAAAGTTGCCATCTCCACTTAAGAAAGTGTGAATTATACCTGAGCTTGACCCAAAAAATCTCTTTGTAGCTCCTGGCTGCCAGAGCAGACTGCCCTGCCCTGACTGGCATGTCCAGCAGCGGGAGGTTTGGATCAGTGATGGCATTCAAACGGTCCAAAAAGGAACTGACTTTATGGATGTGAAAAATGGGATTTAAAAATAGCCTCCTGGTTTTCTTCTGCATGTGCAGCAGATGCTCTTGAGTCACACTTTCCCTGAAGATGCAGGGACCTGGGTCTCTTTGCTATTTTTTGTGGCTCCGTCACCTGGCTTCTGTGGAGTCAGGTTGCTTGTTTGCTCTTGCAGTGAATTTTGTTCATTTTGGGTAAATTGGCTGGAGGAAAATGAGGGCAAGGTTTGATAGTGGGTTCATGTCAACATCTGCAGTTTGCTGTGGCTTGGGCATGAGAACAGGCCTTTGCAGGCAGCCTCTGGAGCAGCAGAGGCTCTGTCAGAGGGGCAGACAGGTCTGATACATCAGCACTGGATTGTGAACCAAGGTCTCTTCTTCCAGTAACTTCTCACCAGGTGTGACACTGGTTGTCCACTGCTGGCATCAGTCAGCCAAGCAGGCAGGGCTGAGACTGGATGGTTCAGGGGGCTTATTGCAGCTCTGCACTGTGGATTTTGCATTAAAAGGTCAGGATTTGGGTGCTGGTAAACCTGACTGCCCTTCAGTAACAGAGGAAATCTCAGAATCACAGAATGGTTTGGGTTGGAAGGGACTTTTAGAGGTCATCCGGTCCACACTGCTGCCATAAGCAGGGATATCTTCCGTTAGACCAGGTTGCTCCAAGTCCCATTCAGCCTGGCCCTGGACACTTCCAGGGATGGGGCAGACACAGCTTTTCTGGGGAACCAGGGCCTCTGTCTATTTCCACTGAATTGTCACCTAGGATCAGGTAGAGGTGAAGAGCTGGATTTGCACCACCAAGGAGCTCACAGGGCGTGTGTCTTGGGGTGACTATTATGTGTATTCTCTCTCATGCTCTATGCCCAAAAAGTAATATTGTGCCTTTTCTGTGCGTTTAAACTGAGCTTGAGGAAAAAAAACCAAAACCAAACGAACTTTCCAAAGCAGCTTCTCAAGGACATAGAGATTACACTCCTCAGTGGTGTCTGGCTGTGGGTGGCATGGAGGGAGCACCCTGCTTGCTTTTCCTTCAGCCAGCTGGTTTTTTTTTCCTCTTGGCATGAGACGGAGAGCTGAATTTTGTTTCCTGGGACTTTGGTTTTTTACCCTTCTTTTCTTCTGAACTGTTTCAACAACATTAGAACACACCAGGAGAATTTTCTCCCCGAGGCCCGGGGGTCGGCCCACGCCCTCACCGACCAGCTCCGAGGAGGAGAGAGACCACACCTACAGAAGGACTCTGAAATCTTCCCAGGTTTCTCTCTATAGCGAGAGGTTTCATTTCATTATTTAGCATCATTATCCTTTTCCTGTGTGTTTGTTAAAATAAATAGTTTTTATCTCTTTCACTTTCCTTCGAGGAAAAATTTCCTTTTTTCCCGAACCCTGTGGGGGGAGGGGTGGTTGTAACCTGGTTTTCTCTCAGGGGCTATATTGCTAGATTTTGGCCAAACCGGCACAGAGTGAATTTAAGGTTGAACATAACCTTCTCCAAAGCACTCCAGGCGGTGAGAAGGTGGATTCTCCAGGACAGCAAAGCAAGCTGTAAGTCAGGGCAGTCTCTCCAGGGTGATCTTCTCAGATTTAAAGTGGTCAGTGGAATACGGGCTGGTGTTTATCTTCCGTGAGGCAAACAGGCAACAAGGTTCTCGTGAGTTGTCCTGGCACCTTATCAGGCTGCTCCTTCTCTTTGAGGCTTTAGCAGCAGAAAGAGGACATGTCCACACAATATGAGATGTTCTGCTTTAGGTCCCATGTGTGTCCTGGGCTTTGGGGTTCAGAGGGCATTGCAGGCCTTTGGCAGCCTTCTTGAAGGCTCAGAAACTGGCAGATCTGAAAGTGGCAACATGGGACCATGAAAATTGCCAGACTGCACTGTGCATTGTCCTGCGTGCAAGGGTCACACACCGCGTACTGGGATGCAGCTGGGTACTATGTGAGTCACCCTGGTGTTTGACCACATCCTGAGATGATATCCTTAGGGATGACTGGATCAGAGAGCTCTGCTGATGACCAGTCACCTAGGTTATCTCTGGAGCACACTTTGCTATTAACCTGGTAGGCTAATATAATCAGATATAATAGAATAGGCCAGCTCTGACCTCTTGCATCCCACCCCGGAGCGGTTCAGGTGGTGGTGGGCCCAGCTGGTCAGCTCCTGTCCTGGCAGAGCAGAGCAGGGACAACCATTGCCATCCACAGCTATCAGAAGTGCAAAGGGCTGGAAACTCTCCCAGGGAGCCTGGGTCTGACGCTGGGCTGTGGTAGTGCCCAGGGATCACCATAGTAGCTAGGAGGAGTGTGGGGGCAAGGAGAGGCTGCTGGTGTGGAGCTGGAGCTTGAGAAGTGAGAGAAGGATGAAGGACGCTAAAGAAAAGCAGAGGAACACAGGGGAGAGCAGGGGACTTTGGAGGGAAGGGAGAATTTGGCCCTGTCTGGAGAGAGGTCTCCAAGGAGCTGGAGAGGTCCTGGGTGGGTGGCAGGCTGAGGGATGGTGGATTGGGACTCCTAGGTCCCCATGGCTGCTGTACCTGCGAGGTGGATGAAGTGGGGGAGATGCACCATCTGCACAACCCTGGGCTACACTTCCAAGTGGAAGAGGGATCTGGTGGGCACCTGGTCAGCCTTGCTCAGGTGCCTGTTTCAGGTGTATCTATAGATGATGGTCCTTGCTGACTTCTGCCCAAAGCTGAGGCCTGTGATGGAGCACTGGAAGTCACCTGCACCAGGGAGGTGGCTCTGCAGGTGGGAGAAATGACTGGCTCCTGCTTGGACTGACAGCTCTTACCGGGTGAGGTACCTCAGAAACTGTTAGGTTATCTCTGGAAGATATACTTCTGGAAGATTGTGCAACACACATGTGGCCACCTTGGGTCTGAATGGGGTGTTTTGCACTGGGTGCTGTTTGCAGGGGTGTGCTGGTGTCAAAGACTGAAATAGCTCATGCCTCA
>VZTD01005279.1:6434-11434 GCA_013397725.1 Rhagologus leucostigma
TTTTTTTTTTTTCCCACTGCCGGCTGGCCGTGCAGCGCTTTAATTCCTCCCTACTCCAAGTTTACACCTTCGGCGGGGTGGCGGCGGCTGGAGGGCGAGGGGGGTTTTTTTTCGTCAGCAGCGTTTCCTTTCACTTCCCGTCACAAAGGTGAGAGCCGCTGACCTTTGCTGGCAGTCCCGGCCGCTGAATTATTCATGTGATTGACTTTTTGTCAGTGCACACAGTTGTGCTCTGGGACATTTTATTCATTTACCTCATTTAAAGCGCCTTTCTGCACCTGTTCAAGTATTAATATCATGTAATTTGGGCCTAATGCCGATTTTGCTGAACACTCATTATATTTTTTATTAGCTATATTTCCAAACGATTATGTATGATTATTACCAAGCCTTACAAACAGCAATGGGTTATTCCCTAGACCTTTACATCTTCTTGTCAGGTTGTTTTCAGAAGCAAGGAGGATAAACATTTGACCAGTCCCAATGTTTTTATTCCTACTCCATATCCAACCAGAGAACTTAAAGCTTTTTCCCTTATGGCTTTGCAAAAGCATGATTAAATCCAACTCTGCAGAAGCTGTACAAATGCCAGCATTTATAAGGTCAACGCTTTTGTTAAAAATGCTATGTAAATGAGGATCTGCAAAAAGGGACATTAAATAAAATTAAATTCATTGTCTTCTTTAATGTCATTTACATTTTGGCTAAGCCCTGGCCTGTCAAGGAGGATTTTTAAAATAATTTTAATTACACATCATTTAGGGATCCAAGGTTTTCTATTCAGTAGCATTTGGATAACCTGCAAAATGGTGACTGTTTATTAACTTCTTAAATGACAACTTGTCATTTCATCTGCATAATGCAATGAAAACAGAGCAGTTTGGTGTCATTTTTTTTTTTTTTAGTTCTTATTTTTCTTTAAGATGTGCACCAAACTGCTGGAAGAACAGACCTTAAAATAGCTCAGATGCTCTTTTGCTTTCAGCGTCCTATTGGCGCTACCAAGTTCAGAGTATATTAAAAAATTACGACTTTCCTGGGTAACCAGTTCTGGAAAAAATTGCCATCAGGAACCCGACATTGATTTTTTTTCTCCTTAAGAAGGTGGTTTATTGTAGATTAATGGGTTTAGCTGCGAGGGATCTGTTTGCAGACAGGGGTAGCTGGATTGGGGTTTGAGGCCCGCAGGTACAAGCACCTCTCACCTGTTCAAACGAGGACACGGCACATGCCAGGGCTTCAAATATGGATAAAAACTGGGCAAAAAATGCCAAATCAAAGTGATCTCTGCAATTCAGCCTCTCCGAGCTCCCCCACACCCCAGAACCAGGGCTTTGGACGTTCTTCCTTCTCCCTTTTGCTTTCTTTCCCTCGGGTCATCTGAGTCACAGCATTTACATCGCTCCCTCGTAATCCCTGCTCCTAACCGGAGCACAACCCGCAGCCGAGGAAATTGTGGGAATACCTGGGATGCGCTGGGGGACGGCTCCCAGAGCTTTGTTCCCAAGGAAATCCCAAACGTGCTGGGTGAGACTCCTGCACCGCTTTCACCTCCTGTCTAACACTCGATTATTTGAAGCCAAAGCGTTGCACGGCTCTAGGAGGAGGGAATAATAAAATCCCGTGCTTTTGTGAGAGAGGAAAAGGGGGGGAAGGGATTTAAGCAAAGCTGTCAAAAACTATACTCCAGGAGGGACCCTGATACAAACCATCCCGGGCTTCTGCTGCTGCCTTATCAGGTGAAAAGCAAAGATACTGCCAGAGCCTGTAATTTTGTTAGGATGCCTTTGATGAATTGGATTAGGTTATGGAAAAATCTTTCGAACTCAGAGTTCTGGTACGTGAGCTTCCAGGAAGTAAATAATTACTCTCAGACAGCAGATAATTAAAAAAAACAACCCGTGAAACACAAAGTGGTAGAAATGGGTTTAATAAGGCTCCGTTGCTAACGCAGAGAGATTTCGGGGGGCCGGGGGTAGGAGCAGCCCCGGTGTTGGGTTACTCGCAGGGCTGAGGAGGGAGTGCTTTGCCGGGCTGGAGGAGGTGGAAATTCCAGGCTGGGAGGATGGAAATTGTCACCGGGGATGCCAGGGGGTGATTGACACGCGGGGCGAGGGGAAGGGGACGCGGGAGCTCAACCTGCGCTTGGCAGCCCCGGCGGAGCTCAGGAAAATGAGAGCCATTCACGCGGGTCCCGCTGCCAGCCGAGCAGCTCCGCCGGCTTGTTTATCTTAACAGCAAATCTCGCAAAAACGGTTGTGGTCAAACCTGTATAATACAACCTTATACTGGCATTATTAATGCCCTGTTAAAATAGAGATGTAACTGAAAAAAAAAGCTGGAGCTGGGGAATTTTACAGGCTGAGGGGCACTCTGGGCTTTACGAGATGTGAGTTTGCTGTTAACTGTTTTGGTTCTTTAATGTTTTAAGCCGAGGAAAACTTGCTGGTTCCTTGGTGTATCAGCTCAGCTCTAACGGAACATAGATGGCTCCGTTCTAGGTTTTAATTTGCTATTGAACAAACTCTCCTTATTTCTCCAAGATGGAAAATATCCAGAGTGTAAACAGCGTTTGTTCAGGAGAAAGGGAAGGTGTTTGTTCCGCAGGGTTTGGAGATTCCCGTGTGGCAGGGCTGGAGGCAAATTAAAAAAAAAAAAAAATAATAATGATTAAAAAAATCTGTCATACTCTGAGCAAAACAAAAGTTTCACAGCCAGCAAAATGACACGGAGCCCATGGTGGCGTGGTGGCCGTGCCAGGGGCGCGGGGAGCAAACTGCACCATCCGCGCGCGGCGGCGGCGAGGATAGCGCCGTGTTTTCCCAATAATTCACTAGGAAATGAGTTTAACATGTGTGGAAAGGAAGGGGCTTACATTTGTGTTGTTGTAAGACATGTAGCATAGGCCCAGCTAGCGGAAGGAGTCGGCTCCAGCTTGTCTCTCGTGAAAGACGAAACACGGTTACACATCTGGTGAGAAAGAGCAGTTCATTTGCCCAGACAGCTCGCTCTGCAGCCGCTGAAAGGAGCTATTTTGACAGAAACAAAGCCATGGGGGCTGGGGCAAGCGATTAGCGGGATCCTGCTCGCTCAAAACTCCTTGGCCTTAGTGATAAAGAAATAGAAAAGGAAATAAAGAAACCTGGCGTAAGCCTCCAGCAGTGTTTAAGGAGGCTTTGGGAAAGTAGCAATACAAACAAGGGCTCCCGTGTCAAACTCCCGCTGCACTTGGTAAAAGTTTCTAAGAAAAAAGAGATTGGAAGAACAGCAGAACAAAAATTAACCTGGAAGCTGAAGGAGCTATTAAAAAGCAAAGGTCCAGCCTGACTTCTGGGATAAGCTCATTTTCCTGAGACATGTGCAGGAGAAGAAGTTAATTTGACAGCATGGAGGGTGTGGTGCTCTCATTTAAAAGGTGAATTCACCACTGCAAATCTTCACCACACACTTGGTTTGCTCCCTGGCCCCGTGGCTGCACAGAACCCTCAGTTTAGTTATAAAGCAAACAACGAGCCCTATCAAAAACCCCAATCTGGACAAAAAAAATCCCAATCCTCTAGTTGAAGTGAGGTTATTAATGCACAAAGGAGAGATGTGAGTGCCCTTTCTTTTGAATAACAACCAATAAAATTGAATTGGTCTTGGTATTGTGTGGATTGTCAGGAATGCTCTTTACCAATCCAAATTTGATTAGGATTTCCTCTTTATGTTTGTGCAGTTCTTCTGTGCTTCACGAGATGCTGGTGGGCAGCGAGCTGCCTGTGCTAATCCAAACAGGCTTATTAAGCCATGTAGGGATCCATCAGGGGCACTGGAGTGGGGCTGTCCTGCTGGAAACAAACAATTCTGTAGCTGGAGGTACAAAGAGATGCAGGGAGCGATCCCAGAGTTCTGCTCCAGCCTCCTGCTCTTTCCTGGGGTGGTCACGATTGTACGTCTGATAGTCACTGGGCTCCACAGGGATGAAGGAAAGCCAGTGATAGGAAAAAGCACCACCAAAACTTTGATTCTTTCCATTGGATATTGATTTTAGGCCTGGAAGATGTCCTGGCTCAGGTAGTGCCTGCACTCTGTGAATGATGCCACCAATACTTCTAGAGATTACTTTTCTCTCTCTCTTTTTTATTTTTATTCTGTAATCCTGGATAACTCTGGGTTTGGTGTGGGAGTTTCCTGCTTCCACTGCTTTCAGAAATCCAAGGACAATTTTACCTTCTTTGATTTGTATCCACCTTGAGTTTTTCTCCGGGTTTTGTTCGTACGTTCTCATCCTCTGTGTATCCAGGTGCTGGAACAGATCCATCTTTTCTCTAGCAACATTAACTCCTGGAGTTTTCTTCAGCACCCTCCTTTTTAGTGACTGGCTGCTGTAATTTTATCTGTGTCTGTTTTCCAAACCACATAACGTGGAAATAATGGAGTTTCAGATGTAAACCAGAATGACTATAAATAATTAGAAGTTAGATTGAGCTACAGTATAAAACAAAACTAATTGTGCTCTGTGCAGTTGTTTGGTTTTGGGTTTTCTTTTTTTTCTTTTGGTTTAATAAATTAAACTACAAATTTTCTTAATTGCCAAACAAAATGTTAGGCCAGCTTTAACCAGTCCTGACAGTAAAACACAACATAAAACCTGCTGAGAGTTATATGTGGTATTTAATAAGAGACAGAGTAATGCAAGGGTTTTTATGGTTAAGTATGAATTCACACCCACAGCATTTGTTTCGCATTAGAAAAGGTTTGTAAATCAGATCAATATGCTTGGATATTGTGGTCCCTTAGTGGGATCTCTTATGTCATTTCTTTCATGATATTTGGTTATTGGAAATGCTGCCAAAGTGAGCTCCCTCCATCTATTTCCATTTTCTGAATGAAGCAATTTGTCCTTTGACATGAGAAAGATTGGGTTAGGAAACAAGTGGGGGATTGGATTGGACATGGTGCTACTCCCAACAATTGGAGGTCACTGGGCACTGATGTGGACAGTGGACAGAAGTCAT
>VZTD01005279.1:16434-31434 GCA_013397725.1 Rhagologus leucostigma
GTCTGCCCTGGCAAGGTGGCCAGGTTGACTGTCCCCAGCTGATGGGACTTGTGGACACCCACGGTGTGGGCTCCTACCTGTGCATGTCCACCATCAGTCCTGTGCCTGGTTGTCACAGAATCATGGAATGCTTTCGTTTGGAATGGATCTTAAAGACCACCCCCTTCCAGCCTCGGTGTTGTCACATGTGCATCCACAGACAACACCACTGGATGAGCAATGATGGAATTTCATTTGGCATGAATGCAACCCTTGGAGGCATCACTTGGGGTCTCCTCTGATATGGCTGGTCAAGCTCGCTTGGGCCATGTCCACAATCCTGCTCTGCGAGGAGCTGTGTGTTTAGGACAGCCTGGGGAGCCCCCAGCAGAGCCCCAGGGTGTTGTGTGTCCTATAAGCCCTCCCACCCTGACCGGCTGCCGGTCACCCTCCATCCCCCCGGGACATGCACATCCCGCAGGGGATGCTGGATTCCCTCCACACCAAACAGCCCCCATAACCCCGAAAAACCCTCCCAGTGCTCTAAAGAAGGAGAGCTGTGGCTCCCCGTACTGGATTAGGCCCAAAGTCAGTAAAACTAAAATTACAAACGTAAAATAACTACTTACTGGCACAGCATGGATGTTTTCACACATTCCCTCCTATTAAGCGAGCTTTTCTGAAGACAGTAATGTAACAGAATATGCTTGAACATATGGCAGAATTAACAATTGATCCGGCTTCTGAAGGTGATATAAAATTTTATTCTGTGTGCGACATCTCCGTGTGGGTCATTCCACGTGTGCCTGGGTCGTGGAGTGAAGTGCAGCCACTCAGGGGTTTTTCAATACCATTTACACCAAGGGGTGTCTGTGCCCCACCAGCATCCCTACACCCCCTTTAGGTGTCATTTAAACTCCAAAATAATGTTGACTTACAAACCGTTGTAAGTCCTTATTGTGGTCTCTGCCACAGCTCTTTGCCTGTTGAGCCACGTTGCACCATTGGTTCAGCCTTGGGGTTTTTATTGCGTTTTTCTGTGGTTTCAGGAGAGCTCCCAGTCAGCAAAAAGAGCTCTCCCTTAATTTGCCCTGTTGTCATAAACAACCCTCCTGATTACCTATGATTCCTGCGGTATAATTTTCAGATTACTTGGCTCTCCTGGGTTCTGGTTGTGGAAAGATGCTTCTGGCTTGGCATGACATCATTTGAGCTCCCAAATAATCCCAGCCTTAATTACCTGCAGGTATAAATTCGATGTGTTCCACTCTAAGATGCGTCCCTTTGTGTTCCTCCAGCTGACAGCATGGCACAGAAATGTAGAGAACCCAGTTCATACTTAAAAAGACAAAGGAGAAGATAGAAAAATAGATGAATAAATGTAAGAGCAAGTCCTGGTGTCTGTGGTTGCTGTTAGAGCAACCTTGAAAAGCAACCTTGGAGGAGTGCTGCTTTTTCTAGCTTCTTTCCTGGCAGAAACTGTCCCCTCCAGAAGAAAATAGTGTTGAAATATATATATACATATACATATATATATATATATACATATATATATATATGCACATATTACTGGGATAAATTCTACCAGGAAGCAGTTAGCCAAGCTGATGTGTTTGTCCAAAATAAAAGTGCCGTTTAATAAATAACAAGAGCAGCTGGACTGACATTTGCTGCATAACAAGTGTCGCTTTTAACTTATGTTAAATGCTTTAGCAGAGTGTTTCCTGGCTTCATTTATTTTCAGCTTAGTCAGAGGGGGTTTAATCCTGATCAGTGTATTTAAATCACTTTTGCCATTCAACTTCTTCCAGATCAAAAAATACTCCCGTTTAAAAATAATACACTGGATTGATGGAAATGTAATTGTTGGAGGCCTCGAAGAAATACACAAGTTGGCAACTCTTCCCCAAGCCCTTTGTTGTTTCAGAGTTTAGCAGTTAAGAACAACACAAATACATTTTGTTTGTAGTGGGTCACAGGTTCAAAGAGACTTTGAAAAAATAGACTGGGGATAATTGGGTTATCAGATGCAGACACTGCAGGGAATTGAGCATTATCTCTCCTCGGTGTTGGGACTACTGGGTCACTTCCTTCCCTGCCCAGCTCCCCTCTGTCAGCCGGACACAACCCAGATGGCCGCAACGGGGTTTTACTGGTGGCCACCCCAAAGTTCTCCCTTTCTCCACCCTTCAGCAGGTTGATTTTACGAGCCATGGCTGTGCTAAACAACACCTTGCCTTGCTTTCCCCCCGCTGATTCACCAGTCTGTAACTGCTGGGAGCACAAGGCGCTGGGATCCAAGCGAGTCCTCCCTCGCCTCCGCTGCTGTTCCTCATTTCTGTTAGACAACGTCTAACTGAGCTATTGACTTGCACTTTGACACTGCCACTGCTACTGGCTTTGATTGCACTGCCAGTCCAAAAAAACCTCTTCCAAACCAGCAGTAAAACCTGTAATTGTGTAACTTCATTCTGCATACGCTTTTCTGTCCAGCACTTGCTGTTGTGGTGCAGGTCTGAGAGGACACTTTATATTATATAGAGCCGGGGAGAGTGCACTAATTAATTGTAATGAATTCACTATTTTTTGAGATTTTAAGGGGTTTAAGCACAAGCAGATAATATATACTTCTCTAAAAGTGTTCCCAGTTAACGGTGGCAGGACAATATATTGTTTTATTCAGGAAGTTGGACATATTTTGCAGATGTCACTTCCTGCTGCGTGGCTGCATGACTGGAGTTCCTTGGTGGGAGAGCATTCACTGTTTGTGTTGTTTGAAGAAAAGAGCCCTGACATTAGCATGTCTAGTCTGTAATTGACGTATCACCAGTGCCCTGTGTAAGGGGGTGGGTGTTGCTCCTTGAGAAATAGTTCAAGCCGTGTAAAAAGAGTTGGTTGTCCCAGTGCATCTGCTGGAATTAAATCACTGAATCCCAGAATATCCTGAGCTGGAAGGGACCCAGGGACCATCCAGTCCAGCCCATCCCTGCCCAGACCCCCCACCAACCCCACCCTGGGCATCCCTGGCAGCGCTGTCCAAACGCTCCTGGAGCTCTGGCAGCCTCGGGGCCGTGCCCCTTCCCTGGGGAGCCTGGGCAGTGCCCAGCACCCTCTGTGGGAAGAACCTTTCCCTGATATCCAACCTAAATCTCAAGAGATAAAAATGCACCAGTGCACTGAATTTATCTGTGCACTCAGAGTATAAACAGGGACATGCTCACAACTGAAGAAAATCGTATTTCAGGGAAGTTTTACTTCTCAAATTAAAACATCGGGAAGTCCTGGTGTTTGAATCTTTCACTGTTTATTTGAAGCACTACTTCGAATACTTCATTTTCATGTTTGGAATTCTGTTCAAACAGATGAAAATAGCACTTTAAATCAATTGATCTTCAGTATTTCAGCTCAATACTGAGAATTTATTGGCATCTCCTCGCTTGCTCTCCATACTGGGTGTTTAATGCGAGCTTGCTTGTTATGCCTACTCTGTAAATTAGCATTATCCACCCTATATCTGCTTGTTTCTGAAGAATTATTATACAAAGCCTCATTTTAGGGAGGTCAGACCCCTGCATGATGATTTGTTGTTCATGAATGTACTTTGTGCCTGTTTGTGTGTGCATGTGCAATCAGAAGTGACTTGGAGTGAGTGAGATAATAATCATCTGCTGCTGATATGAAGACTTCCTCTATTCGACTACCATGAATCAGGCTGATTCCAAGTGAATGAGATTTTAATCACCTGTCACTGCCGCCAGCACTTTCTCTATATTTATGATAATTTTTTTTTGTCTTTTTATTGAAATCAGTGTTGACTGAATCGAGTAATCCTGATTAGCAATCTCACTGTATGCAGTCAAGAGTGAAATGCATCAGAGCATTATTGGTACACTGAACATGCTGAAATTGGAAAAAAAAAGGACAGGCTAAGTGTGCTGGGGTGTTGGCTTGGCTGGAGGTGAGGGCTGGAAGGTGTGAGATCTTTCTAATTGCTCCCCAAACTGGGGGGGGAGGCTTGGGTTGGGGCTGTGGAAGTTGTACTAAAAACCCCTAAAAGCTCTGCTTTTAGTTACACCTCTTGAATCTCAACTGCAGGGAGCGAGTGAAGTCATCAGGGTGGCATGCATGGAAATTAGGGCCATTTAGGGCAGCCTTCCCAGGAGGAGGGATTTTATTTTTCTAAGTTTTGTGTGTAAAAAATAAATAAATAGATTTAAACAAGGGGAACAATATAACATTCAAACCCCGTGATTTGCCCCACAGTTTTGCTGAGTGAGGCACAATTATTTAGAGTCGTAGAATGGTGAGGGTTAATTTATCTTTAGTTATTTAGGGTTATTTTTATATATTTAGGATGATTTCTCTTCCTGCGCGTTCATGTTTTTTACATACCATGATTTTGTTACCACGTGGTGTAGGAAACTTCAGGTCTTTGATGCTGTGTGACACGTGAAAAATAAGTGCTGTGAAAGCCCTTTTTATTCTCAAAAAGAGTTTGACTGATGGCTCCTTAAGTGGCAGTGTCAGATCTGCAGCAGCTTCTGTGTCCCTGTGTGCTCCTGTGTCCCCATCCCGCTGGCACGGGCAGGAGGGGACCCTGCTGGGGTTCCGTGCCAAAGGCAACAGGGTGGGAGTCTTTGGAAACCCCAAAAAGGGCTGTGAGACCCCTGTGTGGGGTTTTCTGAAGGAAAACGTGGGTGGAAATATCCTGCTGGCTGTAATTCTCAGTCTAACTGCGCTGCAATTAGAAATCTCAATATTCAATCCAGCCCTCAAATCACATTTTGCTGCATTACAGAGTTATGTTCAGCCGAAGAAATTACATTTCTAATGGTATGATAAGTGCAGTAGTTTTGGACAGGAAAATAGTGCTCCCTAATGTCTGCCCAGGCCTCTGCCCTCAGTGGGGCTGGAGCCCAGGGTTCTCTGTTTATTTGTTCCTTACACTGATTTTTTCTGCTTCCTGCTGTTCCTTCCCTTCATTTTGTCCAACTCTCTTCTCTCTTTCCTTCTCCTCATTTCTTGTTTTTTTTAATGCACGTTTAAAAAGCTCTTCCAAAGCACCTGCCAGCCCCAGCAGCCTCTGCTCCTCGTGTGACCCCCTCTGGCCTTGGCTCTGTCCAGACTCCCTCATTCTCCAGTTCTTCTGCCCAGCATTCCTCTGATTCTGATGTTTTTCCATCCATTCACTTCATCAACTCTGGGTTTTGTTATCTTTGTTCCAGTCATAACATTTTAGCAGTTTTTTGGCTTTCTATCGCCTTGCTCATCCTACATCTTTTCATTCTCTCCTGGTCAGTCACAGGCTCCTCCTAAGGATTTTTTTCCTTCTTTAGGCCTTGGAATTTTGTCTTCTGTGCTGGGCTGACTCTTGTCCTTTTCTTCCTTGCTGTTCACCCTGCTTTGTTTGGGTTTGGTCCCCTTTTCTTCTTTCTGTGTGTGGTCCCCTTCACCCAAAGAGCTTCAACTCTCAGCCTGTCAAGGGCGTTCCAGGTCCGCCCCTGTCCCCTGCCTTGTTTTTCTCTGCAGACCTACCTGGGTGTCTCTTTGGACTCTCTCTTTCTGAAGGTTTGCACTGAAGTGAACTAAATGTGAGCAAAAGCCAACAGCAGCTTCAGAAGTTTGGGCTGAGGCCGCTGGTGCCACACCTGGGCTCTGTCACTCGTGTCGCAGCGCTGAGCTGCCTTGGAATGCCTCACGCTCAAGCCACAGACAAATTCTGCTTCCTTAATCCCATCTTTATTTCTTTTTCTTCCAGTCAAGGGAAGGGTTCTTATCCTGGGTGTCAGGCTTGCAGCAGCCTCCCCTCTTTATCCTTCTCTCCATTTTCCTCTCCTGCCCAAAAGCAGCGGGAACCTCGGCTCCCCTCCTGCTCTGACCACAGGAGCCCCCAAAGCTCTGCCTTGTCCCTGGTGTGGAGTACAAATGTTTTCACAGCCTTTGCAGCTTTCTCACCGTATTTATCCCTACCAAGGGTTTGCCTTGCCTTTCTCTCTGCCTGTCAGCTGGGTACAGCACGATGCAGGTCAGGGGAAATCAGCCAAGGCACAAGAGTGGGCTCCTCATTACTCCCATGGTGTGGGAAAGAATAATTTGGTCTGAGAGCAGAGGTTGTGGATGCCTATCCTGGGATATGTTTTTGACTCTGGCATCTGGGAAAATAGAAACTGGGAGGATTGGTGTTACATAGACCTGCAGGAAGGGGAGGTCTTGCAGAGCTGCTTCTGAAGGGGAGGGGAATCTTAGAATAACAGACTGGTTTGGGGGAGGGGCCTTAAACCTCATCCAGTGCCACCCCTGCCATGGCAGGGACACCTTCCGCTGTCCCAGGCTGCTCCCAGCCCCAATGTCCAGCCTGGCCTTGGGCACTGCCAGGGATCCAGGGGCAGCCACAGCTGCTCTGGACAACCTTGTTCCCAAAAAAATCCAAAACACCTCGAGCCCTGCTGTGCTTTCTGCCTGCTCTCTCCTGTCTTTTTTGCTGCTTGTCTTGTTCCACCTCCATGAACTGCTGGTGTTGGTCATTAATTCTCCAGCTGAATTATATTTTTGGGTATTTTATGTCAGGGTCTGTCTTCATTGGGAGATTTTTCCAAACTCAGACCGTAAAACCCTTATCCTTACCAACCCTTCTGGTTTTCCCATAAATACATCACTGCTGATGGACACAGCCGTTGCCCCATAATCCTGCAAATGGACCCCAGCTTTTATACCAACCTTTTCACACAGTCAGAGAACCCTGGAATGGTCTGGGTTGGAAGGGACCTTGCAGACCATGCTGGTCCAACCACGGGCCGGGACACCTTCTGCTATCGCAGGTCCTGTGTCCCGTCACCCACCCCTGGCACACACCAGCCCTGTGCCCCCTCTCAGCCGCAGCCCCATGCCCACCCTGGGCCTGTCTGAGGGGCTCCAGGAGCTCATCTCCTCTGTGGCTGCTCCCAGCCTGGGCAGCTCCCAGCCAGGACCTTGCAGGGATTGCAAAGCTGTGTAGATGTGGCACTTGGGGACACGGTTTAGTTGTGGCCTTGGGAACGTCAGGTTTATATTTGGACTTGTTGATCTTAAGGGTCTTTTCCAACCTAAATGATTCTGTGATTTTCCTCTATATTTTTCTGTATTTCCCCCTCCTTTTCTCTCTCTCCCTCTGCTGTAACACGCACTCACCTCACCATGAAGCCACTGCTGCTTTGGCTTCCTTCAGATATTTCTTGCAGACCCCCCTCGTTTGTCACTGAGCCAACCCAACACCTGCTTTGCTGTTTGCATCCATCAGCAAGAATCAACTTTTTCACCTTTTGCTAATTTTCCTATCATCACCACACTTCATTATTTCTAAACCAGCCATTGGCTGCACGTCCAATTTACTAAATAATGCAGATGGCATTCATGTCCATACTGGCCACTCGCTATACATTACCTTTTAATAGCTGTTTATACCTAGTTTTTTTACTAACTCCTACAAAAAGTTGGACTTCCTCATTTTTAAGGGTTGTTGTGACCCCAGAGAGAATTTCAGGCACTAATGAGTGCTGATAAACCCTACTTCAAACCCAAACCACAAAATTTGGCTGACAAAACACACATAGAAGTTAAAAAATAAATTACTTGATTTCTAAAGAGCTCACACCAGTGGCAGCAGAGCTCCTGCTTTGCTTTATGGATTTGTGCTGCTGGTGGAGTGCTGGTGACTGGCCCTGAAGGCTGTAACTGGGGCAGATCCCCAGTGTCAAATCAGTTCTAGTTATTTCTGAATTGTCATTAATCTTTTTCCTTTCCTCATTTGCTAATGGGCCTAGTTTCTCTCGGCTGCTTCTCTTTAGCATACAAACAATTACAGGCAAAGAACAGCCTTAGGTTGCAAAGACAAGCATTTGGAATTAAAGATTCTGTAATAAAGGTAACTCCTGCAAGCTTTAGATGGGCTCCCTGTGCTTATCCATGAGGATGCTGGGTTCTGCTCCATAATCAGAAACAGGATTTCCCCCCCCACACACAATCCCCACCTCATTCAGTTCTGCTCTGTATTTTTCCCTCATTGTTCAGTGTGTGGTCCCCACGCTTTAGTTACTGAGTGCTATTCAAGTCTTGCCTCGAAAAACCAACCCCAAGTTTCTCCCTGAGCTGTCTCACAGAGCTGCTCACCACTGTGGGTCTGCAGCAGCGTCCTCGTCACACAAATATCCCAGCCTTAGAAATGGAAAATGGAACCACTGGGGAACTAAGAATTAAGCAGGGAAATCTCTCTGTAGGTGCTGCACAGGCGAAGTCGAGGGTCTGACCTTCCACAGTCTGTGCAGCACACATGTACATCATGCAGAATGCAATTATGTACAATATACGTATATTATGTACATAAATGGGCTTTTTCTCTGGCCAAACCCCAGCTATCGTTGCCTTCAGTTGTAGCAAAATGCACAGATCCTAGTCTGGGGTAAAGCCAGGCCCTGAGAAATGAGCCACGCAGAATTAATCATCGCCTCTCAAGTGCTGGTGTGAGCAGACCTGGCCAGAGGGATTGGCTGAGGGACAGGGAAGGTGGCAGGCAGAGACTGCTAATTCCTGTAGCCTTTTTCTTTCCGACTCCTGACTTATCCTTTTCACAATTTTTAGCATTATCAACAAGTTTTGAGAAGGGTGATTAGAAAAAAATCTGTAATCATTCATTTCAGTTGCATGAGGAATGGGCTTGTAAAGAAAGTTGTTTTAGCTCCATAACCCCCAAGAACACAAGAGGGTGGAAAATAAGGCATTTCGTGCAACTTTCTGCATCCTTAAGAAATGCCTAGGAATGATTTTCCCAGGCCCATGGGACATCCACAGCTCTGAAACATTTAAATGCACTGCAGAGACATCATCAAACTTAGCTGTGACCTCCCAATAAAGAAAAGATCCCTAAATTTTACCAGGTATTTCTTTGTTCATGGCAGGGGAGCGATAAGGCTGGGGAACCTCGTATCCTATCTGAAACGTGGAGTGGGAGAGCCCAGTGGGAACACATTCCTCTGCTCTGACTCCCAGGGAAACTCTCCCGGCTAATTAATGAGTTCCTCCCTCGCTGAGGATCTGCTGAAGGTGCTCTGACAGCTTGTTCTTTACTCCGAGTGTTCAGGAAGGGTAGGAAAGACAACACAAGAGGTGCCAGGCATCCTTTAAGGAAGGATCAGCACTGGAAAAGAGTTCTTTTCACAAAGTTGGAAAAGAAGATGGAGAGAAATTGAGCCCGAATTTGGGATAAGGACAATAAAAAAAAGCAGAAGGGAGATGACGAGAAGCAGAGGGGAGAGGCAGCGAAGTGATAATGAATGAAAAGACCAACAACTAGGCAGAAAGAGAACAAAAAATGGTGAATTGGAGTGGTCCCCATCCAAAAGGTCCTGGGCCATCCCTTCTCCCACTCTGCTCAGTGCCCTGTTCCAGGCGGAAGGTGACACCGATGTCACAGTGCCAGCAGCCAGAGGGGAGAACCAAACAGAGCTACAGAGGGTCTCAAATACTGGGAGCTAACCAGGAAACCATGAGTTCTGAAATAGACAGAGAAAAAAATGAATGCAAGGAAGTTGCTGAAGTTATTAAAAGATAAGATTTATGGGCAAGTTCATTTCAGTTGGTTGGCTCTCCAATCAGCTACCGTTGCTAATTGGATTAGTTGCCAAAATAAGCTAAGAATAGAACCTTCTCTTTCCTTATTGTTAAAGCTTTCCAGGGAAAAAGTCCTTGAGGACAAAAATTAAATCTTTATTTCTAGCAACATAAAATTCCCCTCTGTAAAAAGGAAGAACCTTAACACTGGGCTGTTCCTCCTCTCCTGCAGAGCTCCTGCAATCCGAGAGCGCCGGGAGAGGGAACATTCTTGTTCCTCTCCGAATCAAGTGGGTTGTGGCAGATGCCGAGTATTGTTCCTCTTGATTTTGTCAGTCTTTCTTGTCCTTTCTCGAGGAATTTCCTCGGTGCATTTTCCACAGCTGACTTACAGCTCTCTCGGAACGTAAATACTTCTGACAGAATGGAACAAGCCTAGAGAAAGCCTTAGGTAATTTCAGAGTGCCCCTTAACACCGAGAAGCCTCGGCATCCATCCCCCACCACGGATTTTTTCCCTAAAGCCAGCACAGCTCTCTCCAAAACAGCTTTCTGAGAAGGGAATCGGGTCCTCTTTCATTGCTGGATCAAAGTGCAGATAAATAATAACCCGGAAATAAGTTGTGTGTCTAGTACAGGCTTGTGTGCTCTGTGTTGGATCCTTCTGCCCTGGAAAAAGAGCAGATCCACTGGAATTACTGATATCCTGATTTCTGGTATTTATTTTGTATTTTATTTATTATTATTTTTGTATTAATATATTAACTCAACCTGTAGTAAGTATTTCGCCTACTCTTCGTTGCAGCCCATGGGATATGAACTTTTATATAAGAAACTCAGCACAGCCCTTATTTTGCACCTTAAATAAGCAGATTATGCCTCTCCTATGGAAACAGGCTGGGAGAGCTGAGGGTGCTCACCTGGAGAGGAGAAGGCTCCAGGGAGGGCTCAGAGCCCCTTCCAGGGCCTAAAGGGGCTCCAGGAGAGCTGGAGAGGGACTGGGGACAAGGGCTGGAGGGACAGGACACAGGGAATGGCTTCCCACTGCCAGAGGGCAGGGCTGGATGGGATCCTGGGAAGGAATTGTTCCCTGTGAGGGGGGGCAGGCCCTGGCACAGGGTGCCCAGAGCAGCTGTGGCTGCCCCTGGATCCCTGGCAGTGCCCAAGGCCAGGCTGGACACTGGGGCTGGGAGCAGCCTGGGACAGTGGGAGGTGTCCCTGCCATGGCAGGGGTAGCACTGGGTGGGCTTTGGGGTCCCTCCCAACCCAAACCATTCCGTGATTCTCTGCAGATTTGTTCTACAGCAATTCTTACCTCTCATGTCTAAAGGCGTGGTTAATTAATTGAGATTCTACATTCTGGTTCCAGCTTTTGATTTTTGTTTTTATTTCAACAAAGAAAAACCCCTGTAACTTAGAGGTGGAGATGTTCTGATGTCCTTTACAAATCTTCACCACGGGTGAAGGGCAGAGGATGAGACCCAAGCATGTCCTGAAACCACAGCCTTGTGCTGTTTGTGGAGCTGATGGCTTGAAAATGGAGATAATTTGTAGGAATGTGAAATAAATTCACAATCTTGCATTAGGGACAAAATTAATCCATTTGTTTTGCCCACTGGGGTGCAGAACCCTCTTCCAGGACCAATGATTTTTGCTTTTGTTGGTGAGTGGTGGTAACACTGAGCTCCAGGCAAAAAGAAAAATGCCTGCAGGTAGTGCAGACATTCCATACATTTTCCATCTGTTTTTGTCAAAGGAAACCACATTTCCTGGAAATAGTGATTGGGGAACTCATTTCAAAGTGTAAACAAGTTAGAATAAAGCACCTTTCCAAAAAAGCCTCCTTTAAAAATAGGCCAAGGTTTAATTCTATTTAATAAAAACATTGGATTTGAGTGATTATTTTGGGCCACTTTTGAAGCCTGGTGTGAAAAGTCCATCAAAATCTCCCTGTGCAGCCCTCAGTGCCCGCCTGGGAGTGCACCCGGCCTGAATCAGAGCTCAGGGAGGTGGCACTGATCCCACCCATCTCCACGGAAAGGGAGATACTACTCGGAGAAGATGAAGTTGCAAATTGTATCTCGTGGCTGTCATCAAACCATTATCAGCTTCTTCACTGCTGAGTGCAGAGATATCGAGAGCCATTTATCTGTCCCAGAAATCCTGCCTCAGATTAGGCGCCAACATTTCCACCTGTTCCTCACCCATCTGCTGAATTTCCTCATCTCTCAAACCCGCCCTTGTGGAGATGTTTGAGTGCTTTAAGTCTGGAAGTTTTCATCACTGGAAGTTTTCATCCACGGAACGTGAACGTTTGTGGGTGATGGGAAATTTCATAGCTAAGTAATCAAGAAAGGAAAATACCACAAAGACCATTTCTTGAATTCATTCATTGAATAGATTTATTTGAATTTTTTGAATCCGTAGAATGTGCTGAGTTGGAAGGGACCCGTCATGTTCATCGAGTCCAACTCCTGGCCCTGCCCAGGCCACCCCAACAATCCCACCCTGTGCCTGAGAGCATTGTCTAAACACAAATTTGGAGTTATTCCAGGAAATCAGAGGCACTGCAGTTCCCCTAGAGAGGTCAGGGACCTTCCTGGAAAATCATGAGAGGTCTGACTGTGTCTGATAGGCAAAACTGCTCCTCATGCCCAACCAAAACGTCAAAGCCAAAGTTGTCGGTTGTTTGCAGGTACAAATTGAAGAACCTGGATTAGTTATCCAGCATGGGTCTCCTCAGATAAAATATCCAGCTATTTGATATATATTGGATATTAAAGCTGCCTAATGGGGGGATCAGCCGTCAAATATTCCAGTTGTGGGACCTGTGGGCACACACCAGAGGTTTTTTGGTGAAGGGGCCCCCTCTGCATCTGCTCAGAGATGACCCAAAAGCCCCAGCTGAGACCCGTTTGCAGCACAGCCTGATCCGGCTGTGTGGAACAGTGCTTATTACTGGAAAAGTTTGGGGAGATACCCGGAATGTCATGCAGTTCTACTAATATTAGCTTTAGCAACTCACAATTATAATGACTAATTGGAGCCATCACTCATTGCTACTGAGTTCCCAGGTGAAAACTATGGACCAGAACCTCCATTAGCATAAATTAACATTGGAAAGTCAATTAAGTTACACTGATTTTACACTAGTTTTACTGTCTTTCATAAGGCAGAGAAGAAAAAAAAGCCCAATTTCTGACTTCAATTACCCTTTTTTTTTCCCCTCCAAAGTAAATTTTGGTTACATTTCTTCAGAAGTCTCCAAAACCAGACCTGTCTTCACCTGGAGTGGAGCCCTGTGGCTTGGCTGGGCAGAGCAGGATTGCTCAGCTATTTTCTTGTTCTCACTGTGGTTTGAGTGAGCTGCATCGTTGCTTTTCCTCAGTGCAGGATTCAGAGTGGATAAAAGAGCTTTTTCCGTGAAATATCTCTTCCAGGGAATTTGGTCCCATTCCCATCACGAGTGGAGAAGCTTTTTCTCCTCTCTTCTGGGGAAAAAGCGAGATAAGAAAGGAAAGGGTAAAAATACGCAGTGTGAAGACGTTCCCTGATTTAAGGAAAAAACGGATGATAATTTGCGTTATATTTACAAACTAGCATGTGAATACCTGAATACAGAGTTTGAAAGCAGAAATATTTTTCAGTAGTATAAATCTTAATGGAAATCTGGCAGCAAGGTACAAAATATCTGCAGGTTGATGGTATGAACTGCAAGCACATAACTCAAAATGTTCTACCCTGGCTTGAGATGTTCAGGAGTGTTCCTGAAGGGAAGAGAGGGATGTGCAGAACACCAGCGACTATCAGCCCTCTCCTACAGATATGCAGAACTAAGATCAGATGGACTACAGGACAGTGAAAATAAGAATTAGTGGCAGACAAACAAATCCAAGAGGTTTGGGAATTTTTGAGCACGCATAGGCACTGGTTTGTGTTTTCCTCTTAAAATATGAGAATAATAATTGCAGAGGTGAAGCCCTCAGGGGTTGGGGTTTTTTGGTAAAGGATCTCCTTCCGTCTGCAGAGCTAGAGCAGTGTCAGGCTGGCCCTGTGCCACTTCAGGGACTGAACAAGAAGAGAACACCGAGGTCTGTCTCTGACATGGTGAGGAACTCCCCACAGCATCACTTTTCATCGGCAGTGGCACCAAGGATCTCACGTGGGCCACCAGGAAACGCTCGTGCCAATACTCAGGCAGAAGACATGACCTAAATTAATTTTTTTTACATCTGAACCAAGTTTTTATAGTTCAGGTGTTTCCACAGATTCTGCAGTTGTGTCAGGAGGTTTCAGGTGGAGGGAGGAGAGGTTTCCATGGCAGCTGGACCAGGGCTGACATTTGGGCACATTCCATTCTTTGGGACATTCCTGGGGAGGTCCTGCACCTCTATGACCACCCCTGTCCTCGTGGCTGCATTGCAGCATCCCAGGACCAAACACAGCTCCAGGATGTGCCCATCCACCCTCTCACTTTGTCTCAGAACTCCTCAAAACTCTTCGCTTTCATTACAAAATTTTTTGGACAGATTTCTTGCCTCCATCAGCGTGAACCAAGCAACACCTGAATGCAGTGAAATATTCTGGATTAAAGGTGTGACCTCTTGACTGTCTCAGCAAACATTTTCCCTGATGTTAACTCTCCTCCTGTGGAGCATCCATGTCCTCCAGGTATCCCCTGATCCCTGGGCTGACACCGGGCATCCCCTGGGGACAAGTCTTTCTAATCAAATCTTCATGTTTGTTCCCTCTTGTGCTGTTTCACTTTAGATACTGCTTTGATTATTGCTGCCAGGAGTTTTGGAGGCACAGCGGGGTCTGTAATATGGTGGCATCACACGTCTCCCATAACCAAGGAACTGGCATTTATTGAGCTGTTCATAGAGTCCCAGAATCCCAGAATGGTTTGAGTTGGAAGGGACCTTGAAGCCCATCCCGTTCCACCCCCTGCCATGGGCAGGGACACCTTCCACCATCCCAGGTTGCTCCAAGCCCTGTCCAGCCTTGCCTGTGAGATAAATATCTTTGCTAAGACAAATTTTCCAATACACTTCAGCCAGGATTATTTTATCACGGAGAAGATGATTTTTGTGGGTAAAGCCATCAAGAACAGACTCATAACTTGTTCTTCTGGCTGAGAGAGGATGAACTGAGACCTTTCAACTGGTTTTGGCACACCAGAGCCTTCAGACAGAGTTAAAGGGAACATGAGGACAGCCCTAGGACTGTTTGGAAGCTTCAATAAGCGAATTATCAAAATTATTTGTTGATATCCATTAGCTGGCAAGTGGAGCTCGTGGACAGGCAGGGAGGGCTCTGGCATGAGGATCACACTGCTGCTTCCACTTGGAGCCCTTGGAGGATGCTGGGAAGTGTGGGGGAGCCCCTCAGCTCCCGGGGCAAGGGCAGGAGGTGAGCACAGAGCCCCCAAATGCTGCGC
>VZTD01005279.1:38934-46434 GCA_013397725.1 Rhagologus leucostigma
CCCAGCGCTCCCGAGAAAGTAGGCCAGGCGTTAAAAAAATACATCACTGGAGCTGAACTGTTCTTCAGGAAGAAAAGGAGCAGGCAACGAGGAAGAGTGGAAAATTAGGAAAATCTCCTGGCTCGATCCAGCTCAGCAGGACTTCCACCTCCCCTCTCCCACTGTCCCAAGCCCTCCTCCAGGAGTCCTTCTTCCAGCAAACACGTCGTTCTGGCTCTGGGATTTCAGATCGATTTGTGCCCTGGATTAGCATCAACTCTGAAATAAGACAGGAACAAGGCATTCCAAAAATACAGATAAAGTGAGATGGGTGGGTGGTTTGGTGGGCTCACCTTGGCCAGCCAACCTCAGTGAAAGGTTTTGTGTGCTGGTCAGTGCTGAACTCTTAGAGAGATTCGTGTTGATGCTGGTGTGTAAAAAACCGTACTTTTTAGGGGGTTTCAATAAATACAAATAAAGAATTGATGTCAGTGTGACAGTGAGCAACTCCTCTCGAAGCAGAGCTTCCCCTGTGGAGCTTTGCTTTGAGGCACTGGATGCACTCTCGTTTTCTTTAATGACTCCCAACGATGGTGTGAGCAACACACACAATAATAATTTAATTATTTTCTCATTTATTTGCCCTGCTGTAATGTCCGTAGTCAGGGTATGAGGAGCTGGACATACAAAAACTCCAGGCAGCTCTGTGGGTGGATGGGCTAACACCAATTTCTTTCATGTGCACAAAGTAGGCTTCTCCTAAATAGTTCTCACAAATCGGTGTTACACGTCGTCAGTTGCCCAGAAATTTAAAAAAAACCAGCTCCAAAATCCCAAAACCCTGCAGTAAAGTGCCATATCTGATGGCAAACAGTAACTGTCCAACAGTCCCCCAGTATCTCCTTTCATCAGTACCCAGCACCTCGTTTTATTAAAGACCATGAGTCAGCAAAGTCAGCACTTGTGTTTTCAAGTCCTTCGTTTAAATTTCTCAATATTAACATCAAAAAGACTCTGTTCTTACAAAGGATAGGGATAGTCAAAGGTGGAGAGGACTAAATCAGTCAGGCTAAATATCCTCTGGAACTGGAGCTCTACCAACAGGATTAGCATCAAATAACAAAAGTGGATGTTTTATACTCTGGGTAATTCATGGCAGGAGAAAAGCCAATAATGAATTTAAATGCTAGAACGGGATTTTTTTTTTCCTAGTGGCTGTTCCTGGCTCGGAGGTACTGGGCTGGAGGGCTGGAGGGCAGGGCAGTCCCTTCTCTTCAGAGCTGACCTGCTGGGAGCCAGGCAATCTCCCTCCTGCCCTGCTCTCCCACCACCAGCAGCGTGGAGCACGGGATCACAGAGCAAGGGGAGAGAAACACAACAGACTGAGCAGGAGCAAGACTGTTTTTCTAACTCGGAGCTCACGCATTAGGGACACATCGTGCTGCTCTCTGGAACCGAAATCACAGTTTCTTGATATTTAATTTTCTTTGGCTTTTAGCAGATAGTTGTGGAAAGCCCTGACGCTGCGAGTCTCTTATGGCTAAATTATGTGTTCAGAGTTAGCCGGAGTATAGATTTAGTCCTGCTGCTGTTGCTCAGAGTCCATTGTAAGATAATTTGTCCCACTCAATTAGACTAAGTTGTCATGTGAGAAGTGCTGAGCTCAGAGCCCGGCGGCAGCAAAGTTCTCTCGCTCAGAGCTCACAGCTCACCGAGGGCTGGAGCCTCACGGCCTCCAGTTACAGCTGGGCTGGAGGTCCTTGGAGCTCTGGGGTGGGATCTCTGTTTTCCCCGATGTTCTAGAGAGGAGGCTGGATGCTTCCAGCTAACAACATCTCTTATCTTCTGATTTTAAGAGTAGGAAATCGCACAGAGAGGTTGTGGGTTCAATCCCCGCACGGGCCATTTGCTTCAGAGCTGGGTGATCCTTGTCGGTCCCTTCCATCTCAGAATAACCTGTGAATCTGTGAAATTTGTGAAGGAACATGAGCTGGAAAGTCAAACACTCACTGTTTCATGTTTGGCAGTATTAAGGTTGTCTGTTGTAACCTGAATTTTATCCCCTTTATGAACACAAGATCTGAGAAGTCTTTATCTGGGTGATGTCTTCTGGTGTCCAGGAGCCTTTCTACAGTTGATGCCCACCACGGGTATTTTTCAAGGTGTTAACTGGGATTGTTTAGTGAAGGAGACTTATCTGCATCTCCTTCTGTTCATTTACTGCTGAAGTTAGGGAATATTTAGTGTCTGATGGAGGAGGAAGGAAGGAGTCAGCCCTCCAGTTGGGTCCTGCTGATTAGTCTCAAACAGAATTTCTGTGTCTATTCCTGTCACATATTTTCTTGGATGTGCCACAGCTGGTTTTCCAGCGTGGCAGAATCCTTCCCTGCCCAGTTCCAGGTGCAAGAGCCGCTTGGAGTTTTAATTGTGGGAGTGCTGAGCGCTCACCTGGAGTCTGCTGTGGGCAGGCCCACGCTCTGAAACACTTCTGTTTGTGCAGGGTAACTGGGAGGAGGGACAGAGGAAAACCTCGGAAAATACAAAGTATAACCCAGATAAGACTTTCAAATATTCAGCTGGGGTGCAGTGGGTTGTGTATGGATAAGCTGAGCTGCTGGTGGAGGGGTGCAGACCTGGCCCAGAGGGCTCCATACTGGGGTGGGGGTCAGTCCCAAATCCCAGCTGGGTGGTCAGAAGGACCCCCAGCCCAGCAGGGCTGGTTTCGGGCTCTTTGTGCTTCACCCCGGCTGAAACCCAGCGACACAGGGCTGATTTCACCTCCTGGAAGGGCAGCACTGTTAATTCTGAAATGCTTAAATGTGATGGGCAAAGTGTCTATGAGGAGGTTGATAAGACATTGACTTAATAAATTGCAAGGTTAGGAAGATGTGCCCTGTGCAAGTCATGGCGCTCCATATTTTTCAGGGAATAGAAATGTGTGAGGTAATGTTAATCATCATTCTCCATCCCGGACACGGAGCAGGACACCTCTTTTACATATGAGAAAGTGATAAAATAGAATCATATAATTTAATACTTAAAAATCAATACTCTGTGGAGCTTCTGCAAGCATTTGTTACCTTGTGGGCAGTTGACAGTGGGAATTTCTTTAATGTAAAGTCTTTAATTTGCAGATATACGTTATTGGAAGGAGCAATGAAAAACTTGTATTTATTTTGGGACGTTTACAAATTGATGTGCAATTCCATTTCGAACGAGAGCACAGATCAATGATTTTATCCTCCAAACGCTATAATCATAATTTGCCAGTTGTTTAGTTGGAGGGAGTTTTTAAATTAAAAAAAAAAATGATAATCATTGCGCCACCACCAAGACTGATTAATTAATTAGGCCTCGCTGCGATATTTAGATGTACCAACTTTCAAAGTGTCCAGGATGAAGCTAAATTACTTGGCTGTTGTTCTGGCGTGGCATTGATGGTAATTTGTCAAGCCTATATGCAGTAATGGATTGACTCATATAACGAAGGCTATAATTGCAGCTGTTAGGTAGGGCCTTCTTTATCTCAGCCTGTCTCAGTCCCCATTCCTGCATGATTTCTTGCTGTGCCAAAGCCATGTGTGTCTTGTTTTGTTTTAATACATTACTGACCCAGGGTCTCAGGTTACTGGGGTTCCTGTCATACATTTAGTTCCACTCTCATAAAGCATTGCACAAAAAATGCTGGAACAAGGTAACAATCATTGCTCAATATACTAAGTATAAATGTCAGAGTGTAAAACTTGGCTGCAGGAGAAGGGTGGAGGGGGAGATAATAATTGAAAATGGGACACTCTGAGCTCTAACAGCGAGGCTCTGAGTTATAAGGGCCACTGTGGCACCATGGACTATGTCTGCTATGTCTTCTTTATCATTAAGAGCTTGATATCAACCATCTGTTTATTACATATATTATGCTATATCATCATGTTTTGTTCCAGTGGCTAAAAATGCCCTTGCAGACGTTACCAGGTTTTGTTCTCTGCCGTAAACCACCTCTTCAGTGTGGTACAGGAGCACAAATTTCGTAGAACAAAGCATTTGTTTAGTTCTTTAGTACTTTTAAACTGTCTTCTTCTTCTGTGATTCTCTCTGTACCCTGACAGGCCACTGACTCACTTTGAAAAGTGTCTAAGTGTGACAACAGATGTTTCACAAACTTATCCTTTAATAACTTACATAATTGAAGAAGTTAACAGGTTGTTCACTTAATAGGGATCATTTATACAGGATTTTTTTAATAACTTGCTGGAAGGGGGAAAAAACCACTCTT
Organism: Rhagologus leucostigma; assembly: GCA_013397725.1. Classification (NCBI taxonomy): domain Eukaryota; kingdom Metazoa; phylum Chordata; class Aves; order Passeriformes; genus Rhagologus; species Rhagologus leucostigma. The sequence continues at coordinate 43,187 of VZTD01005279.1, forward strand.
GGCTAATATGAAGCATATTTTGCATTTATTATGGGAAAAAAATTTCAGGTAGGAGGTGAGGAGACAATTTGGGAATTTTCGTTAGCTGAAAAACTGCATATTAAACATGAATTGTGATTTTCCATCTGGCCCTACTGGTTAGGAAGCTGCAGTTGGGCATGATCTTCACTGTCAATCAAGAGTCCCCAACTGCGAGACGCAAACCTCATGACGAAGCCCACCCCAACTCATTAAACCAAAGCAAACTGTATGAAGTGCGCCGCTGTGTGATTTTAATATTTGGTGCATGTGACAGGATCATTTTAGTGATTTGCAGGATTTATCTCCTCTTAAAAGTACTGCCTAAGGCTACTCTAATTGGTAGGAAAGCAAATTCCCCCTTCTCCTCCTGTCACTCTTTGTTTTATTTACTGAGAACTGCCGAAACCTATTTACACAATAATGAGGATAAATCACCGTGATGCTTTCAACACAAAGAGAAATGTTGCGTGAGTTGAAAGCTGTACAATTAAAACTAAATTCAAAATATTTCTGAAGTAGTGTCTGCAGTTAGTGGTAGTGAAATAAAATTAAGACAAACGATAGGAGCAGACGCTGCCGATAGATGGCTGAAATCGAAATTCTCGAGGCATCTTTTATGACGGACAATTTCATTCAAGATTGCAATTAAGTAAATGCGTGTAAGATGCTGACAATAGCCCAGATGTTCCTCCTCAATACGTGCGTGGCTCTTCCGTGTTTCTCATGGATGTGGAGCTCAGCTGCTTCCACCGACGTTGTCTTCTCCATGAGGCTCCCGCCAGCAACTTGTGCATCACATCAGGGTGTTGATGCTCCGAGCTGGGAGGACACTCCTCTGCGTGGCTGTGAGGTTGCACCTCATCCACTCTTGGATCCTGGAGAAGTTACTTGAGAGGAGACAGAATCTCCAAGCTGAGAACCACCCAGGCTAAGATCGAAGTGAATGCTGAGAATGCAATGCCTGAAGCTGGTGGCCACCGCGCTCCTGAGGATCTCAGCACGGCCCAGTGCTGACTGAGCAATTCCAGGTGAAGATTTCCCTTGACTGGATTTCATGGGAGAGAACAAACTGCTGGGGTTGTTCCAGTGGAGCAAATTATGAACTCTGTTTCTGTGCTGCTTGCTCGAAGACTCCTCCTGGAAGAAATGGATCTGTGGACACCACCTCACACTGGGCTGCTCAGACCCTGCTGCATTTCATAGAGAAACAGGACATTCCTGAAGTGCTTACAGAGCTCACTTTGGAGGCTGGAACCAGATGATCTTCAAAACCCCCTCCAACCCAAGCCATTCTATGATTTTATGTATCACTACAGTGAGGTGTTTTATACAGGGTTTTTTTATAAATAACAATTAAAAATTAAATTCAGATATGCACGTGGAGAAGATCTTTACACGCTTTTGATTTTTAGTCCATACTGTAACAACCAGATCTCAAAGCAAAATCAACTTGTATTTATGAGGGCAAGTGACAGGAACGAAACCCCTTTTTACAGCCTACGCTCCGTCTGCTCTTTAATTTGCCCTGCCCAAGCCCCCAGGCCTCAAATTAAACCATATCATTGAAACCAAGAAAACACCATATGCACCATGAAGGGAAAATCACAGCGTTTGAGGACAGCCTTGCTGTTTTTTATAGGACGCACAGGCAGGTTGCTGTTGCTCAGTGGTACTGGTAGAAGTGACAAAGCAACAGGACGAAGCCAAATGGTTGTGCCAAAATGGCACCAGGAATTTGCTGGTGTTGGCACCGCTCCGGTTGTACCCACGGCTGATGCTGAGCTCCAGCAGAGAACAGAGATCTGCCGTGCTGTTAAGTGCAGTGTAAGATAGCAATAAGTGTAATAATGAATAATTAAAGATGTATCTCTTATTAGAACACAGGTTTCACGTTATCTGTAAACGGACCTTCGTTCTTCCCGAGACGAATGGGAAATAAATTCTTTTCACAGAAAGCTCGCAAGGCATTTTTCACCAGTGCTGCAATAAAATACTTAAATAACTCAACAAAATTACAACATCAAAGTAAAAACTTATAAAATATTAAGGTCTAAAATGACCTTTTGCAAAAGCATGTGCAAATCCATTGCTACCAGTGGAGTTACTCCTATTTATGTTGTTAGGTGTTCGTTGCATCTGTGTAAAATTTGAATAATTGGCTCTCGGGTTTAGATCCCACAATATGTGATATCAGAGGCAAAAATTGCATGGACACTGATGGTGGAGGATCAGACCTCTCTGCAGCTCAGGGCACAGAGCTTGGCCAAGTTATGTTGAGTGTGGAGAAACGCAGGGATGTGGGCAGATCTGTGCCGATCCAGCGGGCCTGTGGGCAACCACGAGCCCCACGGGCAACCACTGGCCCTGGGAGCTGATCCCACAGGGAACTGGATGGTTGGATCTATGGCCACAGGGAACTGGATGGGTAGACCCATGGCCACAGGGAACTGGATGGTTGGATCTATGGCCACAGGGAACTGGGTGGGTAGACCCATGGCCACAGGGAACTGGATGGTTGGATCTATGGCCGCAGGGAAGCGGATGTTAGAACCATGCCCACACACACATCCAGACTGCTTCTCAGCAGATCTCAAATGCCTTGGCCAATCAACCTCCATGGGCTGGTGGAGGCGTCACAGCATCCTGACCACTGGGAGAGCCACGCTGGGAGTCCCTGGGAGGCTGTACTGGTGGCACTGGTTTTCCTGCAGAACAATGTCCCTGCTGGTCAGTTGGGCCCTGCCCGTCTCCTCCCCCGGCCAAGGTCGATGAGTCATTTTAAATCCTATTTTTACTCCTTCCCTCCTGCCCCCAGATTGCAGTCAGGGTTTTGTACACTTATTTCTTTGTGTCCTTCTGCAGCTGGTGCAGTTGCTTCCAGACATCAGGATTAAAATTTAGTTTCCTGGTTGCTTAATTGGGAAGTGGAGATCCATCCATTTCCATTTACCCTCTTATTTCCACACATGTCATTTATTTGCAAAAAAACTGAGGCTGAAGTAAGCGCAGAGCAAAATGGTAGAGCTCAAGTTTATTCTAAAATCTCTTTAAATAATATTTTAACTCTAGATTTATTTCAATTTAAATATTCTATAACTGATCCTAAATGAATAGTCCTAATGCCTAATACTTCTATATGCTTTTTTAGCAGAATTTTGCCTGCAGAAGACTTATGGTTCTAGCCCCTAAATTTATGAAAATGTACTTCAAAAGCACTGCACTTTTCT
>VZTD01005279.1:56434-58934 GCA_013397725.1 Rhagologus leucostigma
TATTGTTAGGGGAAGTTGGGTAGCATCTGTGGAATGTCCCAGAGGTAAAAAAAACCCAACCCGTATCCTATCAAATAGTAAATATTCCATCTGAATAATAAAAATAGCTGTATTTATGTATATCCAGAAAGGCAGTCAAAGCAGGCAGTTTGGGATGTTTTAAAGCTATTTTAATTTGGGATTATTTCAGAGGATTACAGTATATTCTTCACACGCTTTCGCTGTACCAAATCTGTTACATCTTCCTTTACCCCTTTGTGCTCAGATTTTGGATACACCCTTTGGAGAGAGAAGCAAAGCTGAGAGTTTGGCAACTTCTGTTGTGGTAGCCTTGATTTTGGCATCCTGTTGTGATGGCGAGGCTGAATTTCAGCTCCAGCTTGTGCCAGTGGAGACTGTTACTCTGCGCTTTGGTTCAAAAATGCATGTTCTGAACAAGCAGGGGGATGTTCACTTTGCTAAAGGTTCTGTTGTATATTAATTTTAAGTTGCAGTGTCTGCACTACAAGATGACACCACTAGCATTTTGATTAAGGATTTTATACATGAAAAAATTTTCATTATCTTAGTTCCCAGTGATCTCCCAGGATTGGTTGGATTCCTGACCTGCAGCTGTGTCTCGGAGTGTCAGGATAAATGCTTGTGTATGAAAGTGCGACCTATGCTGTTTTCTCTGTTACATGAGCAATTAATGGGGCTTTTTACTCTTGGGAAAGTCAAGACTCTTCATAACAAAACATGCACCTTAGTGAGTTTTGCTCATTTTTCTTTCTGATTCGAGAGTGGTGTGATAAAGTTCTCCCTGAGACCCGAGGTGGAGCATGGTTAAACTGTGTGGACACCTTGAAAATACCTTTTTGCCTCTAAAAATCACTTTACAGAAGATAAAATTTGAAAAGATTGTGCAATAGCATCTCAGAATTCTGGGATCATGTGCCTACTTTATCTCAGACAGCTGACTTCAGTTAAATTAATTAACTCTGCTGACTTTTAGGCAACTTTGAGATGTGGGTTGGTTATGCAGAAAACATAAGTGTGTATCCTTCAAAAAACCAAAACATGAGAGAACATGAGTGTGTCCTTCAGTATTAAAAGTTAACATTAAGTGGATTTTTTTTTTTAAATCCAGGCAGAATTAATCAGTGGAGGCTCTAAAATCCCTAAAGCATCCTCGTATTAACAAATTTGCCAAAATTATGATGTCAACATCAGTTTTGTGGCACAACTGGAAATTTGCTCTTTGCCTTCAGTTGACTTTTAACCAGTCTGGGGAAACCAGATGAGAGGATAAATGGTGGGGTGTTGGTGGTACCTGAGGGCACAGGCACCTGGAGGTGTTGGTATCTAGAGGTGTCAGTACCTGGGTGTGTCAATGCCTGGGGGCACGGGTACCTGGGGGATCAATACCTGGGGGTGTGAGTACCTGGGAATGTTGGTACCCAGGGGTGTTGATACCTGGGCTGTGGATTCATGGAGATGTTGGTACCTGGGGGTGCAGGTACCTGGGATTTTGGTACCCAGGGATGTTGGTGCCATGAGGTGTTGGTATGTGGGGACAAGGGTACCTGGGGTATCAGCCCCCAGGGGTGCCAGTACCTGGGGTCGTGGGTGCCAGGGCTTTTGGTACTCAGGGGTTTCAGTACGTGGGGGCATCTGCAGCCCTGGGTGTGGGTACCCAGGGGTGTTGGTACCCAGGGGTGTTGGTACCCAGGGGTGTTGGTACCCAGGGGTGTTGGTACCCGGAGTACTGGGTACCCAGGGTGTCAGTACCCAGGGGTGTCAGCACCAGAGTATCAGTACCCAGGTTATCAATACCCCTGTGGGGTTAATACGCAGGAGTGTCAGAACCTGGGGTATCAATACCCAGGGCATTGGTACCTCAGTGTGACCACACAGGGTATCTGCCAGGGGTGTCAGTACCTGGGGTGTCAGTACTGGATGTGTCAGTACCCGGGGCAATCAGTACCCGGGGTATCAATACCGAGGTATCAATACCAGGGTATCAATACCCCGGGGGTCTGTACACAAGAGTGTCAGCACCAAAGCTGTCAGTACCCGAGTACCAATACCAGGGCGTCAACACTGAGGTCACAGTACCCAGGGCATCAAGCCCGGGATATCAATACCCAGGTTTCAGTACCGGGGGGTGTCAGCACCAAAGCAGTCAGTGCCTGGGGTATAAATACTGGGGTACCGATACCGGGGTATCAATACCCAGGTTTTGGTACCAGGGAGTGTCAGTACCAAAGCTATCAGTACCAGGGTGCCAACACCAGGGTATCAACACTGGGGTAGCAGTACCCAGGGCATCAGTGCCGGGGTATCGATACCCAGCAGGGTCAGTACATGGGGGTGTCAATACCAAGACCATCAGTGCCCGGGGTATCAATACTGGGGCACCAATGCCAGAGTATCAATAATCAGGTTTCAGTACCCGGGGGTGTCAGCACCAAAGCTGCCAGTACCAGGGTATCAATACCAAGGTATCAACACCAGGGTA
>VZTD01005279.1:68934-76434 GCA_013397725.1 Rhagologus leucostigma
CATTCTAGCAGTGGGAAAAAATCAGAGCAAGGGGACTTGGCAAAGACTGCATTTTTCTCTGTATCAGTATTTTAGGAGCAGCTTAGCCTGTTTGGGAAGGCTGTTCTGCAAGGCTGTATTTATTTAAAAAGGCTAAAATTTCTGCATATGATACAAAATGTAGCAGGGAGCGCCAAACCTAGGAAGGCTTGAATTCTCATTCTTGTCTCAAAGTTTGAGATGAGACCAAGCAGAGTTCTGATCTGGGTCCTTGCTTCTTGCTCTGCCACAGAGACCTTGTGGTTGGGGTGGGAGGGATGGGTTTGTGGTGTCCTTGGTGGTCAGCTGAGAGCAACCAAGTCAACCATCTCCTCCTGGCACGGAGAAACACCTTGCCTGGGAATGTGGTTTTTAACTTATGTTGTCTTCTGCTGAATATCTTGTCCTGATGCCACCTGTGCTCCATGAACTTGAAAGCAGAGTAAAGAGTGAAATAAAATATCTCGGCATCAAGGAATGTAGTGAAGCTGAAATGTGAGTGCTGCTTGTGTTCACTCCAGCCTGGCGTCAATATTTAGCCCGGTGCTCAGAGCCATCCTAATAAACTTGATGATGTCTAATTTCACCAAGAGTGGGTCCTTTTCACCAAATAATTGAACAAATACCGGTTCCAGTTGATGTTTAGTGAAAGGGTGCTTAATGGCCCTTTTTCTTTGACAGGATGTGAGCTCTCTGTATAGAAACAATTCATCATGAATGCTTCACGCTAAAAACAATCCACGAGGAGCAATACTTAGCATTCCTAGTGCACAATTCATTGGAGAATTTCCGAGCAATTTACAAACATTAGCTCAATAAGCCTCACAACACCCATTTGAGAACAGAAAAAAAAAAAAAGAAGGAGGAGGATAAGATACTGCTCTTCAGACTGGATGTGGCACTAAGGAGCCGTAAAGCTGGAGGCTGGTCCCAGCTCCTGGCTCCCCAGCACCGCGTGGTTCTGTGTGGAGCTGGGCATCAGCTGGTCCTTGCACAGACTCACAGTCTGGGTGGTGGAAGCTGTGAAAAACCAAATAGAGGTCTGACAGCAAGGATGTTATGTTTAGAATAACAGAATCATGGAATGGTTTGGGTTGGAAGGGACTTCAAAGATCATCCAGCTCCAACCCCTCTGCCATGGGCAGGGAACCTGGTCTATACTCATTTGATCTGGAGATAATAAGTATCTCAAATAACAGCAAAAAAAATAAAAACAAACTCAAAACACCAAAAAACCTTCAAAACATGGCAGATAAAATGAAGGGGAACTTCTGGATAACACAGAGGCAATTTCATGGAGTTGCTGATAATATCCCTGCAACAGCATCAAGAAAACCTGAGCATGTGAGCTAGGAGATCATGTCATCCACCACAGAAATCCAGATCTTTTTGAGATTGACAGCTGAAACCCCTTTACAGGTTTTGGGATAGGAAGTTTTAAAGAAGTGTGCATTCAGCTGAACTGACAGCATCGATTTATGTATGCAGTTTCAGTGAACCTGGTTGTTTCCCTGCTTGCCTCTCTGATATGAGAGATTGCTCCTGCAGCATTCGTGTCCTGGGGTAACATCAGGGTGCTGCTCAAGGTTTAATGGAGAAGGAAGACCTGGGATTAAAAGTACCAGTTTTTGAGCTGGGCACACTCCCATAAAGCTCCTGTATGACCCTTGAAGCTTCTCAGCAGCAAGTGTGATGTGGTGCAGCCACTGTTGTTCTTTCTATTGGTCATGGCGGGGCCTTGCTGGGTGCTAAAGGAGGAAAGATGCTCCTGTCTTGCCTCCTTCCAGGAATTCTGTTGGCACACAGAAACTTCCGTGAGGTGTGTGCAGCGAGAATAGTCCCAGTCACTTATGAAGACTGACATGAGTGAATGAATAAAAGTTGTTCATATTCTGAATGTGAAAGCAAAAGAATGTGCTTGACCTCACAGCATGTACAAAGTTTGGGCAGCACGAGCTGCTGGACTGGAGCATCTGAGGAACTCTGGGTGAGGAGACAGTCCTGAGCTTTACTTGTCATTAGTGGTCAGCCACTAGCCAGAAAATCTAACTAAAGCATAGTTTTCTTATGAAAGATGAAAACACGGGTGCATAAATAAAAAAGGTTACTCAGGCTGTGAATGTCCTCCTGTGCAGGGCAGGACAACGAGGATCCGCCAGTGTGCTTCACCTGCAGGGTGGAGACTTCCCAGATCAGCTCGTTCCTGCCATGCAGGAGGGCGGCAGAAAGGAGTTTCCATCTTCCCGAGCTTTCCCCTTCTCTCTAAGTGCTTGCTGTGCTCCCCTGAGGCAGCGTTGCTGCAAAAACGGTTTATGGGGAGATGCCTGGATGATAAGGGTTAGTCCTAAATAATTGCTGGTTGCCGCTCAGCAGAAATAAGCTGGATTTCGATCCCTGGGTACAGCGACTCCTCACAGCTCAAGGCTGGCAAGGGTTGAAGAGGTCGTAAGACAGGGCCTAATTTGCCATGTTCCTTGCCTTTCAAAAACAATGAGGGAACCGGGGCCTTGCCGGTGGGCAGATCCTGCCTGGATCTCCCTGGAGTCAGCAGGAGTTGGATCGAGTCCCTTTGAATAGCGAGAGTTTCCAAACCGGAGGCAAAGCCAAGTGTTTTTCAGATGATTGATCATTACTTTTGGAATTTTTCGACGTAGAGGTCATTACTGCTAATATAAGTTGTGAAAAAATGAAAAGTATTAAAAAAATAGAGACAAATTCTCATCTGGTGTAAGTCATTGCCTTTGAAGTCAATGAGTCATTGAAATCAACTTTCCCACACTGAGCTAAGGATATGGCCTGGAGTCAATACATTTGTAGTTGTTGAAAAATTAAAAATATAAATTTGCCCTTCCTTGGCAATAATGTTCTGTTTATGACAGAGATCTTATGCTTTAAAATAAGTTCATTAGTGAATAGGAAAGTAATATTTCACTACCAGTATTCTTTTGGGTATAACTATTTATGATTAAATTTTATTAAACTTTTAAAAAATTGGATTTACATTTTGATGAATCTAATAGATTTCAATTTTGTATTTTTATAGATTCTTTCTAAAGTTTTTCCTCAAGTGCAATCAGAACTGTTTGAAGAATGCAGGCAACCCGCGAGATATGCGAAGATTCCAGGTACAGATCCCTCTAAAAGCATAAATGATGTATAAAAGATTTGATCACATCTTCATCTTATGAAAAAACAGAGTCAGTGCTTTCACTCAGTGTAGTTCCAGTGCTTAAAAAAATTGCTGTCAGTATTTTGCATTTCCCCCAGTAACTGAAGTGCTGGTTCTTGGGACGCGCCGAGCTCTGCCGTGGTCTGAAATGGATCAGTGTTGGAGCAAGTGGATCTTTCCTTAGGAAGTATTTCCCTAGTTTTCCTTCCTACCAACACTGTCTACTGCAGTGTGGTATTTGCTCAGACCTGCAGAAGTTCTAAGTAGACTGAGTAGTTTGATTTTACTATAAGAACATGACTGTGGAGCACAGGGAAGTTTGGAACTCACGCTCCTCTGATTCACAACTTGTAGGTCCAGCAGTGGTGGCCCAACACATGAATTTTTGTTTCAACTGTGTTAGAAAATGTTTAATACCTCACTTTCTCCTTGCAGCTTTTGAGATATCCTGTGGTGAATCATAGCACTACAGAGAGGCAGCTGACGGGATGGACAAATGATTTCCTCTGTATCTGGGGTCACTGGAAAGGCTCGTTAGGAAATAACTGCCTTCTATTTCAAAATATTTCACAGTGATTCATATTTGATTCCAGCAATAAAGTAGTATTGAGATGTTCAGGACTTTCTCAGTTTGGAGAAGAATTACTTGTGGTAATAGTTGATAGCAAAACATGTGACATCTGTTTTCATGCACAGCCAACCAACCGGGGAAGCCAGCACCCTCGAGCCAGCCAACAGAAAAGATCTGTAGCTGGAAAAAAAAAATATTCTTTCAAAACAATCGAGCCAAGCTTCCATTTTTCATGCATCTCAGCTTCACGTGGCATCGGTGATATTGATCCATCTGAACAGAACAGAAGGTCAAACCTGGAATGAGTGGAAATGTCCCCTTTGTCTCACTGATGACTAAATGAAGCATCAGTCACGAGTGATCTTGTGGTCGACGATGGAGCCAGTAGGCACTAGAAAGACTTTCCTGGGTCTCTTTAGCTAATCTCCCTGCCTCTCAGAAGGTTTAACTGGACTTAACAGGATGTCAGATCTTGAACAGTATTTTTACCTGGTTTCCCTGTCTCAGCACCTTTGTGGAGGTGCACTGCAGGAGCGAGGCGATATAACAAAGCATAGCACGTCGACTTTCTTTTGCTGAACTACAGTATTTTCCCTTGGTGGCTGACCTATATATACATGACAGAACAAAAATAGTTGTCATTTTCATATACACCTTGCTCTGTCTCTTTAATACACCGTGTTCTAGGAACCAAACCCAGAAATCCTGGCTGGAAATCACACTTGCATGTTTTGCAATATTTCTGAAAGTCTAGGAATCTCATTAAGAGGGAAAGAGAATAGCCCGGTGGCCTGGCAGCAGCTCTGCGGCCGAGCTGAGTGTGCAACCTTAGCACTCTCCAAAGTGGATGTTGACAAGAGGGAAAGTGTCCACTTCTGGGAGGAGAGAGGTGGGGAAGCAGAACAGCCTGGCAGAGAACTGCCCTCGGGCTGTTCTAAAGGGTACTGCAGATGGCTGTCTCCAAGGAGGCAGGATACACAGAAAAGGTGCTGTGATAGCTGAGAGCTAATTATGGCTTGTGAATAAGAAACAGGATCAGAGGTGATCCAAAACATAGAAGCAGACAAGAATTTTCTTCTGATGCCTTGGACCAGCTCTGTGCAAAGGAGGCTCTCTGCTCCCCTTCCATTTGTGTTCGTTAGGTGTTTGGGTTTCGAAGCTGGTGGGAGAACCCTGCAACCATCTTTGTTTTAACCAAAACTTAAATAAATGGAAGGTGAACACTAAAATTTGTCCTACCTTTGGCCGCCCTCACCAGCTGGGTTGACAAGGTCTGACTCAGCCAGTGGCTTTACGGACTCTGCTCACCCCAAGGGAAACGCTGCAGTGGCTGCTTCCTTTAGAAAACCTGGAACCACAACACAGGGCCCATGCTGGAGTATTTAAATAAGATGTAAATGTCAGTCTGGGATAACAGTGATCCACCTACGAAGCCGTGCTCCACACAAACCCTGGCGCAGCTCGCAGTTTCCTCCCTGGCTGGTGCTCCCGCGATATCGCTTCCGGAAGGAGTCCCACAGCTCCATTGTGTAGGTGTTTGTATCGGGAAGGTTGCGCGTTTTGCATATGTTCCTTTGCCATTTTCGACTGAGAAGCAGCTGGAAGCCAAAGGAGGCCCTATCCATCATCTCTTCTATGGCCGGACTCTGAACCTGGGCACAAGAATAGGAGCCTTTCACTCAAAAATAAAGGAGGAAATTCCATTGACATACCAGGGTCAATCACCATCCAAATGAACTTGAGAAGGGATACTTTTCATGGATTGAAAACACTTTCACTATTCATATTCAACTCGGCCTTTTCAGATGCAAAAAAGTTCATTATCAGACATTAAATGTAATTGTAAAACTGACCTGGAGATCATTTACTGAAGAAAAAATGGGGAGTTACGATGGTTCCTGATTTATTAAGCTTTTTTTATTTGGAATCCTCACAAACCCTTCATTTGAAGACAGTCTCAAGTGAACAAATTTTAATTAGATAAACTATCTAATCAATATATCAACAGATCAATCAAAACAGCAGCTTTTAAAATGAGTGGCTAGAGGGGTGTTTCTGAAACTAATGGCTAGAAGAATATTTCCCTGAATTGAATTCATTTGTTAGCATAATAGGAGATTAAACTCTAATTAGTGTAGCAGGTTTTGAAGAGAAACAATTGTGAGTTAAAAATCACCAGTGGTCTCCACGTAAACAAAGATGTATTCAGAGATGTCATTCACTCGGTTTAAATAGAAACAGAGAAGTAACAGGATGTTGTTTTGTCTTACGAGACCTGATTTGCGGAAAATCTGCAGGATTTTTGAAATGTGGGGTTTTGTTTTCTTTTCCAGGTTGTTGTATCAACAACAGTCAATGTGGATGGCCACGTGCTGGCTGTCTCAGACAACATGTTTGTACACAACAATTCCAAACACGGGAGGCGGGCTCGCCGCCTTGACCCCTCAGAAGGTACGGCCCCTTCTTATCTGGAAAATGGTAGGCACACATTTACATGTCCTTTTTTTTTATTTGCAATGCTTTTTTTTTTTTTTTTAAATTTTTTTTAAATTTTCCTTTTTTTTTTTGTTTCACCATAGTTTATGTTGAGACACCACTACATTTACTTTTACATCATTTCTTCTCTCATCCATCAAAGCACCCATTAAAAAAAGTCCATTAGTATTTCTCAGCGCTTGTCAACTAGACCACGGACGCTTCTGAATTTGCTTCTGACTTCTTTCTTTATTTAATATCTACAGTTTTGCAGTCACAACCAATTTTTCATCTTTTCCTATTTTGTTTCTTTTCTTTTTTTTTTTTTTATTTCAGTCTTGTTTTGCTTGCAGCTTTTTCTTGCTCTTTAATTTGACTTGATTTTATTTTGGCTTGTCATATTCCTTGATCCAGAGGTACAGTCTCAGGTTATGTATGCAAGTTTAAGTGGATGGTAAAAACATGACCGAATCCGTAAAGAATTTACTGTGAGGTCAATTTCCTGTGCCTGGGCCTTACTGCAGATTACGGCAGGAGGGGGTTTGGATGAGAAAAATAGCATAAAATGTTTTTCTTCAGCCTGACTCAATGTGATTGACTTCTTGCCTGAACTGCTAAAAGAAGATAGGCTGAGATGAAGAGGAGAATGGGAAGTGTCTCTGAAAATCCAGAATTGTGAAATCCTATCTTTTTGGAGCCCATCAGCCCCTGAATCATTCACGCACAATCGCAGCTGCGCCTGGACATGTGCACACATGTATTTATTGTCCTGCAAAGCCCAAAATAGTCATTTGGATTTAAATGTTACTTAGTTTGAACTGCAAAATATACCAGCGTAGGGATGCAAATCAGCTCTCAGGGAACCTCTATTTAATAAAATTAGGATAGGATGGGATAGGATAGGATGGGATAGGATAGGATAGGATAGGACAGGAGAGAATAGAATAGAATATTTTCACTTAGAAGGATCATCCAGTCCAATTTACTGAAGGCTTTACTGTTGCCCAAAATTTAAATGCACATTTAAATACATTTAATTTTAATGCATCTTGAGTTCTGGAAGAGTTAGATTCTCAAACCCACTAGGACCTGGTGTGCTGGGCCATGGACATCAGCTTCTGTGGGACTCCTCTTGCGAGTTGTTACTAACACATTGACAGGATCATGGCTTTTTACACTAATAAAATTAATTAAAGTGATAACAATACTAAGCTGCTAATACAATCATTGTCGTTTTAAGTTTCAAATAGTATTTACCAGTGGGCAG
>VZTD01005279.1:81434-86434 GCA_013397725.1 Rhagologus leucostigma
TATGTTGGTCTGGAGTGAGGTAAGCTATCTAAATTGGTGGGCTTTGAACTGTAACATTTTTTCCATGAATGATTTTAACAAGCTGTCAATAGGCTATTGACATGAGGTATCATGAGGTTTTGTTTCACGGTGCCTTTTTAACCATGAATTCGTGTGCGACAATCGACTGCCCGGCCGGGAATGTACTTGAGGCACTTCATGGCCCTCTAGTGGAAGACTTGCTGTAGGAGGTCTCCCAGTACAATTGGACAATTAGTGTTAAAATTACCAGGAGTAGCCTTAAGGAGACATATGGAGGCAATTTTCATATGAATGATGCCCTGTGGCCTTTCCTGCAAACGAAAACCAAGGATCGTTTACAGAGCTTTTTCTAAAAAAAACCTTGTAGAACCCATATCTTCCAACGTGACAGCATGGAGGGAGAGTTTGGAGACAAGGGGTACCATTGAAAGTCATTTTTGTGATTATGTGAACTGGCTGGCATCAGCCTTATCAGTGCCATCTTGAGTTAAGGTATGTTTTCTGTATGATTTTTGTAGCTGATAACACCCCACGCCATCAGAGTTCAAACACCACCACGGCACATTCCAGGAGTTGTTGAAGTAACTCTCTCCTACAAATCCAAACAGTTCTGCAAAGGTGCTCCCGGCCGATTCGTCTACACTGGTAAGTGCGTGGTTTCCATACTGCTTTTGGGATGACAACTCCCGTCTCTTAGTGATACACAGGAATTAAAAATGCTGTTAAAATAGGATCTGTCTTGCAAGAAATGTAACTGGTGGTAGCTGGACCTCAAAAGACCTGTTTGTATGGGCACCCAAGAGCTCTGGTGCCCATCCAACCTCCTGGGTCTCAAAAATGTCCCGAAGTCCCATGGGATCCAACTCCCTCACAAGATGTCTGTTACTTCCTGTTTTCATATTGGCCAGAAATAGATTAACAATGGTATTTCCTACCTTCCTCCAGCCAGAAAAGGGAGTTAAGAAGTGCTCAGTGATGCAAAATATTTTTCAGGCCATCTATCCAAACTTCTTGAACTTCCCTAAAGGTTCACTTGAAGTTTTAGGCATCTGTTCAAGGAGCTGTTGTTGGATCCAAATGACTCTATCCAACCCTATTCACAATCTGTCTCTAAGGATTCCCTCAGACCTAAAACTTAGGATACAAACTCACAAGCCTGGGAATGATTTATTTATGCCAATTCTTTTAAATACATTTGATTTTAATTTACAACAGCACAAGAAAAAGTCGGAACTTCGTGGTTACCAGTGGTTTTAATGTGAAAATTCTTATTTTGGGATGAAGTATTGCTGGCTTTTTATCTGAAATGTGTATTAGAGCTTTTCCTGGCATTTACCAGTGAATTTAACTGAGGTGCGGGGTGGGAAAAGGGAGAAATAGCAATTTAATTTACTGTACTTTTGGACGAGGATTCTAGGTAATAAATTTGATCTGATGAATCAATCTCTCTTTTGAAAACAAAGAGCCTTTAACTGTTTACTCGACAGACTGCAGGGATTCGGGGAGAGTCCTCGCTGCTTATTGGGTAGATAATGCAGATTGCAGATGATGTGCAGATGATGTGCATTTTGATGAATATTTTCCCACTAGACTGCAACTGTTTCTATCTATTAATTTAGATCTAATGGGAAAAGTGTGTTCCCGGGTAGTTTTAAGCGAGGACTTTTGAAACCGTTAACGCGTCGTGGATATGTTTTTGTGTCTGCCTAGGGTCTATTGTTAACATGAACTTTCAAGTGATGGTAGCACCTGAGATTCCTGTGTTCTCTATTCCCAAAGAAATCTAAGCCTGAGCAAAAACACTGGCATCCAAACCTGGGTGTCTCACTTCTGGCTGATGATGGGGAGAATATTTACATTTATTGATCTTTAGGATTGGGTTTTACCAGAGCTTCCAAATGGGATGGTGGTGACTGTGGTGCTTTTGTGGCAGATGATTTATCCCGAAAGCCAGAGTTGTTTTGCTGCAAAGGTGGTGAGCACAGGTGGGGCTGTCATTGTTGTGGGCTTAAAAATGCTCTTATGAACTATATTTATATGTATACAGACACGTAGATACACACACACACACACATATATATATAGTTCATGCAAAGCTACAGATGAGTATCCTGTGAGTATGACGAGCTGAAAGAAGTGTCCAACAAAATAAAAAATGAATGAATTAAAAGCCTCAGTCCAAGTTCCAGATATTTGAGCTGTTGGGAGCTGGTGCAGTTCCACGGCGCACAGGGAAGCGCCGCAGATTTGAACCAGATGACGGTCTGGCTCTCAGGGCAGAGCCTGGAATTCTGACTTGCTTTAGAGTAATGTCTTTAAGTGATTTCTGAGGTGCAGATTTTGCAAATTTGGCTAATTTTGCTGTTTTGAACTTCTTTCTATGTGTAAGTGCACATGTGTATGGAACTGGAAGAAGAAACCAATCATTTCTTCTTTCCTGCGGTTGTCTTTTGTCTTTATCGCTAAGTAAAGACGTTCAAAAGGATCATGAGAATGTCATGAGCTTCTCCCACTGGAATAAAATTGTAATAAAGTTACGTAACTAACCACACTTTAACAGGAATAGATATTTAAAACACCTTTGGAGGGAAACAAAAGCCAATATCCCAGCAATAAGATAATAAAGAGAGAAAGCCAGAGCCTGCCTGACCGAGAAACTTCATCTTTGCTTTACCCCAGAGTGATAGGGTGGCTGAGATAGTCTTTGGAAATTACAGCTGCCATTGAGAGGGAAGCCAAGCCTCGCTGTATTTCAGAAAATGAAAATGCTGTAGCCTGGCGGAGGGAGGGGCCGGGTCCCCAGGGCATCTGTTTCCCATCAGTGTCCCACCATGCTTGCAGCCTGGCTTGGCACTCTAACATTTAACCTTCCCAGCAGGAGGTAGACCATAGGGCAACAAGGCTGTGGAATAATGAAACAAGAGTGTAGTGTGGTGCACAAAGCCTTTGTGAGTGCAGAAGTTGAGACATTAAACCATCAGGGCAGGGAGATGCGAAAGTTCCAGATTTTTCTCCAAAGCCCCCATTAGCCCGGCGCAGAAGCAGGAGCGCGCTGGCTCCCAGCAGGCAGAGGCAAGGCCTTTCCCCATCTATCCATGCCTTTTTGCCCGCTGCTTTCAACTATTATAAAGATACAATTACCTTGGGAGATTGTGGCAGTTCAGTTGATTAGCACGGTGAATTAAAAGAATGAGTCACAAATGACATGTCCAGCTCTTCTCTACTAGTCCTTTGTATTCCCAGTGTACCTCACCCCTGTTGTAAGAAGGTCAAAAATTAGAGAGAGATAACAATTTTCAAGCAGCTAGCACTTAGGAGCAGAATTAACAATCATTCTGTATGTAATTGCCAGTTAATAGTAAATTGCCTTCTAGACTGTAAAATGCAATATAAACTGGTGGGCACCTAAAATTAAATTAATGAGGTATTTGCTGCATTTAAAAGTAAATAGTGCAAATTAATAACTGGGTACAATACTTGTTTTAATACATATCGAGTGGTGCAGCATTTGCTTGTTTAATAGTAATTTTAAAAGTGCTACCTGAAAAATTTGCTGTCTGTGGGTAAATCGAGTGGTCGGTGCAGGCTGTAGCCATAATTTTGCTGGTACAGTCTTCCAGGTTTCTAAATTAAATATCAGAGATTATTTTTTAATTAGAATATAAGCACTGCAGCCTTATTTGATTATGGCAAATTGTGATTTGTATGCTTCGAAATGAAATTATGTTACAGATAAAATTGCACATTTACACACATATTTTAGGCTCTGCAGATTCTGCTGGTTTGCTCTCAGCTGAGCAGCAGGGTTGTGTTAACAGGGTGTTTGTGCCACTGCCTTCCTGTTTTCTCTGAGTCTGTGTTTTGTGTAGTTTCCCAAGCAAGGAAAGGGTGCACAGTGCGATCTAGAGAGTATCAAAACAGTTTCAAAGAATGATTCGTGGCACTTGGAACTTTTCGTGCTGGCTGCTTCCACCCTAAGGTTTTTGTTGCACGTCCCTATTTCGACAGCTTCCTTGGCTCAGTTGAGGCCATGCCCCAGATTGTCAGGAGGCAGCAGATCCCTTGCAGGGGACTGTGCCCGGCTGCTGCATGAGGCGGTGGCATTCGGCCGCCACCATGTCCCCAGCAGAACGCGCGGATGTTGAACCCATGGCCCCAATCCCAGGTCTGCAGTGCCTTTGCTGGATGAGAACACCGGAATGATTCTTTAGCGCAAAGGCTCGTGCTGAATTTGGAGCTCACGAGCCCATTTCTCTCGCAGCCATGGCTCAGGGTCCCTCCTGATGGAGCGTTCGTGGCGCGGGAGGGCTGGCACGGCACCAAGGTGGGGAAGCCCTCTGCGCTCGCGACGTTCTCCAGGTTTTTTGGCTTGGCTCGCTCTCCCCTCATCGTGGAGACCTCGCCTTGGCTGCTTTCCTGGGCTCGCCCCCACGCCGAGTCCCCCTCTGAAAGATCTCGTGTTCCTCGAGTATTTGGGAGATCTTTTGTGCGCATTCAAATGCGGTTCTGTCAATGGCGCTGTTACACTGTTTAGAGTCAATAGCTCCCTTCCATCACAGCCAACACAAACTGGCTGTCTCATAGGTCAGTGCTCTTTAAACAAATTACTTGTATCCACAGAGCAAATGATTGTTAATTGCCTCCCACAAATCATACTATTTTTACTATGCTAAACTCCACGAAGGCCTTAGTTAAATTTAAATCACCTGATTATTTCTTGTACATATTCAATTATTGCTCTGAAGGATGAAATCTGGTGACTTTGCGAGAGGAATGCTAAAAATATATAGAATGGATCCAGGGTTTTATTGGAAAGCCTTAAAGAAAAAAAAAAGCACAGTTACATCCATTTTAATGAAATCCTCAGCATTTCTAATTCATATATATTGCATTTCTTTTTTTTTTCCTGTTAAGTGCTGTTGTCCTGAAGCAACTTACAGTCACTGTTATTACAGTATTGGTTATTTATTGATCAGACC
>VZTD01005279.1:88934-93934 GCA_013397725.1 Rhagologus leucostigma
TATTTTTAAATTTCCATTGAACTCTAAACAGATAGTTTAACAGAATTCTGAATGATTAAAGTAATAACCGAGGCTTGCTTGCTTTTTTTAAAGTGGCAATGTCCACTGTGCTTAAGCATTTAATAAAGCTTTTTATAGACTCTATGCATTCTGTGAGTTGTTTGAGGTATTTTTTCCAATATCCACAGGTAATACAGAGATTTCACAACTCTGAGTGAGATCTATTTTTGTTTAAATTATTATACAACAGAGGAATACTGTTGTAGGAGCTCTGTTAGACGATCTCAAGGATCTGATTGTAAGTCCTATTTGTCTAAATATTATATTAAAATATGACAGTATTATATTCTTATGCTGAGTGATTGCTACCGAATATAAACGGGGAGAAGTTGTGCAGAATTCCAGCTCTTAGAGATGTTTGCTGAGGCATCACAGATTTCATATGGTTCTGAGATGGATAAGTACCTCTGAAGATCTCAGCCAGCGACAACAGGCAAATGATCACATTTGCCGTTTGCTGCCATCAAGCATCGTTTTAAGAGTACCTGAAATTCCTATATTTCATTGCTTTTGTATTCAGAGGACCTGAAAATCTTGTATTGCACAAGGATTGTGTAATCCAGCTCTGAGGCACAGGAGAATTCCAGGAGAAATTTCTGTGTTCTCAGGCTCTTGCAGCAGAATTCCAGCAACATTCTCTAAAATGTGTGTGTGGAAACAAGGGGATGGATCCACACATACCCATCTGTAAGGAGGGGATATTTATTCAGCTGTGTGTCCTAGCAGAGGAATAAACTCCCAAATAATGCCCCAAATGCAAAAATAGATAAGAGCTCAGTTTATTCCAGTAAAATATATCTTAATTAGTAAAGTACCTTGGAGTATTGAGCAGTTGAAATGCACATTTTGCTGCTTTGATGTAGCAGCACGTGGTAACACACTTTATTTAATCAGGAATATGCCTTGTTTCTGGAGTAGAATATTTTCTTGTTTTAGTCATATGTTGTTTTCACAAAATGCCATATTTTGTTGCAGTTCCATATGTGTTGGTCTGAGGGACCTCCTTAGCGCGATGAGAGCATTTGTGGTTTGATATCACACAGATTTCCTTCTCCTTCGCTGAAATAGTGCCAGGTCCCCCCCGCGCAGTGTTCCCTGCTAAAAACTGGAATGGTTTGGTTTGGGAGGGATCTTTAAAGCCCATCCAGTGCCACCCCTGCCATGGGCAGGGACACCTTCCACTATCCCAGGCTGCTCCCAGCCCCAGTGTCCAGCCTGGCCTTGGGCACTGCCAGGGATCCAGGGGCAGCCACAGCTGCTCTGGGCACCCTGTGCCAGGGCCTGCCCACCCTCACAGGGAACAATTCCTTCTGGGCACATTGCTGGGTCACCTAGAAGTTCTTCTCCTTGGGGCTGATTTTTACTGATGTGATTCTTAGTTTCTCATGACCTGCTCATTCTGTAACTTTAAATGATGGCGAATCTGTAGGTATTTGGCCCTGCAAACTGTTCTCACACTGAAATGTGTGGTCTGATACAATAACTCCGTTGACCAACACACCAAGTTTACTCCAAGTGCTTCCCATCTTCAGACTTCACCTTTTAAGTCTTTAAATATTTAAATATATCCAGTATCCCAGGCTCCGAATACCCATAGCAACAGCAGAGTGATGTCTGTACAATAGAGAACACTGGGGTCGTGTCCATGTCCGTGTCCCAGGTGAGGCTCTCCCCTGCCACAAATCCAATCATCCTGTTCCTCTCTGGGATCTGACACATGGTCCTTCTATCCAGGTGCTCATCCAGTGGCCCTGGATGTGGTAAAGGAGAGCACACACAAGCAGAGGGTGTATGAGGTCCTGTCCCGTGTGCCACCTGCTTCACTGATTTTTAGAGAGTTGTGTGGCATGTAAAGTGTTTTTCATTCATTCTCCCTTGCTCTCTCCCTCTCCTGCTCCTTTTCCATCTCATCCATTCATTCATTCATTTAAAGTAAATCTGCAGCTATTATGATGGTAATGACTTTTTTGGCAAACATCAGAGCCTGGAACACAATTGTTCTCCGTCAAAGTGGAAATGCAGGCGCCCTTGAGGAATCCAGGGTCGTGAGGTATTAGTGCTTCACTAGTCACTGAGTGCCACAACCAAAATGTGTGCCAAGAGCCCAGGTGCTGTGGTGGGACAGCCTGGAGGGACGGGGTGGTCCCTGAGGATTATCTGGAGGTGGTAGAGAAGCTGGAAACCCCCACCATGGTCTTCCTATCAGATGCTTCTCAGCAGCCTCCTGGCACCCCTCCTGCAGTGAGGGTGCACCAGCCCTGCTGAGACCCCACAAGTGTTGACATCAGGCTCTTGAAAATCAGAGGACAGATTGTTGGACACAGAGTGTATTTAAACCTTAATTTGCTACACATTTGTGGAAGACTCTTGTTGTTGCTTTGATAGCTCTGTGGCTGCTCACCCTTGTTTTCTCCCTCCCCTCAGCCTGTGCTCCTTCCATCCCTCCTGGAGGAGGAAGGCAGTGGTTGGTCTGGGGGGTGACTGGAACAGGCCAGGGTGTGTTTTCCCTAAATTCCTATCCCATTCCGCTTTTGAGTACAAAGTCTGTTCTGCTGGTGACGTCCTGCTGTACTGTACAACAGACCCTGAGAGGGATGGATCATTCCTGAACTGAGTGATTTGACATTTGTCTTCAAAGACCTCAAAGCTACAAATGAGCATTCAAAACACTCTTTTAAAATTTCTTTGTTAACTCCTGTCACAGACTGGTTTGGGTCAGAAAGGACCTTTAAAGTCCCATCCCCTGCCATGGGCAGGGACACCTCCCACTGTCCCAGGCTGCTCCCAGCCCCAGTGTCCAGCCTGGCCTTGGGCACTGCCAGGGATCCAGGGGCAACCACAGCTGCTCTGGGCACCCTGTGCCAGGGCCTGCCCACCCTCCCAGGGAAGAATTTCTCCCAGTATCCCATCTAAACCTAATCCCTTTCAGTTTAAAGCCATTCCCCTTTATTCAGTGGCTACATGTCCTTGTCTCCTCCTCTGTGAGCAGCACTGCATCCCAGTATTCCCTGCCAGGTTCTCCTGAACAGCAGGACAATCGCTCCATTCACTCCTGAGAACAGCGAGCATTGTGGATGTCAACACCTGGGGTGGGCTTTGCTTTCCAGCGAGGAAAATAAATAAATAAGCAAATATGTAAACAAACAAACAGTATGGAGGCAGTTTTCCCAATGTCAGCATGAGCATTTTAAGGAAAATTCTATATCATTATTGGATCGAGCGTAATTATGAGCTGACCTGTGAATTTTAGGCCTGTAATTGAAACAAGTGAGTGAGTGCCATTGTTTCCCTTCCTGCTGTCTGAGGGAAAGTGAAGCAATTACGAGAAATCGGGGAGATGAAGACAAAGGCGTCGTTTTGGTTTTTTAATGAAAAATCTATTTTTAGTTTCTTTGTGGAATGGGGAGAACTTAAATGCCTTTAAATTTTTTTCTTTTTTTTTTTTTTTACAGTAAATAGGTTGTCCTTAGTAAGTCCAGGGATATTAGTCCTGCTTCAACAAGCAAGAGTGCCTTCTGATGAATGATGTGTTCAACCCCTCCATGCCTTTGTATTTCCTATGCATTCCACAATGCTTGGCTCACCCTGCCGAGTTCTGTGATTGAAATTCATTGCCAAATTTATTGAGAAATTAATGAGAAAAGCTGCAAAGTATTGACTTTGAGAGGAAAACACAACTCATCTTGAATGAGGAGGAAAATGCAGCAATAATTTAGCCACTATTGATTTTGCCCTGTCCATGTATTGATCTTCATTTTACAATATTAATTTGCACCTGCAATCGGCTGCAAAGGGAACCGATTTCATTTCTTTGCAGTGTTAATGTGCAAAGCATTAGGTGCTCTTAAGAAGTGGTGGTATTACAAGTCACATCGGAAAGGCTGATTTTTGCCTTATTTGTGCTTGTTACCGAAATAGACTAAAAATTAATTTTTTTGTCTGACAAAATATTAAAGCGAAAACCCGTCTCCAATGTATATACCTCCTCTCAGCCCCGTAGGCTGCTTTTCATCTGGGTGAGGAACAATCAGCAACCTGAAATTCCAACCACTTCTCATCATCATGCCCATATCAGTTCAAAGTTCATGAAATTTCTATGAGCATTGATCTTTACCCATTGATTTTTTTTTGCAGCAGATCTTTGAAATTTTAATTTCCCGAGCATCTGAATTTCTTATAGATGAAATGCACTTGGTAGAGACAGTGGATGATAAAGTGGTGAACTTAGCATCATTTTAAAGCCTAAAAAAAGGAGAAAAAACAGGCATTTGCAGACTTTGTATAATGTTTTGAGGTGAAATGATAAAAGTGCTCTGATAGGGGTGAAGTATTCAGCAGGGAGTTAAATATCAATTTCGTCTTCAGTGGCCACACATTTTTAATGCAACTTTTTATACAGTCATTTTTGAAAGAAAAGCTATCTGGAGAAACAGCAGGACTAAGAGACATTCTTCACTGCACAATCATTTGCTCACAGCAGTCTTTATCACCTGGTCAAGTTCACCTAGTTACTTATCAGTAGGACATTTAATAACCTCAAGGTGATATAATTGCTATTGGCATTTTTCCCCCTTGGATTCAGCTGGTTAATGTGTAAACTACTTGTCAGCAAATAGCACTTTGTCACTGAAATCACTAACACCCTCTAGAGGAATGTCTCTGTATTGAGCAATTTAATTTTACTTTATTTAATTTTTACACATTACAACCTGTGTTCATTCAGGCACGTTGAAGCCTTGCAGTCTGCTAAAGCAGGGTGCGGGTGTCCCTGTTAGTAAAATATACTATATCTTATTTAACAATCCCCATGGCTTAATTGAAGCTCTCTCTTGTCCCTCAGAAAAGGAACTGCAGATGTTCTTATTATGTAGTTATGCTGCTAATGTGAAAAACTGCCTCATTACGAGGATCTGTTTGTAGCTAGAAAATTACTGCATTAT
>VZTD01005279.1:106434-107758 GCA_013397725.1 Rhagologus leucostigma
TATGTCTAGGTACCTCCACCTGGTTTTGGAATATTTACACAGATAAATCTAATTTGATGTCTGTGATTTTAAAATACTTTGTTTGTAGGCATGTGTGACATATATGTTACTAATAAAAGTAATAGTTGATTTAATTTACCTGTTGTAATTGAAAATGCATGTAGCATATTGCATTTAAAATTAATTTTGATACTAATGAAAGGAGGGAAACAGGATTATTAGATATGTTCAAACGCGTATTTTTTTTTTGCTTGCAATGTAATTATTAAATTGATTGCTCAGATATGAACAAATTGTTGTTTAAAATCCTGATTCCGCTATGTTTCCTCTTCTAAAAAGATTGTCTTTTAATGTGTTTCCAAGCTAATAAGCCTTATAAAATTCTGTACTTGCTCTTGAATTAGTTTTCACTGATGGCTACACCTTACGAAAGCTTGTTGTTAGCATAAAAATATCAATCACAAAATGAAGACCCCAAAACAGCCTTTTAAAGTAAATCACCGCAACAAAAAAGTTTTTCTTGTCAGCTCTGGCATTTGAAGGTGTGGAGAGGCTGAAAGTTCACGCAGTGTGTTGGTACAAAGCGGGACTCGAGCCTGTTGATAATTGCTCCTAAAGACAAACGTGAAGGCACCTGACACAGCTGGATCGAAGAGAGCTTTTGTTGGCTGTCTGTGCTAAGAGGAGAGACAACATAGAGTGCTCGCGGATGATTTAAGTAGGGTTGGCGTGATAAGGTTATCTCAAGCTGCAAGAGTTGATAGGGCAGTGAGAGACAACTCAGAGCAAAGCTGTGCAATCAATTAAAACTGTGTAATATATTCTGCATGAGGAAACCCCCCAGCCCTAAGTCTATCTTATAAAATAACATTATTTTTTTGGGGTGGGGGGGTTTCTAACACAGTAGGTTACAGTCGCAACACAAGCAGTGTTTCCCCGCGAGGATATGTTCCCAGCAGTACTCCTCAGCAGTCCAATTACAACACAGTCAGCAATAGCATGAATGGATATGGCAATGCCGGCATGCCCAATCTAGGTGTACCAGGTTCCCCTGGATTTCTTAATGGCTCCTCAGCTAACTCTCCTTATGGCAGTAAGTGTCTATTTTTGGTAACACATCATCATATAGATTCATATTTACTACAAAATCAACTCCTTGCATTGTTTTGATTTCCTCTATTGTCAGCTACTGGATAAAAGGAGGGGTGACTCTGGAGGCTGGACGTAAAAATGAAAATAATAAATTGATCTGTTTGTGCCAGAATACAATCTCAGATAGAGAAAAAAAAAAAGAACGAACAAAACAAAACAAAACAAAACAAAA
>VZTD01005279.1:107776-144628 GCA_013397725.1 Rhagologus leucostigma
CAATTCGTAACAAAAGTCCAACACAAAAGAGTTTGCCTGTTATCCAGAGAGTGGCCAAGCCAAGGCATTTCATTTTTATTTTTTTATATATATTTTTTTTATATATATATATCTCTATATATATTTTAAGAGGCAAGGCCCTATCACTCTCTTTTTCCGTGTTTGCCGTGAAAACCTCAATCTGAGTCCTGATTATTTTTGCTTTATTGCAGTAGTGCCGTCAAGCCCTACCATGGCAGCCTCTTCGGTCACCCTCCCTTCAAACTGTAGCAGTACACACGGCATTTTCTCATTCTCACCTGCCAATGTCATCTCTGCAGTGAAACAAAAGAGCGCCTTCGCTCCTGTTGTCAGGCCCCAAGCCTCTCCTCCACCATCTTGCACCAGTGCAAATGGAAATGGACTTCAAGGTGAGCCGGATCTCTCTCAATTTTCTCTCTGTTGCTTCTTTTTTTCTTTTTTTTTTTTTTTTTTTTTTTTTTTTTTTTTTTTTTTGGTGTTTTTTCNTTTTTTTTTTTTTTTTTTTTTTTTTTTTTTGGTGTTTTTTCCTCAGGGAGAAAGGTACCTGGCTGGTTTTTTTTGGTGCTCTCGTAGCGATGCAAAAGCAGGGGGAGAAATAGGGTAGCGTGAACGGTCTGCTGAGATTTTCAGGTTTTTAGTTCATTTTTGATACTTGCATTAGAGAAAACACCAGTTGTTTTTCTGGCGTTTTCCCCTAGGAGTTCGTGCCTTAAATTTTAAGGGAAGACTGTATCCCTGAATGTCTCTTGCAGGGTTTGTGTACTCTTGGTGTTTATATGTTTTCTGAACACATTTCTGTGGATGTTTAAACCCAGCAGCATTCTGGCAGGACATGGTGTGATTTCCTCACTTTATATAGGGTGCAGTACTGATTTTAGACATGTCAAGTTAATGTGAGTCAGGTTAAGCTTTACTCAGTGGGCTAAGCTTCCCTGCACTAGGTAGCCCCATGTGCAGTGGTTTGCATACTCTGGTGGTCCCAGCTCTTACTGTGGTGTTAGAGTGGTTACATCCCTAAATGAACTAAATACCTTAATTAAGGCAGTCAATTTTAATATTTTGCCTTTTATTTTTTTTTAAATTAGTGTAATTTCATGTGGGTAATGCAAAGAACAACTTATAAATCAGTGGCAAAATGTCCTTGGTCACCTGCTGGGGGTGGGACAGGAGGAATTACGACACGATGTGAGAACAAAAACACAAACGAAGAAGTCACCCTAAAAAGGAAGACTCATGGCCTATTTTGCCACTTTTAGGGGGTATTTTGATGTGTAGAACGTGAGACTGAAGGTACACTGTAGTAACTGGGAAGGTTTGTTTGCCCCTGGTGGAGTCTCAGTGCACGCTGCAGTAAATTGAAGCACTTCAGATCCCATTGAAACCAGGAAGGGTTGAGGACACTCTCATCCCGGAGGTCGTCACTCCTCTTGACTTCCTCAGTTAAGAAGCAGCAGCAGCACAGGATTATTTATTCTTCGTATCACCATGACATCCATAATCCAACCAGCACTCACAGATGAGGGATATTTTAATTTCCCAAACTAATTCTGGACACCTGCGCTTTGTGGGGTGCTGAAGGCACTTTGGAGAGACATCATCTCAACCCCACAGAGCTGCCTGTCCACCCCAAATCCACACCAGGATCTCAAAATGAGTCTTCCTGTAGCTTGCCATTAACTTCTTGGCCCAAAAAAACCATCTGAGACCTTGTTATGCACTCGGGTCAATGAAGAGCTGAGAATCCAGATACACAAACTTATTGTAGCATGAATTTTAAAGGAAAGGATAATTAAATTAACAGTTTTTTGCATATTTCTTTAGTGGAAGCTTCACTGTGTTACTACTGTAAGTAGAAAACTATATCCATATTCTTAGATGAGATAATCCATTCATAAAATAATCCAGTGTCCTACTTTCCTCTTTTTATAAGAAGACGCTGGTATGAAAAGTAAATACTGAAATAAAATAATGAAAACCAGGAACAGTAAGATTAAAAAAAAAAATAGAAAAAATAATAAAATAAATAAAAAATATAATAATAATATAAATGTGGTAACACGTGGCTTTCATCTGAGGCAGCTCTTCTGTAGCAAATATTTCTATATTTATATTCATATCAACTAATTGATTTTGATTTACTCTGAAAAGCACAATTATTTAAAGATCTAAATTAGAATTATCTGAATTTCTTTAATTTCAGTATATGAATAAGCGGCTTCCTATCAGATACTCAAGGTTTTATGTTTTTTAGAGCTGTTTACTTAAGAGCTCTAGATTACCTCAAAGTGGGGTTTTAAGGAGAACTGGGAGGGCTGAATGCCTGCACCAAGCACCCAACAGCCCTTAGCACATCCCCAAGCCCCCAGGAACTGCACATCTCCATCCTCAGGTACAAAATGCTTTTTGTATGAAGCTCAGAAGATGAGTTGGAACCAGCCAACACAGATTTTGTTAAATAGGTCATGAATTTAGCTCTTAAGCTGAGCCCAGCCTTGCTTTGCACTAAGCTTTTTTCGCGCCCAGAGAGCCCAGTGAAGCCCTAACGGTGCCTTCAACGCCTGATTTTCAGATGCTGCAATCTGAGCAGCAGACTTGGTGTCATCCTTTCGGGTTTTGGATCAGCAGCTGAACTGAAAATGAAGTGTTGAAAATCAATAGAAAACAAATAGATAAATAAATAATTAATTAAATAAAAATTGTCAATTTTCCTCTGTCAGCTGACCCTGAATCATTTTGTGTTGAGCAGAATGACCCAGGGAAACAGGCAGAATGTCCTTCTGGTCTGGTAAATTAGAGCAGCGACTTCCAGGGTTGTGGCAAAAAATTTGCATAATTTGTGCAAAGCAGACAGCACCACGAGGTGATGCTCAGCATTGTGGGAGTCAGGGAACCGACATGGACTCATAGAATCCTGGAATGGTTTGGGTTGGAAGGGACCTTAAAGACCATCTAGTTCCAGCTTAGGGCAGGGACACCTTCCACTGTCCCAGATTGCTCCAAGCCCCGTCCAACCTGACCTTGGACACTGCCAGGGATCCAGGGGCAGCCACGGCTTTCCCTGTGCCAGGGCCTCAGCACCACCTCACCTCCCTCACCCAGGAGCCCTCTCTGAGTTCCTTCAGCATCCCAGCTGAAGCACCATTCCTTCTTCCACCCAAAGCTTTGAGTCAATTCAGACTGAACTCACAAAAGGCCTCAGTTTGACAGCACTTCACCCAGTGGTCCTCACAGACCTCAGCCACTGCCTTGGCCTGAGCTGCAGCCAGAGCTGAGGGGCAGGACAGGGATGAGTTTGTCAGCTCCTTCCTTCATGAGACATCATCGAGAAAAGCCACCAACACTCCTGTGTTCGTCCTTATTTACGCTGCATTTGATACATAGAGTTCATTAGGGAGTTTCTGCTTCTTTCTTCCCATTTTCTCAGTCATTTGTTGACATGGAACTCTTCTTAAAGTTTAATTAGTTGCTTTCTGGACTCTGTACAATCACCTCGAGAGTTTTCTGATCAGCACATTTTCTACATTAAATTAAAATACGGAGTTCAAGATCTGCAGTTCAATGCAGATGAAGTTTTTTTGGTGATCTTCAAGTAGAGAGCCTCATTATAGGGCAGGATGTGAAGGAGCTGGGTGACAGCTGACGGGCTGGCGCTGTTAGGAATGGTCACATTCACTCAGACCAAGAGGGCAGTAAGAGCTCGTGGTCACTGGTGTTGTATCACAGGCAAATCCTGCAGTTTATGGATAAGGAGGGGCTTGGATAAGAATGGATAAGAATTCAGACAAGGGTGGTCCTTTCATAGGGATTTGGGGGTTAGTTGTCCCGTCCCTGGTGGGTAAACCACTGTAGGGCATCTCTGCGTGGAAAAACGCTGCTTGTGGTACATCTAAGTTAGTGAGAGCAGCAAAACTGTGAAGGTCCAGCTGGACCTCAGGGGGATTGTTTTGTCTCCTAACAAAGATTTAAACAGAAGTTGAGCTGCTCTAACTTCTGGCTTGTGCTGATGTCACCCTGAGCATCAGGACCACCCAAGCCCACCACACCAGGAGCAAGATCTTGCTGCCTGTAAGCACAACCCCAAAACCCTCTCTCTGCTGTAGGACCTACTGCCCAAGAGTGATGATGGAGAACTCTGTAGGTGACACTTTTTTTGTAAAGACATCCAAGACACCTTCCAGTGGAAGGTATCCGTGCTTGTGGCAGGGGGTTGGAAGTAGATGGTCCTTAAGATCCCTTCCAACCCCAACCATCGTGGGATTTTATGATGAAGACAGAGGTTAAGAATAAAAGAGACAACCAAGGGAGATCTCAGAGAGGTCAGGGTGGGGGCAGTGCCAGCCAGGGCTATGTTTAGTCCTCCCCCTCGCTGCACCCGTGCCAGCTCCATGTCCATCGTCAGCCAGTTGGTGCCTAAGGAGGGTCAGCACGCAAAAGCTGCAGCTCTTGGAGGAGACACGTCTCTCTCTGCTATCCCCAGGGCCTGACTCACTCCTGTGAGTAAGCCTACAAAAAAGGGCTTTTGGGCCCTATCCAAAAAGCCACAATCTTGTTGACTCTGCGTGACCTCCACAGTCTATGACCAGAAAGTCAAGTACTCACACAATTTTTTTAAGAGCAGGATCCTACCGTGTGTGTTCCTTAGGGCAGAGAGCCTTTTCCTGTTTAAAACAATGAACATTAAAGGTAGAAAAGAAATATTTTAGTGAGAGACTACTGGCTCGCTGCAAAGTTGGAAGCACAATATGTGCTCAAAATTTGGTTTTCAATCGTAATTTACTTTCTATAGATTGTGAAAGATATTGCTCTCTGGTTATAGGACTGTAATGCAGAGCAAAAGGCTCTCTATATTCTTTTAAAATTGCATCCTGCTTAATTTTCTGGTCTTCCTCCAGATGAAAGTATTAAAATTATTATTAAAAAACTCACCAGCTCATTTTTCTTTAAGAAGGCGTTTGGTATCAATTTGCACAGCAGGAAGCTCAGTGCAGAAATTCACAATTGTCAAAGATTGCTACTAAAATAAATTGTGAAATACATGTCTGGAGCATCAACCTTGCCCCGCTCTCTGAGAGTGCCACAAAGAAAGTTCAATAAAAATGGTTAAATTAAAGAATTGAGATCTTTTTTCTTTCCCCCAGAAAAATATGGCGGCAGACAATCTAAATTTTTGCACAGCAGAGTCACAGCATGGTTTGGGTTGGAGGGACCTTAAAGCCCCTCCTATTCCATCCCATGCCATGGGCAGGGACACCTTCCACTGCCCCAGGGTGCTCCAAGCCCCGTCCAGCCTGGCCTTGGGCACTGCCAGGGATCCAGGGGCAGCTGACACTTGAATTGCAGCATGAGTCCCTTGAGGACATGGCTTAGTGGTGAATCACGACAGCGCTGGTTGATGTTGGACTTGGTGACCTTAAAGGTCTTTCCCAAACTAATGATTCTGTGATTCCGTGACAACTGTTCCTTGAAATGATCTCCTGCAGCCTCCCAGGTCTGGTGCACCCCAGATAACCAGACTGGCACCGTGACAGATTTGCTGCTGGCTGAGTGCCGCTGGAGAAGCCAAACTGAGAGCAGGGGTTTGGCAGGTCCAAACACAGGGTGAGGTCATCTGCTGGCCTGGGCTGATGAAGTGTGGGACAGAGGAGGTTTAGTGAAGGGTTGTTTTTGAGGGTTTTTGAGGGTGGTCAGGCCTTGAAAGGGGCTGCCCAGGGAGGTTTGGGTCCTCATCCCTGCCCCAGGAAGGCCTGGATGGGGCATTGAGTGCTCTGGGCTGGGGACAAGGTGGGGATTAGGCACAGCTTGGACTTTGTGATCTTGGAGATATTTTCCAACATAAATGATTTTGTGATTCTCTGAAAACATGATATGGAAACTGAATGTTTTAGGTAGAAAGGCTCTCTGCCAATATACCCACTATTCTCCAGTTAAATTTTGTAACTTTGTTGCTGATTCAGTTTAAAACATTCGTTATTTTAAATGTTGCAAAATTATAACTTCAGTTTTGATTTTGACATGTTTGACATGTTTAACTGGGGAGAAAAGTGGCAGAGTTGGAAGACTTTATCCAGTTTCAAGAGCTTCGCCCGAGCTGTGTTTTAGAGACGTTCGAGGCCATCCAAATCCACAGAAGGCTCTGTCAGGACCAGGGGCTGCTGCGGGTGCAGCCACTGGAGCAATGCTGGTCGTGGTTGTGTTACCTATGAAATGTGTACAGACCCAGCTCTTCCAAACCGTAAAGCTGCAACAGCGAATCTGAAATAAATTAATATTGTTGAAATTAATGAACTGAGAAATTGAAGTTCACATCGCTACACGAACAAATTTATTAATATCTGTTGTACATAAATTAATGAGAAATATCATTATGGCAAAAATTAAACAACACTAAAATTAAAGACTGTCTAAATTATGCTTCTACCAAAGAGTTAACTAGGAAAAAAGCAGTGGTTGTTGGCATCTCAGTCTTTTTCTGTTAAAAAACCCCAGGATATGGCTGGTCAGGGGGATCAGTGTCACGTGTTTTTACGGTGTTTGATCTCTAGGGTTGGGAGAAGGTTTAGAGTTCTTGGTTTTGGTCTTGGAGAGTCCTTGCTTTGCTCAGTCCTGCTTTTATCATAAGTAGAATAGTGGAAAAGGAGGTTTTCTGCCCAGGGCATGAGGTGGTGATTGGTGGTGATGTCCCCAGGGGATGCTGACACAGCCAGAGGAGTTGTCAGGAGCCTGGAGAGAGCTTGAGCCTGGGGAACTCGGGATGTTCTGCCCGCAGAGCTCCTTTCTCAAGGAGAGGCCCTTTGGGGTGTGTTTTGCTGGGAGAAGTGTCCGTGGTCCTCGCTCTGGGGATGCCGTGGAGGAGCCTGGCTCTGCATCCTCCCGCCCCATCCCGTGGTGTCTCTGAACCCGACGTGCCTCAGCCCAGCGTGCCAATAACAGCTCCTTTTCTTCTCTTTTTCCTTTTAGCCATGTCCGGGCTTGTAGTCCCGCCAATGTAAAGTCACTTTTGTTTACCTACCGTAGCACCAAGCTGCAGAGGATGGGCTTAGGGGACAAGTTTAGTATATTAAGACATGCTGATGGAAGCAGTATCTTCACGCAGAATCAGCAACAAATCGAAATGCTACAGGAAAAAAAAAAAACCCCACAAAAAAAAAACCCCACAGGAAAAAAGAAAAAAAAAAAGACTTTGTTTAAAGATTTTATTTAAACTATTAAGAATCTACATGCAAACAACCTACTTCTTCATGAACAATTCCATTTTATTGACTGAATTTTTCTCATATTTTCACATTTCTCAGTCCTGGAGAATAAGGAAAAAGCGACGCCTATTTTGTATAAAGTTTCTGATTACGTCTTGGCTATGTCTAGTACTTGCTATGTGTTGGGAGAAACTTTGTGGATGCACCATTTTGATTATCATGAAACACTGATGAAAAATGCCTCCGAACATTTTTCTGTACTCATAACTAGATTCACAATGGTTGTGTATCTCTATAATGTGAAATATTTTTTTGTGGTGGAAAAAAAAAATGGGGGCCAAGGAGGTTATGAGCCATCAAACTGGAAAAAAAAAAGAATAAAAAAAAAAGGATGAATATATGATTAGAAAAAAAACCACACAAAAAACCGGGGCGCGGGGGCGGGCGCGGGGGGGTTTATCGTTGCTTAACTTCATCTTAATGAAATGGAACTTTGTAACTTATTGTAGTTAGAAATTGTAACTTTGATATTGAATTCTCTTGCCTTCAACAAGCACACTGACAGAGAAAAAAAAAAAAGAAATTGCTACTGTCTGTTGGTTTAAAAAAATGAAAAAAATATACTTCCACTGCTAGAGCTTCCTGTTAAGCAAGTGTGATCTGCAACATTTTTTCAACTTTTGCTAGCACTGTATACTATTGCATTTTAGGCTACTGTGAAGTCTATGTTTCTTGTACCAGAAAATTGTCCTTTTGACTTCTAGATCCTTCTTCCCTAATGTGTTTTGTATGTGGTTATAAAATTGTAGACTTTTGTGATTTTGCCAAAGTTGTAGCTAAATATTTATACACTTGTCTTGAATTTTTTTCAGATCCACTTAAATATTTAGACAAAAAAAGCAGATTTTATTCCTTATGAAGGCTATAAGGAATAAAATAGTCTTGTCCATTGCAACACTTTCTTTCACATAAACACTTGCAGTCACTAAGGGAATTTATTTTGTAACATATCAACTATAAATATTGTATTTATCTTTGAAATTTTGTATATTGCTTTTCATCGTTTTTTTTTATGTTCCTGTATGTATTGGTTTTTGTCCTGGCCTGGTATCGTGATGCTGAAAATAGCATTAAGCCAAGAACTGTTGCCTTCATGTTTTTCTTTTAAATAAATCAGTGTCCGTGCATTTCATTTGTACTTCATAAGGTTGCTATTGTTTAGCCTTTCCATCCTTCTTTTTTAAATTTTTTTTTCAAAAATTCAAATTCATTGTTTATTTTTATATTATTTTTAAGTTATCAGAACAAATAATTTTGAAAGAAAAAGTCGTTTGTTGTATAGTCAAATCAAAATTGTGCCACATGGCTGTAATGAATACTAGTAGAATATGTGCATGTGATACAGCCACAGAAAAGATGAATCTATTTTGTGGTTGCATTTTTTATTTCCTTTTTTTTCTGTTTGATGTTTGTTTTCTTTTTTTTTTTAATTTTATTTTTAATTTTTTTTTTTTAAAGATTGTAAAAAGTCATTTTTAGCTGCCACCCATGACTTTGCCACATAGCTGAACTGTGTTTACTGGAAAAATTCAGAGGCCTAAAGTTTAAAAATAAATTCACTTCTGATGTTTTAATTAAAATGTTTGCCACATGAACTTCTCTGATGCCTTAAAAGTGAACTTCTTTGAAGAACTTTTGTGCTGTTTTATCACAGGCTTACACCACAATTGTTAATCACGACTTCATTTGGATGATTTCTGGTGTAAAAAATAAGGGGAAAAAAAGCACAATCCTGGTGTACAATTCTGCCACTCCTTTATGTGTCGGTTTTCTGCTGCACTCTGCATTCTCCCAAACCTTGCACTGCTCAAAACCGGGGAAGGTTTCACGGGAAATCAGGATCACACCGAATTTTTAATGTCTGGGAGTTGTTTATTTAGGTTTCTTGGGGTTTTTTTAGGGAACTTTTTGTAATCGACCCGTAGCTGACTGTACTTTTTAAACTGGAATGACCTCCATCGTATTCCGTGGCTCTCAGTGCCAAACCCAGTGAGAGAAGCGTGGAGTTGTTTTTATTTTTACTTTGCACTAAAATCCTTTGCCAGCGCAGCACTGCAAAACACATTGCAAACTGCAGCAGAATTCACCTTTTAACCAAAAAAGGAGGGATCATTTTTTTAAATTATTATTGTTAGTTTTTTAAAATTAATTTTAATTTTTTTTTTTCTTTCTGGGCGAGAAAAAAAATGCACATTTTAGTCAAGCTTTTCTGACAGGGTTTAGAAGAACGGTTCAGCGTAGCACAGCTCTGTGAGCACGGCCAAGGCTTGGCTAGGTGGGAAAGCCTGAGAAGTCACTTTGGAACTGAATTGCCTCCGTTATATTTTGTCTAAGTAAGGTTTTGCTCTAAAAAAAATAAAAAAAGAGGTCACGTGTACATGTTAAGAAAGTCTGCAAGTTCCTTCATAAATGCAATCTGTTTGTGTTTTAGATTAATTAGTCAATGCACTCATCGCTTCATTGTCTCCAGACGGAAAGCTTCACTAAATGGTAGATTTTACTGTTAAAGACCCTACAATAAGATTGTTTTATCTGTACATTTTTTCATATATTTAACTGTATAAAAAAATGTTCATTTTACACAATATTTAATTAAAGTATTTCTTGTCTGTGAATTTCATTTTTAGTAATTTTATCTGGTTTGATTATTAAAAAAAGTGACTAAACACGAAACGAAAAAACGCAACACTGGGGGTTTCATTTCTAAATATCAGAATTTTCATTCCTTTGTTATGAAAAAGCCCAAATCCTTGACATGGTCTTTCCAGTTCCCTGGGAGGAGGATGAGGAAGGAGATCTCTGCTCTGCAGTGGCAATCACTTGTTGCTCAGCCTTGGTGAAGTATTTATCCAAAACTGCTCACTTTTTGTGAAGATAATGGCAGAATATCTCTTTTTCTTATTTAGCCAAAACTGTGCACTTTAGACACCCTTTTTGTAAAGTAAAGGTAACAATGGATTTTTTTTTTTTTTACTATTTTAATATCATATTGTAAAGGTCTGTAAACAGGAAAAGTTATTTTAAACAAAGCACAACCCAAATTTTCCATGTGGTGGTTTGACACTGAAGGTCGACGTGCTCGTCTCTTAACTGCTGACAAGGAAGCAAATGCTTTGGTTAATTATAATAGTGAGCACAAATATTTCATCCTCTGGGCCATAATATGTGCAATGCACATATAATGGGTACAAAAATATATTTATACTGAGGTGGGCACAACTCCGCTTCTGAGTTGGAGAGAGTTGCAAAGCTTTGCCTGATGGGCAGGTCTGAGTTCCCCACCCCAGACACCAAATGTGCTCCTGTGTCCCGGTGTGTGACCAGCACCACTGAAAAAAAGGGTATTTCCACAGGAATATGGGTCTGGCGGAGGAACGTAAGCGCCTGTGGTGGTAAAACAGGGAGTTTTTTATGGAGTTTGATCAGGTCATTAATCAGAGGGCTGCTGACAACTTTGAGAGGGCACTGAGAAACTCAGAGCTGCAAAGTAAATGGATGCAGTGGTGCATGTGGATACAGTGCCAAAGGACATGCTGTGTGTCCCAGCCCCTCCTCGGCTGCCCATGCTTGAGGGATGGAGTGAGGAGAAGGTGAAACTTGCTGTAGTCACAACCTACAAAGAAGGAAAACCAGGATTTTTAACCATGCTTCCTTTCTTCTCCAGTATTTCCATAGTTTTCATGTCTGATGAAAACACATTTGATGAAAACAGGTGCTAAAGCTGCAGAGAACTTTGGATTATTATTATTATTATTAATATTATTATTATTATTATTGTTGTTGTTATTATTATGCACTGAAAACTGTTCCACTCTGAGTGCGTGTCTGTGTGTGGTGTTTAAACGGTGGCATAATCAGATGCATCCCACTAAAAAATAAGCTGGTTTTTAGGGATGAAAGTCTGCACGATGCCTACTGGCGCTTTTCCTTTTAGTTTTATTTCAAAGGTTTGAATAATGAGCGTCTAAATGGTTCCTCTAACTTTCAATGCAAGGGAAATACAAAAGGAGAAAACCCACATATGACAATTCCTAGAGCAATCCACCACCTACGACACATCGGGGTAAGAGCCCTGCTGAGGAAATATGTTGTGTCAGCCCACAGTGAGTTTAGACATAGGAAGATGATAAAAATTCCTTAATCAAAACGAAGGAATAAGAGTCTCTAAAAGTACACGCCAATTATTGCAGAGCAGCTTTTAAAAGTCTCTCAAGCTTTTAAAGATTATTCAAAGCACTTGAAATAGGCTTCAATCTAATGCCTCATTTCATTGCATTAAACAGCCTAGTTAATAAAGAATCAATATATTCAAAGGGCAAGGTTATCTTTTGTCTATAAGGGGTGGTGTCATTCTGAACCTTTTATAGTTCAAATGCTGAAAAAGACCTCATGAAATCCATACTCATCAAGTGGGTCAACTAGAGCAATAAAGAGGCCTCTGAAAGAATGGCTGCACTCCTTTAAAACAACTATAAGTCTTATCTCCCCACATAGTCCTCGCCAGGCTCCGCCAGAAAATGTCAATTTCTCATCAAGACAAGAGGCCCGGCGATAATTTTTTTCCAGAGAATACACACAATTAGGAGAATGCAGAAAGGCCCCACCAGTGATTTGTAGCTTATTATGTCACCGGCAGGCTGCGATCCGCCGCTAAGCAGATAATAAGGGCTGTTGATAACTGAAGTGTCAATACGGCCCGGAACGATTTTTGAATGTGAGCCCTTGTGCTGCGCCTCCCTCCTCGCGCAGATCGCGGCGCCGATAATGGCGCATCTGCCAACCGACACCGCCCGCCGGACCCCACAATTAATGCCCTGAATAAACTGCACAAAAGAGTGCGGATTCTTTATACTCTTTGAGACAATTCCCTGTTTTACCCT
The DNA here is from genome assembly GCA_013397725.1 of Rhagologus leucostigma. Lineage (NCBI taxonomy): Eukaryota > Metazoa > Chordata > Aves > Passeriformes > Rhagologus > Rhagologus leucostigma. The sequence goes on from VZTD01005279.1 coordinate 119,931, forward strand.
TCAAGGAGTTCTTTTATGTGCGAATAAGGTTGCTTTTAATGAAATTGAAACTCATCAGAGGAAATCAAAACCCTCAAATCAGATTAGAAATTGATTTTTTTCTGGCCACTTGTCGTTGTTCAGTGTAGTGCCCTAAGTTTTACAGGAATGGGAAGAGAAAGCACCCAGTCTGGAGTCAGGGCATGCAAACAACCTCTAAACTAAAGCATACAAAGCAGGAACGTTCCTAAAGTCCCACAAGTCATAAAAAGTTTTAAAAAGTTGCTGGTATCATTCCAAACTCCATCTATACCCAGGTACTTCATAACGTACTAAAGTTGTAATTGAATGAACTGTCCTAGAACTTAAAATTGTAGAAATCAAATAATGAAACCCAAGCCATTTCCCTTTCTCATATGTAATGCTAAATTTCATTGTTAAATAAAAAGATCAAATATGATTTCTCAGTGCTCAGGTCAAAATTAACTGGTGGAGGAGTTGAGACCTCCTGGTCTGGGACCCACTTTCAGCTGGTGACATCACTGGAGCATTTTGGCCAGCTGGAATATGGCAGTGACAGAGGTGATGCAGTCGTGATTTTATTTTATTTCTTAAACATTTTATTTCTTAAACATTTGAACAAGGCAACAATTGCAATTAATAGTTTTGTTTTCTCTTTGTTGACTTCGTGCTATTACTGAAGGGACATCATGAATTAAAGGATGAAGTTAATTAGTCACAAAATGCTACATTTTTGGTGCCCACAAAGCTTTTAGAGGATTTTGGTTATGTGACTCTTTGTTCGCATTTATCTTGAAATAAATGAAGCTGTTTGAGAAATGACTGTGTAGCAAAAGACAGCAACTACCCCCAGAACAGACCCACCAGTGGTGGTGAGGGTCCAAGGAAATTATCTGAAAGCTACTTTGCTTCAACCAGACGAAGGTCACAGATTTCCTGCTGTGTAAAATCTAAAATTAAAAAATCAAGTGAAAAAAAGGGAAACTGAGGCTGGAATTGGTGTGGGTAACACAGCCAGTCAAGAGCTGCCCTGTATCTACGAGGAAGCATGGGATGGAAATACCAAGGGGAAGATGGAGAGAAGAAAGGAGGAAGATGTGAAAAATAATTGTACAATGAAACCCAATAAAGTTGTATTTAATGATCTCCTTCCTTGTGCTGCGGAATTCTGTTGTGGAAGCAAGTGCTTGGGGTGTCTCTGGAATTGTTTGGGTTGGGAGGGACCTTAAAGCCCTTCCCATTCCCATCCCTGCCATGGCAGGGACACCTCCCACTGTCCCAGGCTGCTCCAAGCCCCAGTGTCCAGCCTGGCCTTGGGCACTGCCAGGGATCCAGGGGCAGCCACAGCTGCTCTGGGCACCCTGTGCCAGTGACCCTTTTCCTCCTTAGGACAGCTCTAGGTCCAGGCTCGTGTCCACAGACATAAAAGAAACTGTAATGAGTATAAATAATAAAAACAATACAACCTCTAATAACCATCTCAAGTCTCTTTGGGCAGAGCAGTTCAGCTCATGGTTCCTCCTCACCTTCTTGATTTATCCATTTGTCTCATCTTAGAGTAGTTCATGAATCCAACAAACGCTGTAGTGTCCCAAGTATCTCTACAAGGACTTCCAAGACTTCTCCTCAACTATTTCGTGGCTTACTTCATCCCTTAAGCACAGCCTGAACAGATCAGCAGAGGCCAAGCAGTGGGTAGGGACCAGTCAGAGGCTCAGATGGACCAAGGGATGAAGCCAAGCCCATGGGTGAGGACCATGAACCTCACAAATCTTAACAAACCTTGACAAATCCCCGGAGATGTTAAAGCCTGAGCAGCAGGAGCCCAAGGATATCAGTGTTTAGCAAAATATAAACATAAATAATGGGGTTTTTTTTCAAATGGGAAAGCTACTCAGAGACCTTTTAGAGCTCTAAACCAGGATTAACTGGACCAAACTTGCTGAAATAACATTTCACAGAGGTCCAAGCCAAGCCGTCCTTGCCCACCTCAGTCTCTTTCCAGAGCTGCACAACCCCAGCCAGGGATTTGCTAAGACCCTTCAGCAGCTCAGCCCTGAGGAGTGACAGAGCACAGGGAAAATACAGACTGAGAGCAGCATTTTTAACAAAATATTGTGATCCTGGAACAAACCTCTTCAGGGTATTACACATAAAGATGTACAAAATGCTCTGCTTTTGATGGTCGTAAAAGGTCGTGACCAAGTACCTGGAATGGCTCAAAAACTAATAAATACATGAATACGGAAATACAGAAATAAATAAAAAGTTGAGCAATTAGCTACATTTACATTACTGATGTACACCAGAAATCTGCAACAAATCATTTTAAACTTGGTTTTCTTTTATTTTTTTTTGAATTAGCCTGGAAAGCAGCTACCAGAAGCAAACATCTGCTCATACTGGCCAGGTGCAGCCACCAAGTATAATAAAAGTACCTATGGGAACTTTATCAAGAGGACGAATTTTTGTCCCAAACTGTGATGGGGAGGTTTTATTTAACACTCTTCTGATGTCACAGAATCACAGAATGGTTTGGATTAGAAGGGACCTTAAAGCCCATCCAGTGCCCCCCCCTGCCATCGGCAGGGGCACCTTCCACTGTCCCAGGGTGCTCCAAGCCCCGTCCAGCCTGGCCTGGGACACCTCCTGGGGCTGAGGTTGGCATTTCACCCATGAGTTTGGATCAGTGCAGAGGCTGCCATGGGAAGGAGCCCATGGAAAATAATAACTTTGATAAATAATTCAGATTAAATGCAAAACAGCTTTAGGCAGATGACACTTTCTGAGGTCATCTCGAGGTGGTTCAGATGACTGGGCTGGCAGGACCCAGCTCAGCACCTGGAGTCAGGGCTTTTGCAGTGACAAACTTGGTGACAGCGATTTCAGCAACAGCAGAGTTGGGTTGGGTTTTTCTCTTCATTTCAGTGTACTCATCTGGTCCAGGTCAATGACTAATTCACTCAGAGCTGAAAACATGATTGGGAGTTGGAAGAGCAGAAAATGTGTTTTTTCTCTCCCTATCTATGAATAAGAAATAAATTTGAAAGGATAAGATCTGCTGGGTTTTAGTATCTTAAGGACGTGATGATTGCAAACCACCTAATAATTTTTTTTTACTATAGATAATAATATCTCCTTTGCATATTAACTTTATCAGTGAAATTAATTAATGAAATTTATCATTCAGGTGCAGAATATGCTCCTTGATTTTGCAGCCAGCACTATTTTGGCAGGTCTGGTTAACTGATGGAATTAATGCTCTTCTCACCACAGTGGTACTGAACTCTCATTTCCATCCAAAAAGAACTTGACAACTCATGTAATAAAAAAGAAATGCAACATTCTTCATTCTCACCCCTACGAAGATATAAACCACGTAATCAGATTACAAAATATAATTGCATACATGAATGTAAATAAATTAAATAATAGGGAGAGCTCTGTGATCAGTCAAAGGAAGTGCAAATTCAGTGAAGCTCTTAGATTTGAACAAAAAGAGTTAAATTTGTTGATAATGGGAATAATCTCCCCTTTGGAGAATGAGCTGACATTCTCAGGGAAAAATTAATAAAAGATAGATCAGACAGTACATTTTCCCTCCTTTTCAGTGAAAATCATATTTGAAAACCATCCTGAATGGGGATAAGATTGAATTTTCTACAAATTTTGAGGGAAACAGACTCGTGGTTTTCTCAAAAAAATTTTTTTGTCCTTCTAGTCAAGTTTTGGGGTTTTTTCTCCTCCTCTTTATTTTTTTCTTCTTTTTTTTCCCTTGCCATTCTCCTGAAGTGGATGCTTGGGGCAGGGTGGTGAGCAGCTGGATGCTGGGGGAGCGATGGGAGACACAGGAGGCTTCAAACCCGAATGTATCCCTAAATAAAGTTATCCTGTGAGCCTCAGCTTCGAATTTACCTCTCCTTTCACAGAAATCCATCCTTCTTTTTCCTTCCCTTGACCCGTATCTCCCTGAATTGGGATTTAGCAATTACACTCCTTGCGCTGCTTATTAGAACCTCCTCGCGTTTCCCAGCAGAGCCCTCCTGTCACCGGCCCTGTTGTTTGCTCTGGCACTGAATATGGAAACAGTAAAATCTGGGATGGATACAGTCATTTCCAGCAGCCCATCTGGGGCTCTTCCAAAGCTGCTGTCGGGAGCAGTACTGATGCCCAGCTTTGTCCTGAGTGGGGGTACCTCTTTGGGTCATGTGTTTCCAGGACCAGGTGATGCAAAGGAGATGCAATATCATGGAATCATGGAATGGTTTGGGTTGGAAGGAACCTTAGAGCCCATCCAGTTCCACCCCTGCCATCCATGGGCAGGGACACCCTACACTAGACCTGTGCAGGCATGTGTGTGCTGCAGCCTGCAATAACTTAGATCTAACATTTTTTTCTTTCAAATCATTAAAATCTTTTAAAAATTCCAGCTCCTTGGAGGTTATGTTGTGATACAGCAGATCACAGGTGTTTGGTGATGCTGCTAGGACGGTTCAGCTCCAGCCCATGATGGACAAGCTCTGGCACCACACCAGCTGATCTCCTGAAATTCTTCTTTTTAGGCCGCATTTTGCTGCCTCACTAAAGCTAAGCTGCACCTACCCCAGCCTGGCCTTTGTTCAGCAGGAGGCTGAGCCTGAGCTCTCTCCTGGCCAGTCATGGGAGCATCTGGAGCGTGGTGTTGCCCAAGGATGGCAGATGATATTGGATGTTTGATGTTTCCAACAAGGCAAATCCTCTCACCTTTCATCACTCCCTCACTCAGTGGCTCATCCCGGGCTCACAGTGGGGGATAAGCCACCCCAGCCCGGGCTCAGTTCCTTGGAATACATGATGTGGATCCTGGGAAGCCACCTTGGATCCGCCCCAGTGAGGTACAAGCACAGCAATTAGTAAAATCAAGGTGTATTTCCTACATCATGCAGCTGGGGGCATTTTGCAACTCATTTCGCCAGAGAAAAACTTGTTATTTAATTGCCTTGGCTGCTGCTGGATCGGATTCAAAATGAGTGGAAAGATCAGGTCCTGCCAGATATATTCAATCATATTCCTGCTCTTTTCCCTGGCTCGATCTGACGTGCCAGTAAGCAGTGAAGCAGTTAAATATGGACATGTGAATTCCAGCAACGCTGAGATTTCAAACTTAGCACCCCACCAGGATGAACGAGGAAAACGAGCATCTCCCTCCACTCTCTCCCTGTCCCTGTGGCGAGTTTAAGGGGAAAAGAATTCACAGTGGTTTGGCCAAATGCTGGAAGTCGGGTATTTCCTATTCACCCTGATAAATCCAGAATAACATTTAGTGCAGCCCCCAAATGAATAAATAATAATAAAAAAAGACTGCTAGAATTCAGAATTATGGGTGAGGTGAGGCCAGAGCTGGTGGAGATGGGGTACAGTGGCACTGTCCCACCTGGATGGGACGGGGCATTTCCCACCACCACAAACCAGTGCCCAAGTGAAACTGGGTGGAGAAGAGCAAAAAAGATATGTCTAAACGAGTGCAATAGTGATTACTAAGTTCCTAAGAGGCAATCTAATTTAGCTATATAAAATCATGAAAGGGGAAGAATTAATTGATACTAATGAGTTATACGAGATAGCATCATAATTAATTCCTAAATAGAAAGAGGACATAGGCTGGAGCGAGGGGGGATCAGACTGGCCTATATATCATAATAGATTACAGAGGCTACTTGAGATGAGAAACAAACTTCCAAAGTCAGAGCGGGACCGAGTTAGGAAGTCTTTGCCAATGCAAAGGAAAGTCTTCCCAGCAAATCCTGAAAGCTGGGAAGTTCAAGGACCGCTTTGCCATGTCCCTGCTGGTCCCTCCATGGCATTTGCACCAGAGACACCGTGGCCCGATCTGTCCATCAGGGAGCACAAACACAACTCGTGCTGGTGGTTACTGAGGTAACTACGGAGATTTAATTTGATTTTTTCCCCCTAAATCATGTGGTGAGTAAATCAGTGCATAGTCCCACGGCAACTTCACGGAGTGTTACAAACTGCGATATTGCTGCAACTTGGACGAATAATTTCAGTGTGGTATTCGGAGCCAAGTTGCCTTTTTTCTGCTCCATTTTGGATATAATTACTCCTTTGGGGGACAAATCACAGGTGACCACTCATAGACTGGAAGACTAAAACCTTTGATGAATCGCAGAAACAAGATAATAAAAGGACAGGGCATTGTTTCTATAAATTCTGTAAAATCATCATCATGTTCCTGACTCCATGTTCACCAATACAAATCAGAGACCTCTGCAGTCTTTCTCCTGAAAACCAACATTAGAAGTTGTATTTGGTTTTTGTTCTTCATCTTAGGTTTAGTTTGCAAAAAAATTCAGTTGCTTCTGCAGGGTAGAGCTCAAAATATGTTCATTTATCAATGTTGGGCACTTTTTTAGAAGTGAAATCATGGAAAACTATTTTGATTTTCATAGCTGTGTTCACTAAGAGAAAAAAAATAGAAGAGAGCTGGAGAGGGATTTTGGGCAAGGGCCTGGAGTGCCAGGGCAAGGGGGAATGGCTTTCCACTACCAGAGGGCAGGGATAGATGGGATATTGGGAAGAAATTATTATTATCATATAATCTAAACCAGGAGTAGGATGGAGCAACGCAGAGAAATGGAAACGGGGTAGAAAATCAGTAATTTAGATGTGAGGTGCTGATGTTCACCAGCCTTGATTTACTACTGATGGCTTCACCTAACATTTAACTTCATCCTTAAAATACTGCCCATACTGGGATTTTCAAAATCAGTGCTCGCCTGATAATCTCTTCCCAGCACAAATAAATTAAACATTAAATGGAAACAACGTGTGGATTTCCAGCTTTGGGTTTGCTGCCCAGTTCAGTGCTGCCACTGAACTGGGTGCTTCTTCCTCCCGACAAATTCACAGTGATGAATGTACCAAACAGGCCACAGTGCTTCTAAAAATTACACCTAAATTTGATGGAGAGCCAAGGCAGTACACTACAGAAATATTTGAGCAAGAGAAATATTTGAAGGAAGATCAAGGAAGTGGTAAAGAACAGGATGAGGATGAAGAAAATGACGAAAATAAACAAATTGATGAAAAAAACAATTGAGAGAATGATGAAATAAATTATGAAGATGAAGAAAAATGATGAAAATTAAGAAAACGTAAACAATGGTGAAGAAAATGATGAAATAAATAGTGAAGAGGAAAATTATGAAAAAGAAATGAAGATGAGGAAAATGATGAAAAAATGATGAAATTACCAACATTAATAAAATTATGAAAGAAGTACAAAGATGAAGAAAACGATGAAATATATGATGGAGACGAAGAGGAAGAAAAGATGAGGAGGAAGAAAAGCTTTCACATTTCTCAACCAGAGCCACCCCAACAGGCTCCCCTCAGCTGGATCCTGCTCGCAGGTGGAAAAGCCGCTCGGACGCCGGCACAGAGCTGCTGATAAATCTAATCCTGAAGGATTGGAAATGAGGTAAAAGAAATTCTGATGAAAATTATGTACATGTACTTTGACAAGCTCATAAACACTGCAGCCATGATAAGTTTTCTTATTTTTTTTTTTAAGACTCGACACAACTGTATAAGCCCAAACTCTAATTTTTACAGCCCTGGGTTTGGAGATCTGTCATTGGGAGATATAATGGAAAGAATAATTGCTTGGTGGCTGCACAAACAGGAGATGTGTTGTCAGGCTGCAGTTTGGAGGCTACATCTGGCTTCGGAAATGATTGATGCTGTCTCTGTGTGTGATTCAGGAAACCATTTTTTCTCCTTTCTTTTTTTTTTTTTTTCTCCCCCCGCTAACACAACCACCACGCCAAACCTTCAATTAAATCAGTATTAAAGAAAACTTTTGATTTATTCCTCCTGCACCGCGGCGCTGCGGCCGGGCAGCGCGCGGCCCTCGCGGCCATGGCGGGCACGTGATTCCAATTTGAAATTAAAAAGTCATGTCTGAATAGCACAACAGCATTCTCATTTCCTAATACTCTGCTTTTTACTACTTTGCATTCAACTGTGAAAAGTCTTTTAAAACTCTGAACAGCAGTAAAACTTGAATGAATTTTTGACCCATTATTGCATAGCGGGTGCGCTTTCCAAGTTGGAGAGACTGCCAAGTTCTCCCCACCTAATATTTCCACTTTAATTGTGCCACTTGAGAAATTTACGTGCCTCAAAATATGGCATGAATCTTACGCTTATTGCAGTATCATTAGCAGCAACATTTAAGCAACATCTGTGTGCTATAGAACTAATTGAAGTAGCAGAAGTGGCAGCTGTAAATCCACAGGAAGATGGCAGTTTGCACCCAGCACTGCTGAGTTAGCGGGTAACTGTCAGCCTGTTCCTGCAATCTGCTCTCGAGGACTACGGTACAGGCACACAATGTCCAAAAAAATACAGCGAGGAGGCTAATGATCCTATTAACCACTTTGCTGCACCAATTTGGCTGTTTTTCCAGTTTCCTTGTTGGATTTCATTATATATTTCACCGTTCCAGTAAAAAAGTCCAGTATGAGATGTGCTCGCTTACTTAAGGGGGGAGGAAGCTCCTGCTCAGTCAAACCAACACACAAACGACTCTTTTTTCCTTTAAAATTCCATGTATTTCACTGTCATTTCCATTGTTTAATTTTTCTTCATCAAGCACGCCTGGGTGAAAAAGAACTTTTCCCAACTGTTAATGCTGGTATTTAAAGCAATGACATTTTCCTCCTGGGGTTGTAACATTTTCAATAATCAATAAAGCTGGAGAGAGAGAAGGGGAGGAGAAAGTCCTTTTTAGGTGCGAGGGTGGAAACACATCCTCATGGGGGCCAGGAATGCCACGCGTGGCCAGCAGCACGCCAGCCCGGGCACTGATTGCACTAATTGGTGATTACAGAGGGAGGAAGGTGTTTCAAGTAGCATGTCCTGGTATTACCGACTAATCCAGGCACGGGGTTCAGAGCCGCTCGGAGCAGCGCCGCTCTTTCCATCTTCATTTGAGTCTTGGGTGGGGAAGAGCAGGTTCAGCAACCTGACAGCGCTCACACGGACGCGGGGGATGGAATTAAACGGGAAGCAGGAATGGTTTGGGGTGAGGGCAGTGGGGTTTTGGAGGTCACCTCACGGCACATCCCCCCACTGCCACCGGCCACCTCCATCCCGGCCACGGCACGGCCCCGGGGAGCCAGGAAGGCACCGCAGGAGCCCCCTTGCCATGATCTGTTTGCCAAGAGCCCAAGTTCATTAGAGGCCCGGCACGTCTGCGGGGCAGCCATGTGACAGGCCGGGAGCCGCCGGTATTTGTTGTCTTAATGCACAAGTACTCGGGGACTGGACTGATAAGGAAAAAACTGTTCGGAATCTGCTGCTCTACACGCTCAGGGTGGCACGGGCCCGCGCGATATTGAAAATCAATAGTCACGTGGTGGTTTAAAGGTTAGAGGTCCCCTGAATTAACTTTCTAGTACTAAATTACCAGATCTATTTATTTATTTATTTACCTATCTGCCTATTTATTTATTTATTTCCCCTTCAGCAGTGACTGGGGGGATGCGCTGGCTTTAAAGAGGCACGGCTTGCACCTGGAGTGAGGAAACAGCAAAACCCTTTGATACTTGGTGTGAGGATTTAAATGTGATGGTTTTAATCACGAGCAAATTTAAAAGACACAGAGCAGTGTCCAAAATGGCAATGGAGTCATGAGCATTGGTAGCGGCCTGAAAATTAAAATGCTGCTTCAGTCTTTTAATTCACCTCTGTACAGTGCCTGCACTCGTGTGTCATGTAGTATTTAAATCAATCTATGTTTTATTATTAACAGTGCTTAGAAAATGTAAAGGAACGGTATTATTTACAATATTTATTCATTAAGAATGAACAAATAATATTGTCACGAATAAATTGAATGATTATAGTCAAAGCCTGTGAAGACTTAAACATCGCTTTTCACCCCTGAGCACAGTGCACTCCCAAGGACTGCTCTGGTGTGTAGCTACTCACACCTGGAATCACATTCATGACAGGTCTTTAGCTCCTCTGCTTTCAGGTACTAAAAAACCCATATTACGCTTTTTTTCATTGAATAGATTTCTTATTTAATTTATTCCAATGTTTCCCTTCCCTTGTTTTCATTCCCCAGCTACACCGGCAGCTGGAATTTCACTATCATAGAATCACAGAATATTCTGAGTTGGAAGGGGCCCGAAAGAATCAGCGAAGTCCAACTCCCTGAATATTGGAATATCGAATATTTGCAGCCTGGGTTAGAGTTCCTTGGAAGAGCCAACAGGGATCTGGGTCCCAGCAGCCACTGGACACAGCACTGAGGCTGTGGGAGCTTTGGGATGTGGCAAACACCCTGAGGGACACCCTGCTGGGTTGGCCATTAACCACCTTGGCATGCCTGTAGGATACCAGACTGGTTTGGGCTGGAAGGGACCTCAAAGCCCACCCAGTGCCACCCCTGCCATGGGCAGGGACACCTCCCACTGTCCCAGGCTGCTCCCAGCCCCATCCAGCCCGGCCTGGCGGTGGCAGCAGTGCCGGGGGCTCTGGTGGGGCTCCCCAGGATGCCCCACGCCCCCTTTCCATGGGAGCATCCCGGTGGGCAGGGGCAGCCCCGGGTTCTGCCCCCTTTGTGCCGCCTGACCCCTCTGGGTGACCGCAGGGAGGGAAGATCTGAAGGGCCACCGAGGCTTTGAAGCAGCAGATGCGGCAGGAAAAAAACACTCCCAGGAATTTTAGACACCATGAAAGATTTTTCTTTCTGGGTCAGAGACACTTCTCCGAAGCTTTTTTTTCTAGAAATACTTGGCTGTTTTCAGATTTATTGATTGCTACAGCTTAAATCTAATTTTCTCTTATCGCAGTGTGTCCGTATCCGTGTGCGCTGTCCCAGCCAGGAAGGGACACCTGGGTGCTGCAACAGCAGGGCACTGGAGCAGGGCCAGGGGCACAAATAAAACCCAAAATAAGGGGAAAAGATCCAGGATAACCACTCAGGTCTCATTGCAGGACTAAACAAAGCACCTCTAAAAAAAATTCCAAACTACGCATCGTAGGATTTTTCCAGAGAAATACCAAGTGTCTTCTTTCAAAATTAAAAGGTTTCTTTTTAAATTTTAAATTTATACTTACATGATTAGTTACTATATAATATCATCATATTATTATACACAATATATCACACCATCTAATAATTACACTATTACATTACATTACATTATATTGTATTGTATTATATTGTATTGTATTGCATCATACTGTATTGTATTATATTATATTACATTGTATTGTATTGTATTATATTATATTATATTATATTATATTACTTTTAAAACTAAATATAAAATAAATATAAAAATGAAAATTAAATGTAACCTTCTCAGCTCTGGAATTTCCAGCCTCTTGCTTGTAAGTGTCAGACCCATCCCTGTCATGGCCACCTCCAATTTCTGTGTATTTCCAGGTGCCTTCAACATGCTCACAGAGGCTAGGAGCACACATTCCCTAAAATTCCACCTAAAGCACATGTTACATTTTGATAAATAAACAAATAAGAGGATGAAGATGAGGTTGTAAGTAATAAAAAAAAATTCCTGGTGCTCAGGGTCTGCTCAACCTCTACACAACTCTACCTGTGTGAAGAGCCCTGGTCATGTAATACAGGATCCATGTACCCACAAATTCCCACATAAATGGAATTATGCCAGGGTAGAAACCAGAAAAATCTTCCTCTGCTCATCTGAGATCTCCGCTACCATAAAATTTTGGTTAAACACTGGATCTGTTGTGGCTGCCCCATCCCTGGAAGTGTCCAGGGCCAGATTGGACAGGGCTTGGAGCAACCTGGGACAGTGGAAGGTGTCCCTGCCACGGCAGGGGTGGCACTGGGTGGGCTTTGAGGTCCCTTCCATCCCAAACCATTTGTGTTTCTCTATTACAGATAAAAGTTTCCATTGCAGTTTTTCCTCAGTTCCTGTATTTATAAATCTAGAGGTTACTGACACATTGCCTGGGCATGGGAGGAACTGTTGCTGTTATTGGTGATTTTTTTTGTGAGTAAAAGAGCTGGAATTCTAAAAACATAATTTGAAAGCATCACATGAACCAAGATTTCCTGGTTTGCACATACACAAAACAACCCTGTAGAAACAATAAGATTTATTTTTTATAATTGTCATTCTTAACCAGCACACAACTCCCCCAGTGTTTATTTCTACCAGCAATCTTATTAATTCCCATACTACTTCTGGACCATGCTCGCACTACAGAAATAATTTTAATTGAACATTTATTAAAATAAATGCTTTGTCAGGATATCCCCACTCCATCTGGCTGCACTGGGCAGGCATTATTTCCTGGATGTGTCTGCTTTATACAACGTCTTCTCCCACAGCTCTCGCTGACGACCAGAGCTGATGATTAGATTGGGGTGGCTCTTGCCCAGCAGCGTTTTGTGCCACAGCCCTCTCTGTCTCGTGGACATGAGCTCACATCCATGCTCTCCACAGGACTCTTCCTCTTCTGCTGCACAGAACGGGGTTTATTTGGGAGCGACATCCCCAGCCCAGCAAGCTGACAAAAGGCAGAGATCTGCTATAAATAACCCACCCTGCCAGGCTGCACGGGCTGTGTTCGGTGGTTTTGTTTTTATTTTTTGTTGTTTTGGTTTTTCGGTTGGGAGTTTTTTTTGTGTGTGTGTTTTCTTTTCGTGGTGTTTGTGCAAGCTCGGTTACAGAGATAAGAGTTTTGATAAGAAACAAAACATGAATTGGGTTCCCAGCGTTAAATTTCCGCCCTTGAAAATAAATGAAGCTGAGCTTTCCCCATTCTCCCTCCCCACTACACTCACCTGCTGGCAAACAGATTCTGGGCACCAAAAAGCCCTTTTTTAGCACTTTTAGCAGCCAAACATTATTTTTATTGCTGGCACCCTGAACACACAGCAAACAAACAGGAGACACAGTGAATTCACAGCATTGTGCAGTTAATCCTCCATTCACCAGGGTATCAAAGCACTTTTGTGCTACTTTTGCTGTGCTTCATCTTCATGAAAGCCACGATTTTTATGGAATATCTCCTTCGCCCCAAACCCGGAGCTCCCTCTCTGCCTTTGGCCAGACCACGGGAGATTTGTTCCGTCCCACAGGGAGGGAAGTGGTGTTTTCTGAAACTTCAGAAGGCAGCTGGATATTCACTAAACTGGTCGGGTTTAATTTATTGCTCATCCAAAGCCTGTAAAAGAAATGGTCTCTGTAACAGAAATTGCAAATGCTGCAGCACCTCCAAATTTGAAATTTATTTTCTGTGTTCCAGTAGTTTTCCACTCTTCGGCAACTTTGAGCACCTGCTTATTTAGTAATTTTGGGGAGGTTCTTACGTGCTTTAGCATTTCTGCTCTGTAGAAGCGCCTTGAGAGGATCAGGAGCTTCCTGGTCATGCAGGGTTGTGCCCACCTCGAATCCTGTGTCCAGTTCTGGGCCCCTCAGGACAGGAGGGACATTGAAGGGCTGGGGGGTGTCCAGAGAAGGGAAGGGAGCTGGGGAAGAGGCTGGAGCACCAGGAGCAGCTGAGGGAGCTGGGGGGCTCAGCCTGCAAATTCCACAGTTTCGGTCAAACCTTGTCTCAATAGATGGATTTGTCTCCAGAAATGAACACAAACCCAATGCAAACAAGGATGCAGTTGTGGCCGTTCCATCCCTGGAAGTGTCCAAGGCCAGGTTGGATGGGGCTTGGAGCAGCCTGGGACAGTGGAAGGTGTCCCTGCCCATGGCAGGGGTGGCACTGGGTGATATTTAAAGGTCTCTTTCAATCCAAACTATTCTGTGATTTGATGAGCTTGGAAGAAAGATCGAAGTGTAACCTTTGAGTAGTGAGACACTCCAGGATCCCAGATTTCCAAACAGCTGACCCTGAGTGTGCTGGTCATACATCACCTTGCAGAGCATTAGAGATGCAATATTTCTACGAAAAATCTGATTCGAAAATGATGGGATCATCTCAATTTAGCAGGATCAACACTCGATGTATTTGGTTTATTGACTTCTGCTGTCAGGCAGGGAGGGCTGTGACTCGCAGACACTCAGCACACACTGGAGTTTTTCTTCTTCTGAAGGCTTCGCTGCAAAATATTGTTACAGTCACTCCCTGTCCAAGTGATTCCCTATGAAAACTTGGCATTGATTATTCTTCTGACTGTGACAACAATAATAAAGCCTATTTTTTATTTAAAAAGTGTAGATCAGCATCAGTTTATAATTACGTTTTCCTTAATAACTGGTCCATGCAGTTGCCGGCTGTCATTTACAAACACGAGTTTTGAGGGAAGATGTGCCGGCTGAGATCGAGACGTGGATGGTTTTTGAGCTCGGGGATGTTCAGGTCTGTGACTGGGGCTGGCTGGAATTCCCAGGGCCTGCAACACCCATGTCCTGCAGGGCACAACGGAGGGCCCAGGGCCCGACCCCAACCGTGTCCTGACCTCTCGCAGCCCCGTGGGGCCGCACCAGCTGGATGGGCCCTGGGATCCTCTTCTGGGCAGTGCCACCATGGGGTACAAAGGACTCACCTGAAATTCTGCTGCCCTGCTCATCAGTGGCAGTGGTTTGAGGAGGATTAGGAATATCTAAGGCACAGACAGGCAATCCACTGCCAAATGCTTTGGCCTCAGCACCAAAGGATGGAGCCCAAACCAGTTTGGTGATAGCCAGGCAAGGTACAACGAACCAAAGGGGTTTTACGGTGATGCAATGAAAAAGTAAAGTTGGGGAAAAAACTGTTCACAGTTTCAGCCCATGTGTGGCAAACACCTCGAATCACAAAATCTGTCGGCTTATTTTATGAACAGAAAAGGCTTCCTGCTTAAAAGGTTAGACAGAAATTTAAAAGGCAACTTGCAATGAAAGCCAAGTTGAGAAAAAGAGAAAAAGAATCCAAGAGGCATCCCTGAGGAGAGGAGAGAGCACAGCAATGTGGCCATCAGCTACTCATGTGTCAAGAACAGATGATCTGCCCATCATAATTAAAGAGAGAGACTTAAAAAAACCCTCAAGGAAGCAGGAGGTGCCAGGAAAACTTCAGTGGAGCGGGAGCTGCTCGCTCAGACGACGGGAAAGGAGGAGATGAGGAGCAGAGCTCGGCAGCTCCCAGCAGGGACAGCCACCCTGAGCTGACACCACTGCCCGGCTCTGCCTCGCCCTGTGATTAATGGCAGCGACACACAAAGCACCGGCTGCGACCAGCAGCCATCCTCCTAATGCATGTCACAAACTTCATAATTCCACTTGGAACGAGACAACAGCAAGTTAAATTCCTGGATCACTGTCACTGTGTCACTTACAGAAGGAGTTGCACCGGGGAGCAGTTGGCTATTGGAGTAATTTGAATGGAAATGTCAGTTTTCACAACCTGTGATTTGAGGTGAGTGCCCTGCTATTATACAGCAGCTCTGTCAGGCTGAGTGCTCACTGCCACCTCCCCTCACATCCCAGCCTCCTCCTGCCACCCACCGCCACCCAAAAATTCACATTTCCTCCTCTGCAACACCTGCGATCCCAGCCAAGAGCAGCTCACGTGGGTGAATATTCCCCGTGTCTTCCCCGTCCTGGCTGGATTTTAATCCTGATTTTTTATTCTGGCGAAGTTATGTGCTTCAAAACCTCCCCAAAAGAGTGAACTGTTGTGAATAAATTGATTAATCGAGACTCACGCTGACCTCTGGGTTTGTCTGAGTAAGGACTTCTGAATATGGTCAATATGTCTTACTGCTAAATACTTGCAGGAGTTGCTACAGTGAGGTTGTACACATCTTACACACCTCTGTGACAGGTTCAGTCAATTCCTGGCACTGTAAGGGGAAAAAAACACCGTGCAGCAGTACCTGTCCTTCAGCAGCACCTTTACGTATGTTAAATACACGTTTATCCAGATGTTGTGGTGTTTGAAAGGCCACACATCCACTGCACAATGTGGGCACTGCTCTGTCTCAACTGATTCTGGAGGAAATGGAGTTAAATCAGCACGGCTGGCAAGGAGGAGCTCTCAAAAGTTTAACTTCAATCACTTAACATCAGTTTGTAAGGATTTATGAGGATCCAAACACAGTATTCCCACTATTTTACTGAATTGCAGCCTTTGTGAAACCACCAGAAATGCACAGAATCATAAAATCCTGGATGGGGCAGCCACAGCTTCTCTGGGCACCCTGTGCCAGGGCCTGCCCACCCTCACAGGGAACAATTCCTTCCCAATATCCCATCCATCCCTGCCCTCTGGCAGTGGGAAGCTATTCCCCCTTGTCCTGGCACTCCAGGCCCTGCAAGTTGTCTTTCCAATTGCAGAGCTAAACCCAGTAGAAAATAGAAGCAGGAAACACTGGCCCTGAGACATGCAGCTCACACAAAGGAAAACGGGAGGTGAGAGCTGAGGGGCACCACTGGCACCCCTTTTCCAGCCACCCTGCAGGATAACCAGCGCTCAGCCTGCACTGGGACGGGTTGCTCAGGCAGATCTCACACAGGTAACTTAGTCCTACACCTGCAATTTTTAAAAAAGGAGAAATAATTGAGCTGAGAAATCTCCCGGATGAGGTCCCTGAACTCTGGGAGCTGTGCTTGGCTGAGCGCTGATACTGGGCAGCAGCCATGGGGTGAGCTCTTTGGTGGCTTTCTCCTCCTTGGACGAGCAGGATGCTCTGTTTTACAAAAAATAAGAAGGTCTGTTGTTCAAAAGCAAAGAAGTGACAGCAGGATATTTGGGCTTTGCCATCCTCCATAGGCAGGAGACAATAAAGGAACTATTTTGCTGTTTATACATTGCCCACGGTGCCACAGACGTTGGGGTATCTGCAGGCAAAGTGAAGCCCAATTACCACTATTATTTTTCCTTTGAAAGGAGTGTTTTCCTGAGTCAGTAAATCCAGGGTTTTTTTCATTCTTTCATGCCAAACACAAACACGTCGGGAGAAAAACCACGTCTACAAAACGCGCAGTGGAAGAAATGGAAAACAAGCCAAATTTAGATTTTTTGCCTGCAGGACAATTGACAAACCACGACGCTTTCCTGGCTTCAAAACAGCTCCTCAGATCACAGGTGGTTGGATTTTAAAGGGTAGGAAGCAAAGCTGTCTCTTTCCAGTGTCTCCTCCACAAACATCCCTGCTCTGCCGCAGCCTCCCGGCTTTTATGTGTGCCCGGGCAGGGGAGCCTGGCTCCTGTTGCAACACTCTGTTGGACTATAAACCAATGATATTTGCTTTACCTGTGCACTATCTTCCATGCAACAAAACAACATTTACATCTGGGATCAATTTGCTTGAAATTAAAGTGCAGCTGCTATATCTCTTCTGCATCAAAAGTGTGGTGTTAAGGCTGTAACATACAGACAGTTACACATTACTCGGCATTGTAATATTTAGATTTGTGTCATTTTCCATCTGAGGTAAAAAGCATCTTTAAATAAATGAGTGATCTTAGACTACATATTTTATGGGCTGTGTACTCGGCGAGATATATCCACATTTGCACTGTGCATGTTCCGAGCTCCAATTTCCAACTGCGTGTTTAGGCCTTGAATTTTAATGCTTGAACAAAAACGCGGCATCGGAATAATTGGGGCTGTGTGCTCAGGAAAGTTCTGCTGTGCTTGTGCAAGAGGGCTGGAGGGGTTTTGTGGGTGTTCTCAGGTAAGAGGTACGTGCAGATGTGCTTCCCCTCCCTGAAAGGCTTCGGGGTGACCTAATTGCAGCCTTCCAGTACCTAAAGGGAGCTACAGGAAAGATGGAGAGAGACGATTAACAAGAGCCTGGAGTGCCAGGACAAGGGGGAATGGCTTCAAACTGAGAGTAGGTTTAGATTAGATACTATGAACGATAGGTTTGGATGGGATTTTGGGAAGGAATTGTTCCCTGGGAGGGTGGGCAGGCCCTGGCACAGGGTGCCCAGAGCAGCTGTGGCTGCCCCTGGATCCCTGGCAGTGCCCAAGGCCAGGCTGGACACTGGGGCTGGGAGCAGCCTGGGACAGTGGGAGGTGTCCATTGGATGGGCTTTAAGGTCCCTTCCAACCCGAACCATTCCATGATTCTACAATTCTGTTAACTACAACACACCATTTTCTGACGTCTGGGGACAGTTTGGCTCTGAAGTTTCCAGCCAGTTTTACCCAACGCTGCTCCTTCTTAGCTCTATATTTTAATTCCTCCCCAGATCACCAAATTCAGCCTGATATTCTCATATTGTTTTACTGCTACTGGCAAGAAACAATTCAAAAACCCTAAAAACACTGTCCAGGATAAAAGCTGCTGGGCAGAGAGCAGGGCAGTTTAGTGAAATCAAGCTCAGTGGTTATGTAGGTAATTTCAAACATAGAATATTCTACCTGAAAGCACAGTGTATTGGTTAAAACAAAAAAATGGAAGTGCAGCATTTCCGAGCTATCACTTCCTCCCGGCAGCTGCAATATTTTGTGTTTCAGTGAAGATGAATCAGGTTTTTTTTTCGGTAACAGTCAGAGAGAGGCTGCAGCCTCTGCTGGGCACCGCTCAACCCCGGCAGATGAGAGGCTGTAGGATCTCTACATCTTCTGCTCCAGCTTTGGCAAAAAAGGACTTCTCCAGAGCAATCCCGCAGCGGTTGACACGACATAAAGCTGTGAAAGACAGGATGCTGCTCATCCAAAAGAATCAGATTACGTACCTGGACTTCATCCGCTGCCTGGAGAAGAGAGACAACCAATTAGTCCAACACAGCTTCTTTGCCATACCCAGGCTGGAAAACAGATTGAAGGGGTCAAAAACATTCAGAAGGCTCCACATGATCTGACATTTGCCTTGTCACAATTTTCCTGACAGCCAGAAGGTTGGAGACAGTTTGCTGGTCATCGGCAGCGGCGGAAAGGGAAGACTGATTGCCGAGCCGGGGACGAGGAGCTGCTCAATTAACAGCCTGCTCCTCCTCAAAGCAGCCACTTCTTCAGCAACTCGGGCTGGGCTTAGGCTGCTCATTTCAGAGGATAAACAGGCTGTAAACAGCTGTGGGAGTGAACAAACATGTCTGGGGTTTCCAGCCTCCTGATATTGCCTGTGCAGAGACAGAGGTGATCTCCAGGCCGAGCGACACTCGGAGGTTCAAACCTCATTCCAGTCCCGTCCTCTCCTGCACTCGGTTGTATTTGCACAATTATCTGCTGCAAAATGCAGACTTCCATGGCCAATATATCAGTTTCATTTCAAGTTTTGCTTTTATTTTTCAGGTTGATTTTGGCCTCATTTAAATAGAAGGTTCTGCGGAATTAATCCTTTGTGGGGGAAGTTTCTCAGCCTGGGACATGAGAGTGGGCACTCACCTTGTGTCTGTGTAGGTGATATAGGTATGGATCTATCTGTCTATCTATCTATCTATCTATCTAATATATCCATTTCATAGACAAAAATCAGGATAGTTTTCTATTTCCCCATTTCTATTCTGTGATGAAATCCCATCCCTCCTGCCACTCATCTGTTACAGCCACAGGGAAGGTCTGGGGTCCATCCTCCTCACTTCTTACACAGAAAGTAAAAAGGACAATAGCCCTGAGATCAGGAATTGTGCGTCCTATCAAAAATAGGACATTTTGAAAGTCAGAGATTGAGACTGTCCCTGCTAACCCACTTCTCCTGATCCTGCTCCAAACTGCAGTCATGGAGCTCCTGAAGAGGCTGGATCTCTGTTCACCAGTGGTGGTCAAGCTTTTGATCCACTGAGTGGGTGTTTAGGATGGTAATTTTTGGATAAAGGTTTGGAAAAACCCAGCCCAAATAAACCCTTCCAGCGGTGGAAATCCAGCCTTGGTCGGACGTTCAGTCACAGCCTCTGAAAAAGAAGGGTCCCCACCACACATGGTCTTCTCCCTCCAAATTAATTCAAACATAACATACTATTATACACTCAGACACTATATATTATATATTTTAAAATTTATTCCTGTGAAGAAGGCTACATTTCAGAAAGCCTTTCAAAACCAGTAAAAACCACAATGGCTCAGCCCGCGGGGATGCATTAAGGCCAAATTTCTGCAGGTTCTAGATAAAATAAATGGCATTTTCTGTGTGTCCTCAGCACAGCCCTGACCCCGCCGGGCCCTCTGGCAGCACGAGGAGCCTCTGCTGGTGTCCCCCGGCCGCCGAGGGCGAGGCTGGGACATGATCTCTGCTGGCTCCCTGCAAATTATGGCGCTGGCCTGTGGGGTCACCTCCCTCTGCTCCTCGGGCTGCTCCTCATTCCGGGGCTGGGGGAGCCAAAGGGGACAGGGGGCCGGGCACAGCAGCTGCTTTCCAGCCATCCCAGCTGATTACTGAGGCACTGACCATCTTCCAGCTGGGGAACACCAAGTTTGTTACCGCGTCGTTGCCACTCCGTCTGTAAATGATGCTTTGGTGCAGCAGCTCACGCTGCAATGTTCCATCAATTCCTGCAGACCCCCGACCCTCCTGAGGGCCCTGCCTCCACAACTCCGGGCCACCTGCACTTTGGGTGAGCTGCTGACCCGGGTCCCTCATGGGAAGATCTTCTCCAAGTAAACACTAAAATTGTTTTGTGATCAAATTTTGCTCTTGAGCATCTTGTTCAGAAAGGACAAAGAGATTTTTTTTCTGGGCACTATGAAGAAATAATTTCCTCCCACCAGTTGTCATTTAACTACTGAAAGGCTGCTGTGTGCCGACTGCCCCCCAAAATTCAGCCTGCACTTACCATGCTGATTGATGGGAGTTTGAAAAGCACATAAAGAGTGTTTGGTTCATGAAGGCAGAAATAAGGACCACGTCCGAGGCTTAGGCTTTCCAAAATCATGGGCCATAAGCAACACTGAACCTCCTGGAAAGGCTCAGCCATGAGAACGAAGTTGTTAGAATCACAGAATCATGGAATGGTTTGGGTTGGGAGGGACCTCAAAGCCCACCCAGTCCCACCCCTGCCACGGCAGGGACACCTTCCACTGTCCCAGGCTGCTCCCAGCCCCAGTGTCCAGCCTGGCCTTGGACACTGCCAGGGATCCAGGGGCAGCCACAGCTGCTCTGGACAATCAACAAAAACAGTTTTCCAAAACATCCCAGGCTGCACCAATGGAAATACAATGGGTTTCCTTTTGCTCGCCAGAGTTTTAAAAATTTGAGTCACATTTGGATCCAAATCCACTCGGGATTCCCACTCCCGGTGCTCCAGCCTTGGATCTGACCAGGGCTGTGAGAGGCTGAGCGGAGCCGAATTCCAGATCGACTGAAATGCCCTACTTTGAAGTGAGAGACAAGATTCCGTGTGGAATTAGGTCATCCCGGCGCTCATCGGAAATGAAAATTACATCATCGCGCCGTGGCTCGTCCTCAGATAAAAGGGTTGCAGCTGTTTTCCTCATCAGCTCCCAGCAGCTCTGCACTCGGGGTCATGCTGGGGGTTATTTTAATTAAACACAACCTCTCCCAGCCAGTCTGACCTCGGCTGGTGCCAAAGTTGGGTTGAGCCCCATCCTGGGGCTGGGCAGAGCCCCCGCGCCGGGCTCGACCCTCACCTTCCTCCTCGTTCCTCCCACGCCAACCCAGCGAGCAGGAGCTCCTCTTTCATCTCCCCTGCTGCATCTTTCAGCAAAGGAAAAGCAATTCCACCTCAAATAACACCCCCAGCACTGGACCAGCTGGATGGGCGGCCCTGGCACCTCGCAGCATCCACGGGCAGCACGGAGGGATGGACCAGCACCCCCTTTCCTGAGGGCTGGATGCTGATTGATCGAGAAGAAGAGCCCAGGAGGAGTCCTCCATGCTCCCATCTCCTCCAGGAAAACTCACGGCAACAAATAAAAAGCCCTGTTTAAAATAACTAAATAAGGCACTTAAAGAGGTTTTAAAAATTGATAACTCCACGCACGGGATCGATCTTAATTACTGCCCAGGTGGAATTTTTTTTTTTTTTTTTCTTTTGGCTTTTTTCAGAGCAAAAAACCTCAGCCGCCCACGCCAGCCATTAATGAGAAACGTTAAGGGCTTGTTAACAATGTCCTTTCATCAGCCCGAGGTGCTGCCAGCATCCCGCTCACGTCAATTTGCACCTCGCGGTCCAGCTCCTGCATCCCGGCCGCGGCTGATGGAGCCCAGACCCCCGGCTCCGGCCAGGCTGGGCACCTCCTCCGGCCCTGGCTCCGGCCAGGCTGGGCACCTCCTCCGGCCCCCGGCTCCGCATTCCCTCGCACGGGACGGGGGCTGGCCTGGATCAGGCTCGGGAGCAGCGCTGGCTCCCCATCCCCGCATCACCCCGCGTGGGGAAGGAGCAAAACGCGGCGGCTGCTCCCCCTGAGCCTCCGGTCTGCAGCGATGGGGCCAAGGATGCTCGTCCCGGATCCCCCTGGAGCAGTAACTCGGGGAGGAAAAGGGGTTTGGAAGAGTGGGAAAGGGAAAGAGAGGATTCGTGGCTGGCTGAAAGCGATGCGCGACAAAAACAGGGGTGGGGAAAGGCAACCACCTGGAGAGCCGAGGTTTGAGGACACGGAGGGAGTAAAGGTTTTGCTGGGACACAGCTTCTGGGGAAAAAAAAAAAATAGAAGAAGACAGGGAAAAAGAGAAAAAAGAGAAAAGGAGAGGAAAAAAAGAAAAAATAGAAAAAAGAAAGAGAGAAAGAAAGGAAAAAGAGAAAGAAAGAAAAAAGAGAAAAAAGGAAAAAAAGAAAAACGAGAAAAAAAGAAAAGAAGAAAAGTAAAAAGAGAAAAAAGAGAAAAGAGAAAAAAAAAAGACAAAAAAAAAGGGGAAAAAAAGAGAAAAATCTATAAAAATGAAGAATAAAGAAGAAAAACTGAGAAGTGGGAGGAAAGTCCCTGTTCCCAGGCACGGATTCCGTGTGTGTGTTTGTTTCTCACACCCTACACATGTTATCTGAAACCCAACCAGCAGCCGGGCCTCTGACAAGCAGCGTCTGCACATCAGCACAGCCGAAATCTCCTCTCTAATGGCCAGTGAGGGGCTGTCAGGAATATTTTCCATTGTTTTTCGAGCCGGCGCAGTGGCGAGAGCGCAGGGCACGGCCCCTCACACGGCAGCCTCAGAACCTTATTCCTGTTCCATTTCTCCAGGAATATAAAAGCAATCAGAATTAAACCTGTAAATGCGATTCTTGGAGGGTTTTTGCATTCCTGTAAGGTTCTTACCGGGAAATTATTCTTGAGATCGGCCCCAAATCTTAACAGGATTCCCCTTGGAATGCTGTGCTTTAAGTTTTTAAGGGGTTTTCTAAAGGTTTACTCATTTTTGCATTTTCTTTAAGGAAGCAGCTTTCCCAACACCTTTCCCAGTAAATAACCATGTTAATACCAAGTCTTTTGAAGGTGGGTGCAACACAATTATTTATAGATAATATAAATTTTAAATAGTGGAAAAAATGATAAAAAGTAGCAATCTGTGATTTTTCTAGAAGAAATAATAATCATAGGAGCACAGAATAGTATGGGGTGAAAAGGATCCTAAAGATCATAATAGTAATGATGATTATAATAAAAATAATAATAGATGTTAACAGAAACAGCAGTTTAAAATCACCACTCCTTGTTTATAACTTAATATAATTTGGAAAGTGATGTGTCCTACTAACAACACCAATTCCACTGACACAGAAAATACCAATTATCACTTAGAAAAAGTTCCTGATGCTTGAGAACTGCTTAAAAAAAATTAAATGGAAACTTTTAAGGGCCAGATCTTTCTTGCGCCGATCAGATGACTAATTCCTCTAATTCCAAAGACCAGGAAATTTGGGCACATATCTAAAGATGTCCCCACCACGCCAATGAATTGGTTTTCTGTTTAAGATGCCTCCAGTCTGAGCTCATTACGCCGCAAACTCGGCGTGCATGGAAGTGATCTGTAACAATCCTGAAGCCTGGGGCCCTTTTCCATTTGGGATTGATACATGGGACGGAATCTGCATTTTTCATCCCAGCGTCGAACAGTACAACCAGTGTGGCTGCAGTTCTGCTGCAAATCCAATGCAGGAAATACAAGAGAGTCCTTCAAAAATATTCCCATTTGCCTTGGACTGGCTGCGGAGCCGGTTTGTATGGGAAAAAAAAAAGGACCTGCTGCAAAATTCAGTTTCTTCCCTGGTCAAGGGCATCTATTTCATTCTAAATGTAATTCTGCCAAAACAAACATTATTTTTGAATCTTTCATTATCCCTGGCCCCGGGAAGGGCTGGAGCAGTGTGCTGGTCCGGGATGCTGCAGGCCAGCGTGTGCCATGTGCGTGCCCAGGCTGGATGAGGGGACTGACAGGGCAGGGGAACCCAGTTCCTGGGAAAAAAGCACAACCCTGGTGCCTGCCTGGAGGGAGGGGAGTGGTTTGTCACATACAGAGAGTGTGGGGGTGTTTGCATCAGCTCCAGACACTGTCCCCAACCCCACCCATGGGGTGGAGACCTCTGGGCACCTGTGGGGGCAGAGAGTGACCCAAGCCAATCCAACCCCCAACCCCTGCACTCCTCGGCATTGCAATACTTTATTTTATTAAAACTTTATTTATATACACAATACATCATATATATATATAAAAAAAACCTATATTTCTATGTAATTTGTCTTTTATATATATGTACATATGCATCTATGTATCTATGTACACACACAAATACACGTATTCCATTAATGCCAAGTGTGTATTTGTGCCTTGAGGGTCATTTCTGTTCAAAGCCCCC
>VZTD01005279.1:145404-157904 GCA_013397725.1 Rhagologus leucostigma
CCTGTCGTGTCCCCCTGTGCCCGTCCCTGCCCATCCCCGCCTTGTCCATCCCTGCCTGTCCCTGCCCACCCTGAATCTCTGACCCAGAAGAGTATTTCACTCCCAAAGTTGGCCGTTTCCCTGGGAAAGGAGTTACCAGCCCCAAACCCAGCGCTCCCCGTCCCCGTCCCCACAAAAAATGTCACATCCCCGAAAAACCCCAAATACCTGGGAAAAAACCCATCGAGGGATGCAAATGTGGGAAAAGTTAAAGCTGACGTTCGCTGCCGCCTGCTTTTGGTGGCAGCATGTATTAGAGATATAAAAAAATAATAAAATACACCCAAACTGTACATATTATAAGGCCATATTTTTATCTCGGGGTTCTGGTGACACGTACAAACCACTTGAGCTTTGCTTCTGTGGTTTATATCGCCACGAGAAACCCTTGATAAAAATACAGCTTTATATTGTACAGTGGGGTATAGTTTATTTTCCCCATATATCACACCCTGTGTTTTATTTATAAACAGACCCAAAGACACTTGCACATGCAAAGCAGTTTTTTTATTGAAGTAATTCTGAGGTATCAATAATCCTGGATTAACTAACGCATGGCCACACAATAATTTTTGGGGGGTAGCAATAGCCTTTCTAAAGAGACATCCATGAAAATATGATAAAACACATAAAAAAATCAGTATTTCCATGTTACAATTTACGATTCCCATACTGGAAATTTCAGCTTCTGGTGGCTCGTACTCGCAGAGAACCCTGCTAAAACCACCTCAAAATTTAGCTTTAACGTCTCTTGAATCCTTCCTACGGAGAGGCTACGGGAAATAAAGCTTTGGATAACAGAGGAATGTGGAAAACTGAAGGAAAACTCCAATGATAAAGGAATGTGCTGCTGCTAAGGAAGCAACTACGAGGAGCTTTTCAATATTTTGCCTAATTTGGCTAATCAAACCGCTTATCCAAAATATACAATTGGTCAGCAACATCTCTTCCCCTGCTCTGGGCAAAAAAAAGTATTCCCATCTCCCAGTCCAAAAAGAAAAGGCAGGAATAAGGAATTCAACAGCTGCCTGCTTTTGCATAGATCTCGCTGTGCCCCCTTAACTCCTGTGTAGGTAAAACACCATTTCATGCCCCAAAGTGGGGAGGGGGAGCTGGGCAGGGACGGGCAGGGCCCAGCGTGCCAGGCTGGGCCGCCCCTGCCGCGAGCCAGACGCCTCCTCAGGGGGAAGCTTCCACCTCACATTTGCCACGTCCCTCCCACTCCCTTATCCCTGCTTTAATGGACATTAAAAATAGAACAAAACAGGGCTGGAGATGGGAACAAAATCCATGCACAACAGGCCTGGATCGCTGTAGTCATTCTGCTGTAAAATGTAAAAACAAGAAAGGGCAGCCGAGCTGCTTCCCTCAGGACGCATCCCGCTTTTTTAATACAGTGGTGCCACCACACATTTCACTTCGGATGCTGCATTATATTTATATGTCGCTCAAATATTTACCATTTTTCTGAGTTCTGCTGGGTGCTCTGAGAGCTCGTTACTAGCCCAGGAGCCGTGGCTGTGTGTCGTGGCCGGTTAGCGGCCGCGCCGGCGCTGCATCAACGTGCCAGCTTCTCCTTCTGCAGCTTCTCGTGGGACAGCAGCCACTCCTTCAGCAGGTGTCCCCCTCCGTAGTTGCCGGTGTCCCCGCTGCTGCGGATCACCCGGTGGCACGGGATGATGATGGGGATCTGCAAAACACACAAAAATCCGGGAGGAGCAAAGGGTGAGGTGAAGGGGAACACGCAGGATGCGGCCCTCAGTGTGTGGTGGGGATCTGCCACGGGCTGGACTCGATGGGCTTGGTCTTTTCCAGCCTGAAAGATGCTGTGATTCCACGAGTCTATAAATCCAGCACTCCACAGGCCAGGAGCTGTGTGGCACTGGGCTTGCAGGGACATGGAGCAGCCGCATCAGAGCCACGCTCCCGGCGGAGCACAAATGGAGCCGATCAGCACCCCTGGAGGCCACCCCAGTTCTAAGGCAAAAATAGGAATTTTTCCTATTGGAAATGGACAGGAATTTTAATACATCAAAATGATGTGAAGTCTTTAAAAGGATAAACCTGAGATATTAAATCCCATATATAAAATCTTCCCTGCAGCAGCAGGTTCTCCTGCCCCGCACCAACTGAGCCCTTGGTGCCCACGGTGGGGGACGATGCCTCACAGATCCAAAATGTGCATGAGGAACTATTTAGATGGGATATTGGGAAGGAATTGTTCCCTGGGAGGGTGGGAAGGCCCTGGCACAGGGTGCCCAGAGCAGCTGTGGCTGCCCCTGGATCCCTGGCAGTGCCCAAGGCCAGGCTGGACCCTGGGGCTGGGAGCAGCCTGGGACAGTGGGAGGTGTCCCTGCCCATGGCAGGGGTGGCACTGGATGAGCTTTAAGGTCCCTTCCAACCCAAACAATTCTGGGATTCCATGATTATCCCAGGATTAGAATATTTCTAGGAAAAAACAGACCACTGAGAAGAGGTCCCAGTGCCTCGGCTCCCTGGCAGATCCTCAGTGCAGCACCTCCACTTGCATCCCAGAGGAATTCTCTGGAAGACCAAGGCACTATTTATTATTTAGCAGCAAGTCAATCCAAAACGGGTTGTGAATTTTTAAAACATCCAACAGCAGAAGTTTCACTCCGATCAAACCAATTTTAGGAACTCTTTTCCCCCCCCCCCCTGCCTTCCACTCCCTATCATTTATAACCACACGACACACATTCTGCAAAATCAATGCCAGAAGTTACATAATGGACTGATAATGCAGAGAAGAACATAAACGTGGGGCTTTTTTTTTTTATTTTTTATTACAGGTGATTATCATAGCTGAAGTACACACCATAAAAACTGCAATACATCATCTCTAATCACGGGTGTGTTTTGGTAACTGCATAGTAATGGCATTGCAACGGCGGAGCTGGGACAACAACAACTCACCCAAAAGGGCACTTCTCACACATTTGGGTATTTCGAGTCAAAAAGAATAATTTATTTCTATGCAGACACACAGACAAATGACACACCTTACCCTCACTTACTTTAATCCCGTTTAATCACTACAGTTCAAGCACTGTGGTGTATTCGAGCCTGAGATACACAAACCCCAGAGCAGCTGAACAGCTACTGGCCGGACCATGAATTGAGAGGGGTTTTTTTTGGGGTGCTCCTTCGGTTTTCCTAACTAATTTCAACGCCTGAAATTTAAAATCATCTCAGCCCACATTAAATGGGAATACACACAGGTGCTTATTGTTGATCAAGGTTTAAATAAAAAAATGCTCCCAGTACCTGCTTTATTCGGAGGTGGCAATGCCACAAGTGATTCAGGCATCTGTGACAACTCCAGTGAGTACCAGTAAAAGCTTTGCTCCATGCCAGGCCATCCCACAGTGGGTTTATGACTTCTTCAACGAAACTGGGGTTTTTTTTCAACTGTTTTTCTGGTTTGGGGTTTCTCTGCCTTTACACTCCCCGCAGTTCCTGCAGGAGGCTTGGCTTGAGTGACAAAGCCATAATAATAATACACCGTAAAACATCTCTGAGGTTCATTTGCAGTTCCTTAAGAATACACACAGTAAAGCAGCAGATTTTGGTGGTAAGGCTATAAATCTTGGTGGAGAAGAAAAAAAAAAAGGACTTTATTTTCAGGTGTGGGGTCTTGGATGGTCCCCGGGTGCGAGCAGGACCTGTTCACAGCACAGGGAAACGGGGCTGAGCCGCTCACCACCAAGCCAAGAGAGGAGGGATGAAATAAATGCTGCGTTTTCCATGCCCAAAACAAAGAATTCCATGCTGAGATTGTCCCAACACAAGCGCTCATCCGTCACCCTCCCCAGCTCTGGATGTAGAAGTGGTACAAAGACCATACCAGCACTGTAATTTAAAAATATTGAATATTGCTTCGGTTTGGCTTAATTGTGGTGACAACGTTCAGCCTACTAAAATAATTAAACCTGCTAAAATTTATTAGGGCCCTAAGGACATTTTAGAGGGAGAACTACCCTAGTCTGGAGCTTTAATGCCTCAGCTACATTTAATGTAATTTTTATCAATAACCAAGCAGCTCATAATATTATAGCGCCGCTGAAATCTTCATGCTGTGAAATCTAATTCCTCTACTCCACGAATCCATCACACACACAGCCCCTACCTCAAACGCTACAAAACTTCCAAACCCAGAGATTTGTCTCCAACAAAAAAATAACATGAAGGAGCCCTCGGATCGATGCCGGAGTCCCTCTGATTCGGGCACCAGCTGAATATTTTCTCCAACTTCGCTTTTGTTCTTCTGGGTAGAGGCCCACAAGGGAAAGAGCTTGTTTTCACTCGCAGCCTCATCAATACCTAAATCCTGGTGAACAAGTGACACTGAGAAGCTGTAATCAATAGCTCCCTGTGCGTTTTTTCTTCTGGTCAAATGGTTCAGCACTACTGACAGCCCTGACACTCGGAACATGATGCTAAATCTTTATCAACAGCCATCTGGGTGAGTGGCAGAACAAGGCTGGGCCGGTCATTAACGCTCGTGGGGATCTGTGAATAAACCAACTCCTCCAGAATGCGTTTGTTTAGGGAAAAAAGGGTGGGGGAAAAACTCCCTGCCCCTGGGATCGATCACTCTGAACTGCATTTAGCAAATTCGGTGCTCTGGTCACTCCCAGTGTTCAGTTTGAGGTGAGGGAACCGTCCCATGGCACAGCTGAAGGGCTGGAGAGCTCCTGAATCCTCCTGGAGCAGCCAGGCCATAATGGAAACAGCTGAGGTATCACATTGACACAGACTCAGCAAACAAAGTCTTGAGGTTTGCTCACGTCACAGAATCCCAGACTGGCTGGGGCTGGAAGGGATCTTAAAGATCACCCAGTTCCACCCCCTGCTTTTTGTCCCCCTCTTCCCCAGCAGAAACAAATCCCATGACGTGACCCAAGGTGGGTCCCAGGTTATCACCAGCCACCAAAGGAAGCCAAGGCATTAGGAATGAA
Organism: Rhagologus leucostigma; assembly: GCA_013397725.1. NCBI lineage: Eukaryota > Metazoa > Chordata > Aves > Passeriformes > Rhagologus > Rhagologus leucostigma. Next base: position 150,423 of record VZTD01005279.1, read on the forward strand.
AATACCAGGACAAGGTTCTTCCCCCAGAGGGTGCTGGGCACTGCCCAGGCTCCCCAGGGAATGGGCACAGCCCCGAGGCTGCCAGAGCTCCAGGAGCGTTTGGGCACCGCTGCCAGGGATGCCCAGGGTGGGGTTGTTGGGGTGTCTGTGCAGGGCCAGGAGCTGGGCTGGATGATCCCTGGGTCCCTTCCAGCTCAGGATATTCTGGGATTCTGTGAATCAGCACACAGGTGGTTTTGTTGCGTCCACAGCATTTCAGATGCACCCTTCACAATCTTCTCATAAATACACAACTGCCCCTCCACTGTTGGAAACATTTTGCCTGAATATCTGTGGTTTAGCTCAATATTACATCTGTGATTCAGGATGGATTGATGAAATACAGACTGATACCAGCATCAGGCTGTGCCCCTGGCTGGGGTGAGCCCAAGGAACAGCATAGCTGGAGAGGGCACAAACCCAGCGCAGGCAGCTCCGAATGCTGTGATCAGACCGCTGAAGACGTCTTATTTAAGGCACAGAACACTCATTTAGGATGGCCTTGGACTAATCAGCCCAACATTCCCCATTTCCCATGAGCCTCTGTGATTTCTTTTTGATCCTCCTCTACCAGTCTAATGAGATTTTTAATTGAACTTTATGGGTTCCCTTTGAGGACCACAGACCTTGCAATCAGTGTGAACCACAGCAAACTCTGGGAAGTCTCTCCTGCAAAAGGTGAGCCATCCCCACCCTGTCCTGTGCGTAAACAGAGGCAGCGGCTTCTGGCACCTTTTCCACCTTCTCATAATGCTGAAGGTCATCCCATGAATTATGTCAAGCATCCCAACTGCAAGGGGAAACCTGTGGAATGCCCACTACCCAAATTAAAGACCAAGCCTTGGTTTGCAGGAGGGAGAAAACGTGCTGGTATTTGGTGGAGAAAGGTGAGATTTGTGATTTTATCCAAGTGTTTGAGGGACAATGCAATGCCTGGCTCAGGGTTGTTTCAAAGGGTCCTTTTTCCTGGTACTACCACCCTCACCGACTCAGGTTTATCACAAATCCATCCACCACCACACCAGGCTGCTCCAAGCCCCATCCAACCCGGCCTTGAGCACTTCCACAGATGGGTTTGGGGTTTGGACTGAGGGTTTAGACCCTGCGTGGTTACTGAGGAATCTCTGACCTCCCGTGTTGTTTTCGCATTGGTCCTCTCAGTATTTTCTTTAATAACATTTCTATGAGGCTGCAACGTAGAGGAGTTGCAAATTGGGTCAGAAAATCTGTTTTCGCAAGAGTTGATGGCTTAATATACAGAAATAACAAAGGTGAGGGGGTTTTCCGCAGTGCCACGTTTTATCTTTATATTCCACCTCATGCATAAAATCCGTGTGTATTACGCACAGTCAACCTGCACAGGATGGCTCACAGGTGAAGGACCATGGAGACATTTCTGCGGGAAATACGAGGAGCAGTGAACAGTTGCTCACGCTGAAGTGCAAAAGGACGACGTGTGTGTGTGTGTGTTTGCATGTGGAATATGGATGGAATTTCAGATTACCTCCAGGAGATGAGCACTGGCAAAATTGTGGTTTGCGATGGGCAGGACTCTCATTACAGTACTGATTTTTTTTTTTTTTTTTTTTAATCATCAGCTTTCTGTGATGAAATATTGAGGTGGTATTATATTAATACAGCTTTTTTTCCCTACAGCTATACATTATTATCTATAACTATAGCTTAAAAATTTTCTGCTGGGGACAGAAACCACTGCAGCCACGGTATGGGCTGGGAAATGGCAATAATAACTAGGACCCCATTTAAAAAAATTGCAGTAGCTTTGCTGTATATTTTCAGAACTATTTTCATCCTTCCTCACAGGGGAAAAAGCAGGAATTTTCACACCACAACCTGCTGTTACCGCTGCTTTGGATGCTGCTGCTCCACTGCAGCCTGAGGGCAAAGCTGGGTACATTTCTAGGCGATAGCAATTACATCTCCTTTTGCACAACACTGGATTGTTATTCTTTGAGAACTGCTTCCTGTAGGTTTGCATTGGATTGCCTCATCTTAATGTACACCAGATTATATTGGAAAGCATTCCATCATATTAAAATAGTTTGTATTGTCAAGTACAATGCGGGGTATTGACAAAACACTGCTTTATGCTGCTTATAGGAACTGCTTCATAGGGAAATCTGAGGGATGCTGGAAACAACAGGGTGAGCTTAAACCTTAATCCCACATGGAATTGTGTGGGTCTCCCTGGCTGGGTGCTATCTGCGGGGAATCGTGGAATGAGATGGGCTTTAAGGTCCCTTCCAACCCGAATTGTTCTGGGATCCTGTGGTTCTGTGGGTTTGGGGAACTGAACTGCTCCTCAAACAGTGCAGGTCCATCCACCTGAGCCCCCAAACCCTCCAATCCAGGATGGGGATGATCCCAACCCAGACACACCTGGATACGGCACCCACTGAACACCACACCAGCTTCACACGCCAACCCCGGAGACTCAGGTGCATAAATACACCCGAAAAGCTAAACCCAGATGAAGAAAAGGGAAAGATAATTACTGGGGAAACAGACAGAGATCAAGTAGTGTAACATAATGTTTTTCCAAACCCCACACTCCTAACCTAGAGGGCTGCTCCCTCCAGCTGGTTCAAATTCAGACAACTCACCTCCAGAATCCCAGACTGGTTTGGGTTGGAAGGGACCTTGAAGCTCATCTCATTCCACTCCTGCCATGGGCAGGGACACCTTCCACTAGCCCAGGGCACTGCTGGCCTTGTTTTCAGAATCATATTTATGCCAGAGCAGGAGGACTGTTTTTAACAGAACCAAAAACACTCATAACCTGCCAAGTAAGGTCCAGGTGGAAGATAAAAGACTTCCCTGACCTAAAAATACATACGAAAGTTTGAGAACAACAAACTGTGCAGAGGCTGGTGAGTAACAGAAGTGTTTTTCTTCCCAACCCAGCACCATAAATGGTAGGGCATAAATCACGCTAAACTGAGCTGTGCATTACTGCTGATTAAAAACACTTACTGACCTTATTCCTCATGGCAGACCAGTTTTCGGAGCAGATAAATTTAACCTAACGACATTTAGCCCGCAGAGCTCTCTAAATCCAGCATCTCCCACCAGCCTGGGCTGGAAGGTGCCGTGGACTCACCGGGTTGCTCTTCATGGCTCCTCCCACGGCTCTGGCTGCCCAGCTGTTGCCAGCAAGTTCTGCCAGCTGCTTGTAGGAAACGGCCTCCCCGAACTTGACATCGTTCAGCAGGGTCCACAGCACCTGCCTGGTGAAGGAATCTGCAAGGCAGAGGGAGCGAGCACTGCTTGACTGCAGAAATTAGGACAAAACAGTCAAAAAACCCAACGCAAAGCAAGGCCCAATGGCATTTTCTAATTCAAACTGAAACAGCCCCATGCACGGTCCTGTTATTGTGCCCTATGTGACTACATTTAAATACATGATTATTAGAGAGAGTGCTTGGAGTAACTGATCAGTGTAAAAAAAGGATTTAAGGCTTTGATTTTCCTGTATTTTTAATTTGCTTGGAGTACAATTATCCTGTTAACTCGTACAATGTGATTTTTCCCATTAAACTGGCGGAGTATAAATTAGCATAGAGTCAAATTAAAAGGGAAGGAATGAGTGGCTGTACCTATCCGACAAAGGCCTGGCATCTCCAGCTAATTTCCAACTTCAGCTGGGACGCGGCGGAGACGCCCTAGAGCCAGCGCACTCCGAATTATCCTGGCTGGCTGCATTTCATAGTGGAGACCCCCGAGCTACTGCTCAGCACTGCACACACTGCCAAGAGTAAGGACTAGCTGTGACCTTGAATGTCCTGCACATCCTTAATGATACAGGGGAAAAGTTATGTATCGGCCATTATTTTAATTCGGCAGCAAACTGCTTTAAGTGTTCCAATTGCTGAAATAATGAATAAGCAAATGCATTAGGAGCTGCTTTCTTCAGCATCTCAGGGCGCTACCCAGCCCAGGATTGTTTCAAGGAAGGAAAAGGGATAGTCCTGTTTGGATTTGAGTTGGATTGAACACCTCTTGCTCTTCCAAGGCACTTGGAAAAGCTTTTAAGTGCTACCTCTTGGATACCTTACTGAGAGGAGTGAGCTGGTCACTAAAAAAAAGGGAAAAAAAAGGAAGAGACCCCTTCTCCCAGCTGAGAGCCTCATCCTCCTACTCTGGCAAAGAAACAAACTGATTAAAAACATTTTCTTTCTTCAGTTGTCAAAAAAGACATCGATTACCTTCCGTAGGAAGGTAAAGAAATGTGATTTTGCTCTTAAAGGAAACCCATACGGCGTTATGTGTGTGTTAAATAATAAAAATCACTTCTTAACTGAAGGGAATGATAATCACTTCATTGAAAAAATCTGTTTAGTCTTTATTATAACATTAAGCAAATTAAACATCAGCATAATCCAGGTGATATGAGAAAAGGGTCATCAAAGAAATTAACTTTGTTGTTCATTAATTTACATGGATTAGTAGAGGGCAAAGAGATAGCAAATCTGCTCTAGTTTTTTATGATATAATTTCAAACTGTACACCATTTGTGGCAGTAGGGTGACTTTGGGGTTAATCAGACTGATTTGTCCTTTTAATTGCTTTCTATTCAAAGAAAATTCATTAGATAATGTTCTCTTCAAAATTCATGAATCAATTTAACTGAAGAAACCACATTAACAGCTTTGGGTTCATTAGCACAAGCAGTTGTGTTACTGGCTGATTGCTACGAGGGTTTCCTTAGGCAAACAGATTTTGTTTACTGTGATTCCTTCAGAAAGGTTTATTTCAAATCAAATTGATCCTTACTGGTTTTTTATCCTTTTTCATCTGGCAGGATCAGCTTTAACCCCCCTGCTCAGGGGTCTTGGCGAGTCACCGCCCAATGGCATCTTTTAAATGACCAACACCCAGTGCAGAAAATCTCTTTTTCACTCTCAGTTTTGGCAGGTTGGGATGGGATGGACCCGAAACTTCTGGGAACCTGTTGGCATCAGGGAGAAAATGGAGCAAAGTGCGCCTGGACACGGAGCAGCTGAGGGAGGATGGGGCAGCTCCAGAGCCCCCCAGCACCAGAGCGCCAAGTGATGCCCAAATTCCCGAGGACAGGCTGCCAGAGGGACACAGATTATCCTCCTCTCACACACAGGGGCGCAGATTATCCACTTGCCAGAGCCACTGTACATTTTTCACGGGAGAAGCTCCGCTGCCTCTGCTCCCACATAAAACACCCGTGAAGTTAGGAGTTCAAAAGAATGAAATATTTAGCGATCATGCACATCATTTTGGAAATGTATCTGAAAACTCAATTTCATCCTGCGGGGAGCAAACGCATTAATTAGTTTAAGCAGCTCGAAGAGACAGTGCCAAATACTGTTATTAAACTGCCTGCAAGTGTGAGTGCCTGCGAGCACAACCTGCCCAAATGAGATGGCTGAACTTTCCCCAATTTCCACCGTGTGCCAACGTTTTATGCTGTTAAATATCGTTATAAAGGGCTGTAAAATCCCCACATAAAAATGAACACACAGGAATTCTCTGGTTCCACGAGAACTCGATGTCCTGGGGAGGCCGATGCCAGCAGAGCCACGGCTGAACTGAACCAGGAGTGGGAGCACCACGAGGTTTTGTCCTTCCTGTGTCCCCACCTGCACGTGGTGTCGGCAAAACTCCCCCTCCAGGTGCCAAGGGACACCTCCCACTGTCCCAGGCTGCTCCCAGCCCCAATGTCCAGCCTGGCCTTGGGCACTGCCAGGGATCCAGGGGCAGCCACAGCTGCTCTGGGCACCCTGTGCCAGGGCCTGCCCACCCTCACAGGGAAGAACATTTACAGATAAATGAAAAGTCCCAAAAAAAGACTTACCCTGAACCTGCTGTTGATGCCTAAATGCCCAGAGGTCCCTCCTAACAGCCCACTGGACCTTAATTCTCCATACAAACATGTTAAATCCACGGGGATAATGGAGAGAAAATCAATTTTACTCGAACACCAGCTGTATCGTAACTTTTAACAGTGTAATTGAAGGTGGTTATTAGTCCAAAGAAGTAAAATCATACACTTCCAACTAATAATCACAGAATTATGGAATGGTCTGGGTTGGAAGGGACCTTAAAACTCATCTCATTCCATGCCCTGCCATGGGCACGGACACCTTCCACTAAATAATATATATTATGTATTATTTACATATATATATGTTTGTATCCAACCTCTAACAAGTATTTTTGGTGTTGGTGAGGGGCTCAGTCCCTCAGGATTCAGGACAGATGAGGGAAGAGCAGAGGGATCAGTGCCAGTCCCTTCCTGCCCCCTCTGTACCTCTCTACACAGATCTTGGGGCTAGAGAGCTTCCAAAAACCCCACAGCCTCCTTTTCCATCCTTATTAATCTCTTTGATTAAGAGGTATTAAAGACAGCCTGTTTTTTTCCTTCCCCTCAACACTGATTGCTGGGAATGTTAGTTTTTGTGTGTCGCGTTGGTTTATTTTTGTGGGTTTTTTCCTGCTTTTCTTTTTGTTTGCTTGTTTTTCCCCCAGAGTTTTGCAAACGCAAAGACAGTTATAAACACTTGCTCCTCCTCAGCAGCTTTTTCACAGCCTGCCTGGGGTACTACACGGACAACTTTTCTCGTTGTTTTTCTCACTTACTGGTTTTCACTGTTATTACTATTAGTAAAAAAAACCCCAAAACATTCAAGCACAACAGTTCAAAAATACCCAAATCTGCCTGGAAAACAGCCATTCCCACTGCAGCAGCAGCTTCCATCTAAGCCAGAAAACTCAATTTGGCTCTTGGACCTGGGAAGAACAGATTCACACTCAAATTTCAGAACTTTTACTGACAACAGGCAGTGGTGTAAACAATGAATCCAAGCAAAAAAGCTGATTTTTAGCAATTTTGAGCTTTCTTTACTATTAAAGCCATACTAAACCTGCCACCCTACCCCAGACTAACCTAGCAAGTGGTATGTGAAGAGATAATTGTTTAATTCAAACATTTTGCTCTTGTTATGAGGCACTTCCCATCCCTGGCGGTGCCCAAGGCCAGGCTGGACAGGGCTTGGAGCAACCTGGGATAGTGGAAGGTGTCAGCCCATGGCAAGGGGTGGCACTGGATGGGCTCTAAGGTCCCTTCCAGCCCAAACCAGACTGTGATTCCACGAAATATCAGGCACTTTTATTAAGCTTGTATGTACTGCCTGTGCATGCAGGTTTGTAAAATGTGATGCAATAAAAGAGAAACATGACTATAATGTGTAAACTTGCTGTCTGTCTGTACCAGTTCAGTGAGAAATGGACCAAAATGCTTCCTTTTAACACCTCTAACATTCAGGCTGGCTCACACTGAGCATGAGCTACATTAAAACCCAATTAATGGGAGCCGTTCCTGATCCGTGGTTTAACACAGTTTTACACACGGTTCCCTTCAGATTTCTGAGGGGGTTGTGGGGCCAAATT
>VZTD01005279.1:162904-187904 GCA_013397725.1 Rhagologus leucostigma
GCCAGCAGGCTCTGGGACAGCAAGACTTCCATAAATCATTCTTCATATGAACACGAGTGACTTAAAATCAGCAAAACACAGTTTTGGTTTGGAGATGTGTAACTCCTACCCGGGCACCGCAGGGAGCACAGGGAGGTTTAGGAGAGGAACCAGAGACCGAGACACAGAACCCAAATCTGCAGCACCAACATCTGCAACTCAAACCTGAGGCACCAACAAAGACCTCTTGGTGTTTCTACAATGCCATAACTCCATGCTGAATGATCAGGGGCAGGAATCTGCTCCCGGCTTACATTTCCCATTCGAAACTCACTCCAGGAGCAAATATTTTTTGCTTTGTTTCAAATACGCCAATTTTGGGAGCAGGAAATTGTGCAAAGTATGTAAAAATAACCTTTTAATGACTTTATGGACATTTTGAATCCACATAGGAACTGCTGTAGACATAAATACAAGAGACCTGCGGATCAGAGAAACTCAACCACCGCCTTATCACTGCAAACTCAGCCTAACTGGCCATATTTTATCATTATTTACTGCTATACAACCCTTCTTCCTGTTCTGGAACAGACACAGAATGGGCCTTCCAGAGACACCACGCACCAGCTCAGCTGCAATTTCTAAGTGACTGGGCCAGAAAATTAAATTTCTATTTTCCCATTCAAGATAGAAATAAATGAGGGACTTGTCTCTATTTCTCTTTGTCAGGGAGCTGGGACTCACCAAAAATCTCACCTGGGCGGCTTCGAAATTCTCCTCATCAGCTGCACCTTGAAGAGCTTGAGAGCTGAACTGTGCTCCCTCGTGGCCCTGTGTGGCAAGAGGCCACCACTGGCCAGCACCTGACTCAAAGCTCAGAAATTCCTGGTGGTGCACACTGAATGCAACTCCTGGTCCCACCCCTACCCTCTTCTTTCCCCTTTCTTGGAGTTCTTGTTTTTGCCTGGGCAGGTCTCTCCTCTCCTTCTCCAGAGGAAATAACAAAAACTAAGTGGAATTTACCTCAATCTGCATTGTTGGAACCCAACAAAAATGCAGCCTCCCAGGTTCCACCTCTTCTCACTCGTCCTGTTAATGAGACACACAAACCTGCCCACAGTTCCTAAATGAATCAGAGGAGATGCAGTTTCCTGATTACACTGATGGGAAGGCAGAACCATCTGGATACAGCTAAGACTGGGACAAGCAGGGAGGTTCTGCAGAAAACTCACCAGGATTTATGGATACACTGCAAGTGTCATTCCAATATTAATGAATCCAAAATACAAGGTGAAGAGAAAGGATTCAATGCTCACACGCCTTGAAAAACACAATTTCCAATCCATCCCTCTAAATTAAGCTCACTAACATCAAAATTTCCAACTCATCAGGACCTTCAGTTTGAAGTCTTGGTCGGGATCACCAGCTAAACCTGGGAGTGCAAAATTCGGCACCAACACTGGGCACAAATTGAGCAAATTTGGAGAAATAAAGCGACAAACCTTCACGAGGACCTCGAATCCCACCTCAGCATGAAAAATCCAGAACCACCCGGAAGGAAGTGTGAGACAAAATTCATAGATATGTCCTACAAGACTATTGTTCACCACTGCAGGGCTCCAACACGCTCCAATGATGGAAAGGGAAGGAAAGAAAGAAAGAAAGGCAGAAAATGAAAGACGGCTGAAGAGGGACTCTGGACAAGGGCTGGAGTGCCAGGACAAGGGGGAATGGCTTCCCACTGCCAGAGGGCAGGGTCAGATGCGATATAGGGAAGAAATCCTTCCCTGCGAGGGTAGTGAGGGGATGGGATAGAATTCCCAGAGCAGCTGTGGCTGCCCCTGGATCCCTGGCAGTGCCCAAGGCCAGGCTGGACATTGGGGCTGGGAGCAGCCTGGGACAGTGGGAGGTGTCCCTGCCATGGCAGGGGTGGCACTGGGTGGGCTTTGAGGTCCCTTCCAACCCAAACCATTCTGTAATTCTATGAAAGGGGAACAAATCCATGAATTTTGACATCAGCCTGTGTAAAACTGATTCTGCAAACTGGAGTTTGTTTTATCACCTTACAAGCAGAGAGATATTCCTTCTCCCAGACTACAGTATCATGTGCTACGTATTCGGAATGTTATACAGATTTGGAACTAGAGGATCTTTAGGTTCCCTTCCAATCCAAGGCATTCAGCCAGAAGGAATCCCTTGTACTTCCACAAACCTATCCTATATCCACTCGGGGAACAGGGCAACACCAGGCCAGGTTATTTGGGAGAAAGGAAACATTAATTCTCTGCAAACCTTTCACCACACTGGGTCACCACTTGATTACTCAGCACAGGAAGCCTGATGTTCTGCTCCAGGAAGGCTGATGGCAGAGGAGGCTGGGAGGCACCAGCATCTCTCCTCTGTCTTTCCCTGCTTCCCACAGAACTGCTTTTTCTCTGTAATTCCACTTAAGAGTTACACTGATGAGGTGTTTTTACTGTTTCATTTCTCGGCACGGCCCCAAATATCCACTCCCAAAGGACTCTGGATCAAGAAATCTGCACCCTCAGTTGCTTTGTGAAGATCCTGTTGCCAAAGATAACCTGGCCTAGAAAATTAATATATGAAACATGAAATGCAAATGTGCTCCACTACGTGAACAAAGTGTAAGATCCTCGCTGGGCTAAAAAAGGAACAGCAAATTCTTCAGCTTTCTGTAAGTTCCTTTGTAAATGTGCACGTTAAAAATAATACTCATTAAAGTGCTTAAATGCAATAAAATGGAACTACTTCCTCACTGCATATGAATGAAGTCAGTATCAAAGTACTGATTTTTTATTTGTATTAATTTATTATTGAGTTATAAATACCTAATGGATGGAGCTAAGATGTAAACAGCACTTTCCAAACACTAATTCACAACATCCTTCCAAGAATGCAGCAACAGCAAATAATTCCCAGAATCTTCTGGATTCCATCTCAAAGTTAAGGTGTACTTTTTTCTTTTTCTTTCTTTTTTCTTTTAAGGAGCATGTACTTAGACAGGCAACAAAACAACTGGGAAGAGGTAAAGTGTGATCCCATGAAGCCACTCAGCCTCTGGACTGATTCCAGTGCCATCCCACAGCGCTGCTGAAATGAACTGCAACTGGAATTCCCGAGATCCAAATTATTTAAACAGACATCCTGGAAGCAAACAGAGGAGCAGTCCTGCCAGTGACCCCTGACGGGATTTCAGAGATTCGAGGCTGCTCAATTAACAGGCAGCCCTAAAATCCGTGCCTTGCTTGGAGGAAGTTCTCACAGGTAACCTGCCAGGAGAGGAGGAGTCTGCAAAGGCACTGGCAGAAATTTGGGTTATTTGGGGCGTGAGAAGCAGTTGGGGTTGGGGAAACACGCCAGTCCTGCACCTCTTAAAGAATGATTTGATTTTCCAAAGCATCTCAAGAATATTACGGGGATTTTACTCAGTTGATAAGGTTAATAATCACACATTTACCTGATGCAACAGCCCCGTTGTTTTACATAAACCTGCAGCATCAGGAAAATCCTCCTCCTGCTTCGCAAGCTGCCACAAAAAAGAGGCTGCTCTTCATCCCGTGCTCTCCTGCCAAACCCAATGAAGTCAGCACAGGCACAACATGTTTATACAACATTAAGGGTTCACGTTAAGCTGAAAGCAAGGAGGAAATTTGACTTTCAGATTGACAAATGAAGAGTGCTCGCGTATTCTGGAGTCTGCAACAAAGGAGTTGCTTGTGTTCTCGCCCACCGCGAATCCCTAACAAACCCTCCTCCCTGGAAGGATGGTCAGAGCTAAGGTCACAGCACCCTCCATCTGCATTTCAGATCTTGACTTTTGTTGGCTTTACTACTTCTTCTGGCATTAAATATGAATGATGTTCCCCGAAACATTTGGAACATTAATTATAAGGAAATAAACGTAGGGAAGCGTAGGGCCCCGGTCATTGTTCACCTATGGAACGACAACCAGGAGCTTCCAGCAAAGTGCTAAAATATAAAAGGGTGATGCTCATTCATGTATTGGTCCAAGCTGCAGCACTATAAAGTACATCAAAAGGTGTTAATGGTTTCAATATTTATCTGCTGCAGGGAAGCACTCTAAAAAGAAGACAGAAAAAAAATTTCTGCTAATGGCTGTGTCTCTCCATTAAAATGAAAAGCTTAATGCATCTTATAATCAGAGGACAATTTGCAAATCATTAAGAGAAATGTAAAATTCCATTAAAATACAAATCAAGAGTCCCTCACTGGACTAATAATCTTTTTGATATTATTTTGCATTTCACTATTTCTGTTCCCAATATCCAGGCACCACAAATGATCAGTTCTTGAACATGCTATTTACCACAGCCTACTTCTTTAACGAGAGACTGAGAGAAGTATAATCTGCTATTCAGAGCAGGTACTAATGAAGAATTCCATATATTCTGAAATTTAATTAAAACCCCAAAGATTTCAAATTAGATGCAATTTGAAATGCCTGGGGCAGAAATACATGCACTTGCGTGGCAAGGGTATCACGCTGAAAGTTGATACCGTAATTGGTCTTGATGTATTTTTGTGTTGCCAGGCTGAAGCACAGAACTCATAACCATATAAAAATTCTCTGTAGATTACCTGCTCATTGAAAATGCCATCACTCAGGTAGTTCTCTACTAAATTACCATGCTACTAAAATGCACAAAGTGATTCGAAGAGAAGAGTGGCACAGCTGGTCGACGCTGCCAATGAGTTATGCATGCGTCGACGCTGCCTTTTTTCTTAGTAAAATATGCTCAGTTGAATATTAAAATATAATTGGCATTCAACCTAAGTAGCTTAAACCATTTTGTTATCTTCTTTTAAACCGATTTGGCTCCTCCACAGTTATTTTCAAGGATGCGATTCACAAACTAATGACACCATCACATTCAGCTAGATTTGTACTATTTTACATTTGTCATAAATAGGGACAATTTCTACAGCCTTCTAGGGATGTCCTTTAATACTGGCTCCTCTTGAACATCAAAGGCCCAATTCATGGGGAAAAAAGAAAGAAAGGAAAAAAAGGAGTATGCCATTTATGTTGTTCTTGCATATTTTATCCTGAAAAGAGTGCGGGATGCAAATTTCTAGTGAAAAGTGTGTTTTTCCACTTAAGCGAGTCCTTGTTTCTCCCACAATAAAATGGTCAGCAAATAAACTGGTCAGGAGACGTGGCAAAACATCTTGGAAATGGGTCAGAAAGGGGCATCCTTAGGTCAAGCAGCAGCAAAATACCTTTATTATAACATTTTTTTCCCTCAGATGAATTTATTTATGTGCCCCTAATATAAAGGCTGTCAGAAATGTCACTATATTGTCATTTCCTGAAAAAAAAATTAACAATATTACTTAGAAACAAGGTGCTCACCATAGTAACAGTCCCATTAAGCACATTACCTTTGAAACACCAAACAGGTTAAATGTATATGAGTATTGATGATATTTCCCATCGATATGGGGTTTTAAGTAAACTTGCCTGAAAGTTCATTAATAAAACGGGTGTGGGAGGCTGTATTTATAGAATCCTTTCCTTTTATCTTGATTGCCTGGGTTTTTATTAAGGAGGGGTGCAAAGGTTACGTGGGGCTGCATGTGTGGCAAGCCAGCCAACAAATCAAAGGAAAAATGAATTAAATTAAACTTATTCCTCACAGGTCTGCAATGAGAGCAGGTGCTGAGGTCTGGGGCTCAGGGTGAAGATGATGAGCACACAACTCTGGATAAAAAAGTCATTTTCCTACACTGGTGGGGTTTTTCCACCTTCACTTCTTACCTTTTAATCTAAATCTCATATATAAGCAGCAATGTCAAAAGTTACCGGGTTGGTCAAAATGTTTCTTAGATCAGGGTCAACTGATTCCTTTTATTTCATGGGGAGAAAAGGGATGTGATTTTGAGCAAATTCACTTTATAAAGAAGCCTCACACGCAGGTGGCTTTTAGAGCTGCTGATTTCAGAGTGAAGCTGCCCTGACTTCGGTCCACCTGCAGTTCTGTGCAAATATTTATCATGGAATCATGGAATGGTTTGGGATAGAATGGGCCTTAAAGCCCACCCAGTGCCACCCCTGCCATGGCAGGGACACCTTCCACTGTCCCAGGCTGCTTCCAGCCCTGTCCAATCCGGCCTTGGGCACTGCCAGGGATCCAGGGGCAGCCACAGCTGCTCTGGGAATTCCAGCCCATCCCCTCACCTGCCCCACAGGGAAGAATTCCTTCCCAATGCCCCATCACCAAAACACAAACCCCTCCTTTCTGAACAAAAGTTTGGAATAATTTCAATATCCACACATCTCTGCAACTGTTTCAGAGTCTTGAATATTGAATATCCTCAAATTCTCCGAGAACAAGTAAAAATATTGCCATTGTACAGGTGAACACTGGCTGTGGACCTTCAATCCACTCTTACCTAAAAAACCCCTTATTTATAAAATGCTCCTTTATTCTAACTATGTCCTGCCTGTAATAATGTTAAGAATGGCAAGAAAGGATTGTTCTACTGGAAATACAACAAATTTTTGGAAGTAAATGACCCTTTCACTGCTTTCCCCATGACAGGACAGACACGCTGCTCTCTCCATCCTTAGACTCTTCCAAGGTTACATCAGTGATGGTTACCCTGAAAGGCTCCACCAAAACCCCACAAACATCTGGAATCAGGGCTTCCAAAAAGGAAATTTGCACCTGAGAGGGCCTGAATTGTCCAACATGGCTCACATTTGGCAGACATTTGGCAAACAGTGAACTCCAATAGAAGTATTTAGGATACACTTAAAACCACACGGGCTCCCACTGAAAATTATGGGAATTTCAGTCTGAATTCAACAGGAATTGGGTCAGGAATTTTGCAGATATTTCTGTCCAGAATGCATTTGTATTGATTTTTTTTTGTTTCGTTTTGTTTTTAAATACATATAGTTGATAGAAAGTAATGGGCCAAGTGGGCTGGAAAAAGAATGAGAGATATAAAAGTAACTGGGCTATTTTGGGGTTTTTTGTTTCCATTTTTGAAGGTTGGAGAGGATTGATTTCTGTTTGCAGAAAATTGTAGGAAAGTATTGGATTGTAAAAATCCATTAAATGTCTCACAAAACAGTGACTTTCTGCTTATCAAAACTCTTCTCACATGAAATGGTAATAAAAGAAGATGCCAGTCTCTGGAATTTGAATTTTGAGTTGGCAGACAGAAATAGGAAAGCTTGTCATCTCTGCACTTGGATCTGCCATGTCCAGATACGCGAAGTACGAACATTTCCGAGCAGATTATTTCATATTTAACACTTTCTAAAAGCCTAAATAGAAATGTATTTGCATGTCTGATGAACCTGCAGGGTTGTGAAAGGCAAAATCAGCAACATTTCTCAACTTTTTTTCCTTTAATGAATTGAACCTCTACTACAAAATTAAGAGAATTTCACAAATTGCAGCACAAATCAGTGGTAAAAATGACATTTTGTATTTGCCTAGGAAAGGGCAAGTCCTGCCTCCTCCTCAGCAAGTGAACAGTGCAGCTCAAGACTGCAAAATATAAACACAGAATCCCATGATTTGGGTTGAGAGGGACCTTAAAGCCCATCCAGTGGACACCTTCCACTGTCCCAGGCTGCTCCCAGCCCCAGTGTCCAGCCTGGCCTTGGGCACTGCCAGGGATCCAGGGGCAGCCACAGCTGCTCTGGGCACCCTGTGCCAGGGCCTGCCCACCCTCCCAGGGAACAATTCCTGCCCAATAGCCCACCTAACCCTGTCTCTGGGAGTTTATATGACCTGCTGGATTCCCACTTTCCCAGATAAATTCACTGAATTTTCCATTTTTGCTGGAAATAAGGGAACTATGAAGCCATGATACCGGGGCTCCTGGTCTCTCTGCTGGCTGAGTTTGCTGCTTTTCCTATAAAGGATGGTTATGTTTTAAACATAAATACATATCTACACCTACATCTAAATCTATATGATAAAGGAAGGAAATCCCAGGGACTGGTCCTTGATGTAAAATCCGATCATAAGTCTCAGCTTAATGACATCTGAGCAAAAAGGTCACCACAGGAGTGACTAAATACTTTGAATCTGAACATGTGCAATATGAAAATATGTACTTAAAAAAGTTCCAAACAGTTTATCGACAAACTAGCACCTGAAGCTTCAAACTTCCCAGCTTTACTTGACAATATCCCAACCAAGTCAACGATTCTTACGGGTTTTTTACTGTAATTTCAAGAAAGGGAAAAGAGATCTGTAATTCATTTTAGCAATGTAAATGCTTTTCTTATTGAAGTAAGTTTTATATATTGAAAAAGTCTATGGATAAATTCTATGTGGGAAAAATTTACTCTCAGGATACTATAATTAGGGTGAGCAGCACAGCCACTGAAATCCCTTTTAAATGTAAGCATCAGGGGATGTTGAATTTGTCGTCTCAGAAGCAGACAAATCAACAGTCCCACGATTTTGTGATTTAAGCATTCTGACCACAAAAAGAATACGAAAACACTCTGGCCTTTGCTGAGTCAGTCAGAAAACAGAGAAAAATCTACTTATCTTAATTTGCTGCAGGCTGGGATTTTTTTGTAGTTTAGAAAGTGCAAAACCAGTAAAAGAGAGGTGTTAGTGCCCCTCCTGGAAGGGTGCAGAGTACTCAGGATGTAGTTATGGGAGGGTTTTCTCCACGGGGAGAGATCCCACAGGCCCAAGAGCAGGGTGAGTCGAGGGCTGACTCCGACTCCACGGAGGTGACACAGAAAGTGAGGAGTTTCCTCAGCTCACACCTGGCATTTCCCTGTGTTCCCAGCACCCCTGGGCAGGGCTGTGGCAGGTTCACAGCCCACGCTGAGCACCGTGAGTGTCTGAAGGAGCAGGAAATCACAGGGTAATTATTGATTACAGGCCTGGCTACGTCACCTCGGAGGGAGAATGGAGCTGCTGCCAGCGCCTTTGAAGGCTCCGTGCTCCCATTATGTATGAGGTGTTTCATCAATATCCCCTCTTGGATGAATAACGTACATCACGCACGGGGAATTTCAGCTGCGGAGCTCTCCTCTCAGCCCTCCATCCTCAGCTGCTCCTCCTGGATCTTTCTGCACAGCTGGGCTCTGCCTTGGCTTGTGATGTGACAGAATCTTGGAATGGTTTGGGTTGGAAGGGGCCTGAAAGTCCATCATGTTCCTGTCCATGGGCAGGGACACCTCCCACTGTCCCAGGCTGCTCCCAGCCCCAATGTCCAGCCTGGCCTTGGGCACTGCCAGGGATCCAGGGGCAGCCACAGCTGCTCTGGGCACCCTGTGCCAGGGCCTCCCCACCCTCACAGGGAACAATTCCTTCCCAATATCCAATGTAAATTGACCCTCCTTCAGTTTAAAACCAACAGTGCCCTAATGCCACTTCCAGACCTCTGAGCCCTGACACAGGAATTCACGGCTCATTTGAAGGAACAGGAGCACTGAGCAGGACTGAGGGAAAGGCTCAGCTTCGCTCCAGGCCTGCACCCTCAGGACAAGGACCTGATGGAGGAACTCCACCCTCAGGAATCTAAAGGACTCATCCGGCGAGGATGGCACGGCACGCAAGGAGCAGAACCCAGGGCTGCTGCTCATCGCAGGGCGAAGGAAAACTCTGGTGTGTCTCCAATTTCCTCCGCTCCTGTGCCCTAATGAGCCATCTGGTCTGCAAACACACGGCCACCCCTGTGCCACACGCTCTGCCACTGCGGCCACCCCGCTCCACAGCACAGCACAGCAGAGGGAGGGCAGGAAATCCAGGAGTGGCCAGTTCAGCATTGCCTTCCCCGTGTCACAGACCCACAAATCACCCACCCCATGCACAGCCTTTGAAATCATAACAGCCCAATTTTCTTCTCCATATAGAAAGGGGGCTAATGACCAGGATACATTAAGAGCAATTAATCATTTCCCATTAGGAATGTTCAGGGATTTTTCTGAGGTGTCCCACTCCTCTGAGTGGGAAAACCTGACTTTCCCTTTGCTCAGGGAAATTCCACACTGAGTGCTGGTCATGACACAGGCTGTTGAAAATTCCACATTTTCCATTATGCTTAAAAATAAATATATTGGCTGCATATAAAGTGGAGAGCCAATAAGGAGAGAACTCCTGGAGCCATTGGGAAACCAAACTTTTCCCTCTCCACAACTCCCTGACAGGGAGCCGGGTGGGGATCGGGCTCTGATCCCAGAGAACAAGGGACAGGATGAGAGGAAATGGCCTCAAACTGTGCCACGGGAGGTTTAGATTGGAGATTAGGGAAAATTTCTTCATGAAAAAGCTGTCCAGCCCAGGCACCGTCTCTCCAAGGCAGTGGTGGAGTCACCATGCTGGAAATGTTCAAAACCCATGTGGAGGTGGCACTTGAAGACATGGGTTAGTGGTGACCATGGTGATGGTGCTGGAGCTGGATGATCTTAAAGGTCTTTTCCAACCCTAATGGTTCTGTGATTCCATGATTCTCCTGCCTGCCTCAAGATTCAGATTCCACCTTTGCCAATGCCAAGTTACGAGAAGAATGGTTAATTTTGTATTTTAAGTGCTTTTAAACACGTTTCCCCAGTTTAACAGTAATTTAGAAAATTAAAGGCACTTTAGAAAAAACTAAGACATATGAGGAGCCACTGAAACAGCAAATACAGAACTTTTATAGAATTTCTTAATAGAGTAAGTATAAAGCAGAACATCTCTGCTTTCTGAACTGCAAATCTCTCTGCTTTTGTTATCTCAGAGTTGATTGTCATGATTTTTGTCTCCACAAGGAACTATGTCTTCAAAGCTGGCACAAAAGCAGCAGCAGAAAACTGACCATGAATTGAGAAGTGTTTCATCCCAAAAGCACTTCACACTTTTTTTTTGTTAAATGAGGAACCTTTTTAGTGTGTTTTATCACACAGGCAAAACCCTTCCTGTCCTCAGATGCAGTTAGTGCAGAAAAATAAAATAAAATTTGCTATAAGCATTCATTAGGAAGAAATTATGCAACAGTCAGTCCTGATCACGAAAGGACTTGAGGATGGAACTCGAATCCTCTATCAAAGAACCCATTGTCAACAGCCATATTTGCAGGGAAGGGGAGGAAAGAACGGCCAAAGGTTTTGATGATGATGGAATCACAAAATTCCAGCCTGGTTTGGGTTGGAAGGGACCTTAAAGCTCACCCAATTCCACTCCTGCCATGGGCAGGGACACCTTCCACTGTCCCAGGCTGCTCCCAGCCCCACTTGAAGAGCTGCTGCTGAACAGAAATGTAAGAAAATCAGAGTGATGAGAAAAAGCCTTTCTGGCTTTGGATCCTCGTGCTCTCACTGATGTTTGTTCTGCGTTTTTAAGTGCCTGGAGAAATGAGTAGGCACTTTCAAATGTAAATGTGTAAAAGTAAATAAATACCAAATTCCTAATTTAGCAAAACTGCAATTCTGATGTGCAGATAAACTGAAGTGCAATCCATCATAATTTGATTTTTACCTCACCTTTCTCCTAAATAACTCTTAAAACCAGTTCCTTCAAATTTTTGACATCTATTTCTACATTCCTTCAAACGTAATTTTTTTTCTATTTTACGAAAGTATTAGTAGGAGAAAGTCACAGAAGAACAGAAATGCTCTCACATCGTTGTGATGTGAGCCAATTAATTCTTCATTAGCCTTTCCATGACGTAGGTGCCTTCCCCCAGTAAAGCACACCTGGGCCCAGGCCAAGAGCAAATAATGGGGCTAAATTAAAACAACCTGAACATGCACATGCTGAAAGGAGAATAGTGCCCTGCAGCCCCTGCCTGTGCTGCAGGTGGTCAAACCCAAACCCCTGAGGACCAGCGGTCAGTGGGACCATCGGTGCCACCCCTCACAAGGCCACGGGTGCTGTAGGGACCCTCAGCTGATGCTCACAGCCACCAGCCACGTCCCATCCCCGACACAGCTCCTGGCTGGGCTGTGAGCTTGGATGCTGCTGAAGAACTTTCCCTCCTCTCCCCAGAAATTCAAGGCTGATGATTGTTTCCCTCAAGAAACTTCCTGTTAACAAATATCCTTATTTTTCCTCTTTTAAATGATCTTCAGTCCCTTCAGTGTTGCCTGCACAGGAAGGTTGTGTCCTAGGGAGGAACCAAGTCTCCCACAAAGTCAAACCTCTCAGCGCTGAACCCCAAACCAGCAGCTAAAACAACATCAGCACTGCTTCAACCAAGGAATTTCATTCACAAAGCCAGAAAGAATTCAGTAGCCCATTTAGGAAAACTAATGAAAAGAAAAAGCATTCTTTTAAACGTTTTATAATCTGATGGATAATCTGGGAGGCAGAATTCCCCTGCTGTTGTTTAGAGATGGCAGGAGCAGCAGCAGTAATATTTCCTACCCAGCTCTGCCCATTCACATTCACCTCAGTGTTAAAGTTTCCACAACACGGCACTTCATTCCATCCCAGCTAATAAAAAAATTCCTCAGTACCACTCTGGAATCTGTGAAAGGTCTGGAACTGGGGAATTTGCGTAACACGGGAAAGTAAGTACAGAAGGTGCTCATGGAAACAAAGTTGCTGTGCAAAGCTCACAGATCCTGAGATTCCCTCATTCACCGAGAAATGGTGGCATTTGGGGCAGGCAAGAAGGCCTTGCAAACATCAGACTTCTGAGATTATAATTATTATTATTATTATTATTAAAGATGATGGGGCCCGCTTAATTTCGAGTGATTGATTTCTGTTACGAAGCCTTCAGAAACACAGATAATGAATGGGGGATGGGGAGGAGGAACTTTTCTCAGATGTTGCTTTTAGCAAAATTCATAAATAGCACAACTTCTTGGTAACAATTCTCTTTGTTCTTCATTTAAAAATATCAGCATATTATCTATCAAAACTCTGAGGAATAAAACCACAAAGACCTTACACAACCTATCCCTGACGGCTTCCCTGGCACTTTTCTACTGACAGGGACACAGAACCACAGAATGAGGGAATCGCTGAGGCTGGAAAATCCCTCTGAGCCCATCAATTCCAACCATTCCCAGCACTGCCAAGGCCACCCATGTCCCCAAGTGCCACATCCACACGGCTTTTAAATCTCCCCGTGGATGGGGACTCCAGCACTGCCCTGGGCAGCTATGACAGGGCTGGACAAACCTTTCCATGACGAAATTCTCCCAAATCTCCAACCTAAACCTCTGCTGATGCGATGTGAGGCCATTTCCACTCTTCCTGTCCCTGCTCCCTGGGAGCAGAGCCAGACCCGCCCCCCGGCTGCCCCCTCTATCAGGGAGCTGTGGAGACACATGTCCAAAGCCTCAACTCCCCTTCTTGGTGGCCAAAAGCTACTTTAAGTAGCCACCACCTCACCGAGCAGCTCACAACCCTTCAGGTGTGTTCATACCCCAACCCCTCAGTGTCGGCAGCTGAACCACATCGTTTTATAGACCAAGGATGAGGGAGGTGGGAGCCAGTGCCCGTGGCTGATGGGAGGGGCAGGGAGGGGTGGCACTGACCTCTCTGGAGCAGGGGGTGGTGGAAGGCTGGCACGGGCAGGGTCCCCGTGGTCGCTGGCTCACAGAAGTAGGCTCGGAGCCAGGCTGTGCACTGCTGCAGGGGCTCCGTCATCTCCTCTGCCCCCTCGCACACCTCGCAAGCCGCCGAGGACTCTGCCCTGCTGAGACACAGAGAAATGCAAAATTACAATGGTAAAAATGACACAACCAGGCTGGACAGGGCTCGGAACAACCTGGTCTAGCAGAAAGTGTCCCTTGAGCAGAACAACACTGTCTTGAAGGTCCCTTCCAACCAAAACAACTCTGTGATTCTGTGATAAAACCAAATATTCACACTCTCTGTGTCAGCAAAATAAAAACCTCACAACATTTCACCTGGAGTCAGATATTTTTTGTTCTCAAAGAAAAATTCACCCTCATCGCCCTCAGAAATGCAAAGATGACACAATGTTATAAACACCTCTAAGAAAATCCATGGAAGACTGGCGCGAGGAAAAAGCTGTGTGGGAAATGTCAGGGAGCAAGAAGACACCCAAGCCCATGGTGGCTGACACATCCTTGTGCTTCCAGGGTGGACGGAGGTGAGGCTCCTCCTCCGTGTCCCCGGGGGGCGCAGTTCCTTGTCCCCAGGGCCCATCCCTGGGGAAGGGGGGAAGGAAGCAGCTCTCTGCCGCTCCGCGCCGTCCCCGGCCCCGCTTCCTCCAGCGCCGTGGCAGGTCTCTGCTTCCCTCCCCTGATTGAATTGGAAGGAAGCAATTGAGAATTCATTTGATTTTCAATGGCAGCTCATGCTTGCAGGGGCTGAGGAGCAAAGCGAGCGAACAGAAAGCACCTGTAAATAAAAATGTGCTTCTTTCCTTTGCTCCTCTTTTTTCTTTTCCTCTGGAAGAGCAACGTGTGGATGAGAGCGATGAAAAAGGGAACCCCGGATTTGCACGTATCCAGCTGTGTTTTCCAAGCCGGATGTTTTCAGGGATGCAGAGCAGTGCTGGGGGCATGGACTCTCAAAACTGCAGAGACCTGTGTGAGGATAGCAATAAAAAACCAACCCATCAGCAGTGCATCCATGAGAAATGACGGAGACAACATCAAGGGTGATGGCCACAACAGCAACCCCTGCCAGCAAGCTTCTCATATCCAGAACCTCCCCCCACCAAGGATGGGCCATCCAAAGGTTTCCTGATTCTTGCAGCTTTTTCTCCCAGCTGGAAATAAAGCCAGAGCCAGAAGTTCCTCAGTGCTAGACCTCAACAGCAGAGTCTCCCGGTGAGAGGCTGGATGTGCCCCAGAGCAGGAAAACGGAGAGAAAATGGTAGCAATATCAAAATACTTGTGAACTTGAGGCAAGGGATGAGAAAACCAGAGCAATTGAGCAGGTGCGGGGACAGAGCAAACCAACCCCGATTCCTGAGCGTGCTGTGAGGAGGGCAAAGGATTTTGTGAGACCCCTCTGAGCAAAAAGCCAAAGCAAATGAACCAAGTGATGTTCCAGCACCGGCATCAAAGAGCCCGGCTCTGCTTTAGCCACGGGGCAGCTCTGCAGAGAGACCCAACACCTCCAGAGCCTGATCCAGCCCAGAGCGCAGCCGGGCACGCTGGGATCTCGGGATAATCAGCGGAGCCTCCGGACAGGATCAGGGATGTGCCAGGGGCCGGGGCACGGCCGCCCTCAGAAGCGGAGCCCTCGCTCGCCTGGTGCCTGATCAAACAGCTCTGCCATTCCCCCAGCCCCGGCTCATTTTCTGATTAATTGTGAACCACTGAAGGCCACGTAATTACTGATGAGGAAGTGGAGGGACACAGAGACGGACAATTAAAACACTCCAGCCGCACCGGGGTCCACGGCTTGGAGCAGAGGCAAAACAAATCTGCAGAACCAGCTTTGGATCCAGCTTGGTAGGAGTTAAGTGCAATTTTGTTTCTCTCTTTGCATTTCTTTATCAAATTAATGCTTTTGATTCTTTATTTTCTTTTTGTGTGTGAAGTAGGATCAATCTGCTTTATAAAACTGCTCTCTACTTCATGCTATTTTTCTGGTTAATAATATGTTTGCTAGAAAAAAGGTATGAGGATCCATGCCCAAACTTTTTTACAAGAATCTCCATGACACGGACTTCAAACCAAGCTCCCAACACCACGGATAATCTGTTGTTTCACACAGGCACAACACAGCAGAATATGGCTCTGTTTTACTGTGGCCTGTTGGAGCTACAACAAAATAATGAGAGAATATAATGACAATAACTCCTCTGAAACCTGGGAGAGAAGTGGGGAGACTTTTCTGCTCCATTTATCCAGAAGAGCACGGAGAGCGCTCAAAGCTATGCGTGTCTTATGTTTTTCACATCATCCTGTTTCCCATTCTCGGGAGTCTGGAAATCATTTGGGCTGTAATGTCACCATAAAACAGAAAAACTCCGTCTCCTCACGGCTCCGGGAGCAGCAGCTCCGGGCTCTGCCTCCAGCTGCAGACCAAGGGCACCGAACCATCATCAGTCACCCCCAAAACTGGTGGGGAGCAGCCATGAAGCCTCCCAGGGCTTAAAGGGGATCCAAGAGAGCTGGAGAGGGACTGGGGACAAGGCATGGAGGGACAGGACAAGGGAGAATCACTTCCCACTGCCAGAGGGCAGGGCTGGATGGGATATTGGGCAGGAATTGTTCCCTGTGAGGGTGGGCAGGCCCTGGCACAGGGTGCCCAGAGCAGCTGTGGCTGCCCCTGGATCCCTGGCAGTGCCCAAGGCCAGGCTGGACACTGGGGCTGGGAGCAGCCTGGGACAGTGGAAGGTGTCCCTGCCCGTGGCAGGGGTGGCACTGGGTGGGCTTTGAGGTTCCATTCCGAGCCAAACCATCACACACACATTCCTCACTTCTACCAGGTTGTTCCCTGGCAGGAGTGTTTGGACAGAACTTATTTTTAAATTTCTTTGTAATTGCCGTTTTTAAGCGCAGTGCCCTGCCAGTGCTGAACATCTCCAGATGTTTTTGGTGGGACAATTCTCCCAGCAATTCAACACCAGAGGCTTCCCCAACACCTGCCACCTCCATGGCCTCCTCCACCTCGGCCAGGAAAGGGAACGCTCTGCAAGGCAGAAATGAATTTGCCTTCCAAGAACGCACTGGCTTCTTTTCCTGCAGGATATAAACCCCACGTGCCAACACACACACCCAGAGCTTCAAACTGGCAGGGAGTTGAAAAAAAGGAAAACCTTCATATTAATTTTGCTTGGCTAGAGATGGCAACAGCTATTCCTGGGACTCTGACAGCTTTAATAAAGAAAAAGAAGGCACATAACTCACACATGGGTGTCTTCTGCTGGCCCTCCTCCCGCCCCTGCCCTTCCCTCCTCCCCCTTCCCTTTCCAAAGCTGCATAGCAGCACTCCTTCCACAAACTACCTCGGCATTAAATATCCGACTGAAAACACCAGCTGCCTTTTAAAGGATTTTCTCAGGCTTCAAAGCCTTAAGCACCTTTCAAAAAGCAGAGTCAAAGTGGTCTCAAAACATTCGTAAGAAGAGCAGAGGAGTTACATCATGGGAAATTTCCCCCCTGGAAGGAAATCCCTCTGCTCAGTGTTAGATTTCTTGGAAGGTTTCTCAACACCCTACTCCAGGCATGGATCTTTGAGCACCTCTAAGTCAAGACGGACAGGAAAAAGTTAAAATTTAGAGAAAAACACACATTTAATACTCATATTAACTACCTGGGCCTAAACTATAGGAATGAAAAAGAAAAAAGGGCCCTACTTAATGTCCTGCCCTGGGTGATCCCCAAGGAAAGAATCACAGAGGCACCAGCAGCACACAAGGTGGTGGCCAAGGCGGCCATTCACTGTTTTACCCACGGAAAGTTTAATTCTTAAACTTGTGATTTGACAAGATGCAATTTTACTTTTATATGGGAAAATAACATAAGCATGTTCATCAAAAAATAAAAAACCCCAAACCCTAAACAAAATACGTAAGAAATATGACTGCTTTGCTTTCACCCTGGAGAATTTTTTTATTTTTCCTTAAAAAGCATCAATGTCTTTTTTTTTTTGCAGTGGGGCTGGAATAATGAGAAACATCCATTTAAACCAAATTAATATCATTAAAATTGCTTCCACTTTCATCAGAGTCTGTCACTGCACTTGTCTTCATTCCTGAATTATCCTGGGTGCTGCCTGGCATCCCAAAAAATTCGAAGTGGAGGTTTTTGTATTTTGACCTGGTCAACAAACAAGCATTGCTGCTGGGGTTTAGTGTGCATTTTATTTTATTTTATTTTATTTTATTTTATTTTATTTTATTTTATTTTATTTTTTGACCCAGATTTCTTTTGTTTGCAGGAACGTGCTACCCTCTAATATGTCAGCAGTGTCACATGGCTGTCACATGTCTGCCTTTACTTTTTGGGGATGGTAAATGGATATTCAGCTCCACATGACCAATATGGCTTTACAGGGGGATGCTTCATTAAAACTACAAACTCCTCCAACAGAAATAAAAGCTTGTTTTAAGCTATCTAAAGACATCTAGAAATAAATACATATTTTTTTCAAGTTGGATGAGTCTCACAAAGAGCCTTTTTTCAGGCCAGGCACCCGCTGCTGGTGCTGCACATCTCCAGCCCGTGGTGGCGATGTCCAAGAGAGCCCAAGATCAGCCCCAGCATGGGAATCTACCACAGGATCAGGGTTTTCACACACCACAGCTATTCCACACCACTCCTCCTGCAATCCTATATATTTCTTCCCATTACAGCCCTTTTCAAAGCCTGCCCATGCCTGGGAAGCCAGCTGGCTCCTGCATCCACACAGCTGAGAGGTGTCTTCCCAAAGCTCCATCCCAGCCCTGCTTCTCCTGTCACTCCTCGTGTTTGCATGGGATGAAACGAAGGGAAAGCTGGTTTTAGCAGAGGGGGAGAAAAGCAGAAACACCACCTGTTTCAGTTTAAGGGGCTCCTTCCAAAGCCACTGCCAAGAACTGGAAGTTTCTAAGGCGCTTCCAAAATAAACATGTAAGCAGCAGATTGGCTTTGGGGTCATCCCAAATAGCTTAACCATGATGAAAAGCAGAGAAAAGCTGGGAGAAGCCATGTTCTAAAGTGGCAGGACGTTCACTATTTATTTCTGAGCTACTTTTTGCCTCAGTCCTTCATAAACTTACGGGAAACAAGGTGGACCTTGAGCTGTGTTGAAAGGAAGAGGATGTAACACAATGACTCTGCTGGCACATTCCTTGGGGAAAAGCCAGGAGCTGGCAGCTTCCTTAGGATAAATAAGTACCATGAGAGTGTTGTAGCAGCTCCTATAACATATGTATAAAATAGATGTCTATTTATAAAATATTTGTGTATTTTAAATATAATCGATTGGTCGACTGTAATATCCAAATCTCACTTCCACTGCCTGTAGTCACACACACCTGAGCGTTTTACCAATGGAAAACTATCTCACCCTCCAGTGGTTTCCCTAAGGAGAGGTTTAGAAACTGAGCCAGTGAAGAGTCCCCTCTACTGCAATTTTAAAATTTTCAATTTTTTTTTTTTTTTTTATTTAAGGCAGAAATGAAAAAACCTCCTCAACTAAAAAAAATTGCAACTCCTCCTAGCCTGGTGTCAACAAAGTGCCACTGATACATGTGGGCAGACTCAGAATACATTATTAATGCAAATTTTTTAATTTTTAGGTAATGTTTTATAATTTAAAATTTTGTCATTTTGTAATTTTACCTTTATATTTAATTTTTTTATGGTTTTTTTTTGTGATTTCCTTCCTCAGTGGTGGGAAGTGGTTCGCGACTGTCAGTACATGAGTGTCATTAGTATAGATAATTCTTAATATTTGTATAAGTTTTTTTAATATATATATGCATATATATATACAATACTTAATAACAGAGCTCCTAAAGCAGAATAAATTTTTACATTTGCAGGAGAAGTCACTGTTGATCCTCTAGGGCCTGAACGGTAACTCTTGCCACGAAATACATATGAAGGGCCAGAATAATTTTAAAATTATTGGTTTTTAAATGGCAATTTTTTTGTTTCATCAGCAAATGACTGAAGACAAGTTGTCAGGTAACTCTCACACATGTGAATTTACCACAGAAAAAGGTTGCACTATCTGAAAACTGAAGGCTGACTCTCTTTTTCTTATAATTTTATAGAACTGTGCTCGTCTTACCAAACCATTTTTCTCTTAGAGAAATAGCTGGTGTGTTACTTTTCAAATGGAAGAATCAGTGATGATTAGCACACAAAAATTAACATTAAAATGAGACTTAGTGAGGCAGCATTATTTGTTCCATAATAACACAGAGTGAGCCGATGTTTTTAGTGGAGCCTTCATTGTGAAATTACCTAAAAAATGTATTTTATCCACACCTAAATGTCATTTAAGCAGCCTTTCTTTGATAGATGAAGGCTAAAGCCACCCCAAAACTGCAGCTGAATTATCTGGTCTCTAATGACTCCAAACCGATTACGGGATGCAGAGCAATCTCGTTAAATTTTATTCCAAAGCTTACTACACTCGTGTTTTCTCTTATTTTTCTATCAATGAAGCCCAGGAGGTTTAAGGACAATTCATTATGTATGAGACCCAACTTACAGTGCTTGACTGTTGATTAATAGCAAAGTTTGCTGTGTGTACATTTGCAGCACTGGATGCATACAATATGCTAACTTATTCTTCCACCCAAGCTAATTATTTACCAAAATGACTACTTGAGACTACAATTTATTAAATGCATGCATCCAGTCTCGATTTGGCCCCAAAAGACAGCCCGGAATGAAGATCTTTTACTTGATGTGACAACTTCTGGAAACAGTGTTATTAATATTGTAAATGTGGCAAATAAAGAGTTCAAATAGCCGGGTGGCTCTGTTGCATTTCTTCCCCACAACTGAATCAACGAACAAAGCGCCTTTTTAGGTTTAAAATTCATGGGGAAGCACATCCTGACACAGTTTAATTTAGCTGCTTATAAATGAAGTGGCTGTATGATGGTAGGGAGAGATTAAAAAAGGGATGAGAGCTGCAATAAACAGCAATAACCCCCAATTCCTGTCCAACAGCCCCGACACTGCTCCTTTTAAGACCTATTAAGGAAAAATTTGATGCATTTAGGGAAGAGCACAAGAACTCAGAGCTGAGTAAGACTAACTCCTAGTCATACAACCTGTGCAATATTTTCCTCACTCTGTTTTTATCTGCTCTGGAGGATGCAAATTCTTACGGATCTGACTGGTGAGAAATTCTGCATCCTCTCTTTAGCCCTGGGAAAGAAGCACCTGCACAGAGATTTGGGCATCATACACATAATATAAATTCCAAATAAATAATGTAACAAATAAATACATAATTAAATACATAATACATTAATAAATTAAATTACTGATACAATAAGTAATAAATAAACACACCTCTTGAGTAAATACAAAGGTATCCAAATAGCCTCATTTTTTTCCCGACTTTTGCAATTAATGATATTAAATTTGGGGACCAAACTGGGCTTGCCCAAGCCCATGATCCCTGCAAAGCTGCTCCCTGCTTATTCTCTGCTCCTGGTGTGCACCAGTAAACACTTCAAAGGATGGAGTGAGACTCCTGTCTCCACATGCCAAGATAAGGAAAATCAATGTCAATGCCCAAAAGACTCAAGTGATAGCACTGAAGGTCATTAAATGCTACTGACTGCCCTGGGCCATTAAAGTTTTGATTGGAATCCTATACAGGGAGACACAGATTTCAAACAAGATCCTGCCCTGGGATGTGGCACTGCAAGACCACGGCGGTGACTTCCCGAGGAACACCTGAAACAAGTCCAAGGAAAACAATGCTCTGTGTGTGTGGGCTTGGCTCCTTTTCCCTCAGTGTTTATTGTGTTTTCACAGCAGTGAATCCCATTAGGAACAAAGACCTCTGTTAAAGCAACAGCCAGGTGGAAGGACAACCACAAAGTTCTGGTTCTTCAACCACCTCAATCTTCTCCTGTGCGTCCCAGTGCCTCAAGCCCTTCGTTGTCTGCTAGGTGCCACCTTCCTTCCCTCAGTCCCAGACTGGTTTGGGTTGGAAGGGACATTAAAAATCATCCAGTGCCACCCCCTGCCATGGGCAGGGACACCTCCCACTGTCCCAGGCTGCTCCCAGCCCCAGTGTCCAGCCTGGCCTTGGGCACTGCCAGGGTCCAGGGGCAGCCACAGCTGCTCTGGGCACCCTGTGCCAGGGCCTGCCCACCCTCCCAGGGAACAATTCCTTCCCAATATCCCACCCATCCCTGCCCTCTGGCAGTGGGAAGCCATTCCCTGTGTCCTGGCACTCCAGACCCTTGCCCACAGTCCTCTCCTTAGCCCACCCTTAAATTCTCCCCTTTTCCTGCGCTGGTCACCACCGTCCTCCTGACCTCACCTGGTCTGGACCATCTCTGTACTGCTCAGTCTGACCTCACTGCTCTACAGCAGATTTCCTGCTCCACCTCCACACTGGACACCAATTCCAGCACTGCTTTCTTCCTGTTTCCCACCCACAGCTTTTCCAGACTAATTCCTGTTCTCTCCAGATTCCATCCTGCACGTTTCTACCTCATTTGTGTTAGCAGGAGTCATCCAGGCCAAGACAACCACAGTCAGCTCTGGTGCTCATCAGCACCGGGAGTTGTATCAGCCCAGAGACCTTCCCCAGAGAGACCCCCTCCCCTCCATGAATGGAACTCTTCAAAGACCTACAGCTGGGCCCTATCGAGAGAGCACAAATATTCCTAATATCAGAGTGACCTCTTCATAAATACTTCTGTTTCAAATCAGTGGGTTTGGCAGCAGAACGACCGGAAAATTGGCTGAAAAGATTAAAAAAGCCCAATTTCTGCGCATCTTCTGTGTTGGAAAGGACCACCCTGTTCTAGATTGAGAATGAGGGAGATCAAGCACATCCTGAACGAGCAACAACCGAGCAGATGCTTCACATTAAACGTTTTAAAGCAGGAAGCAAAAATGGAGCCAAGTTCCAAGCGGCAGCACACTCTGCCCGAGATGTTCGGCAACATTAAGCATAGGTGATATCATCAGTTCTAGCTTTAATTAGGTTAAAAGAAAGTCAGTTAATTTTAGCACTTACAAGAAATTGTTACAAAACATTTTTTCTTATATAAAAGAAGTCTCCCATCAGACCTCGGAGGTCGGTTTTATCACAGGCAATTAAGTGTGTTAGGGCTGGCTGCAGGGGACCCTCAAACCGCACACCGCGTTCCCTGCGCTTCGCCGCTATCTCCGCTGGTTTTGGGGATTCACCACCACTCCCAGCCCTCTGCAACGGCCACAAACCCACCAGCCCTACTCAGAACCCTGCCTCGCAGTGATAACCCAATTGCTAACTGGTATCTGAAGTCGAATTTACATTTTTCCTACGTATCTCAGATAGATATAACCCCAATTATGCATGGATTAAAAAAAAAAAAAACCCCAGCAAACCTAAGGGAGTTAAAATACACATTACAACCCTTACACTGCAAGACCCAGGTCCCTGATCTGGTGCACGGAGACACTGAAGGACAAAAACTTAAGGCTGAATTATTGGAACTGGGCCCTGACTTTGGATGTCCACCTTGACGTGCGTCAGTGCATGAATTCCAGATGACAGTGAGCACCAAGAATTATAATCAACAGCACCTGCAGATCCTCCAGCCTATTAAAATGAATTAAGATACAGATAAATCAGGAACCTCTTAAGAATTCAGCTCACCAGGACGTTCTTCAAAGCAAGTTCCCAGTGTGGGTGTAAAGTCTGTGACCCCTGAGCATCTCCTGTTGAAGTGAGTCCAGAGGCCACAAAGATGCTCCACGGCTGGAGACCCTCTGCTCTGGAGCCAGCCTGGGAGAGCTGGGGGTGTTCACCTGGAGAAGAGAAGACTCTGGGGACACCTTAGAGCATCTCAGAAAAACTACTATATCCCAATTAAAACAGCACAGTTAATAGAGATCTGCAAAGCCTTTCTGCAGGGCTTTGGGGTTGCTACCACCCACATCAGCAGGATCTCTCCCAAAATGGCATTACCCACTCAAAAACTGGCTGTACCTCTTACCAATTTGGCCTCAACCCAAAAAGACATGAGTAGGAAGAACAAAGAATAAACAGTATTTTCCTTCATTTGGATCAACGTTTGGCTGCACTCCTTGTTTGTTCTTTCCAGCACTCCACAGTGCCTTGGTCACCTCTGTGCAGGCTCTGTCAGGACGGGCCCTTCTGCACAAACCAAGAGAGCCCTCCCCAGCCACAGGCATCCCTGCATCCTCTGGATCCACGAGGAAAAGTTTTTCTCTCAGGTAACCAAGCAGGACCCAATCACTGGATTGGAAAGCCAGCAGGGCACATCAATAAAACCAATAAAAATACTGTTTCAAAAACTGCTGTTATAATTAACTGAAATAAGAGTCTATAAACTGCCACCTCAGAAGAAGCTGGTTAAAGGCTGAGCATAGGAACTGCAATTTAAACACAGTCTGCCCTTCATGGACCTTCCTTCTCCCATCTTCCCACAAATCTCTGGATCCTGGGGGATGCCTCATTGCTGGGATTCAGGAGTTTTGGGACTTCTCTGTCCAGAGGTGCTGCCCTGGGATGCAGATCTGATGTGACCTTAAACTCACATCTGAACCTCCTCACAGAGGACAAAGGGGGATCAAGTGGAATTACAGCCCTGGCACTGCCAGATCAGAATCCTGGAATGGTTTGGGTAGGAAGGGATCTTAAATTCCATCCAGTGCCACCCATCCATGGATCCAGTGTCCATGGCAGGGACACCTCCCACTGTCCCAGGCTGCTCCCAGCCCCAATGTCCAGCCCGGCCTTGGGCACTGCCAGGGATCCAGGGGCAGCCACAGCTGCTCTGGGCACCCTGTGCCAGGGCCTGCCCACCCTCACAATCAAGAATTTCTTCCTCACATCTCATCAAAATCCACCTTCCTTCAGCTTAAATCCATTCCTGTTTGTCCCATCCCTCTTGTCCTATCCCACTCCTACTCTGAAACGCCCAGTGTCGGGAGAGCCAGCGACACTCACAGAACACCCTCCTAAGATGAGACAGACAAAACTACTTTGCATAACTCCATCTGGAATGGGGCAGGAATATTCTCCCAGCCTGCCTCCCCTCCTCTCCCGTTTGAAGTGGAGCGCCTGGAGACCGCTGTCCTCCGAGCTTTAGGTGCATCTGCATTACAACCCCATTAGCTTGTGTACTACACTCATTAATAAATAAGCTCCCCACTTAAGTGCCTTTCTTGTAAATTGGTTTGTTCTGTTCCATATAAATAATATAAATTTCTCTTATCAAATGTGGTGGATTTTTTCCTTTACCTACGTAGAGACACTCCAGCAATTTAACCTAAGAAGGAGTTCATGTAACGCTCTTCCTCAGTGTCCCTTGTCACCAGCCTGTATTTACCATGGCAGCTGCAATATGTTAAATAGTTAGCACAGCAAAAAATAATGTCTTTAATAACTGGCATAAGTATATTGACCATATGTCAAAAGTAAAAGAA
>VZTD01005279.1:192904-197904 GCA_013397725.1 Rhagologus leucostigma
GCCACTCCCTGTGTCCTGTCCCTCCAGCCCTTGTCCCCAGTCCCTCTCTATCTTCCCTGTAGAATCCCTTCAGCCTCACCTCCAATGCTCCTCTGATGTTTCAAGTCACCTTTCCTCGATTAAATTACTGCCAAAAATGTTCTTCTCATGGCCTAATTGTTCATTATGAAGTAAATGTATCAAACCCATGGATTTTTAAATTAAAAACCAGGGAAAGCACAAAAACTTTACAGCTACAGACAGTGAACTACCACAGGCATTATGCAGAATTAAAGATGAAAATACATAATATTTCTTTTCTGCCACAAACACACACATGAGCCTGTAGTTACACGTTTTAGGTTTAACTCTGCAGGAAATAAGCACCATTAGTTCTGCATCCGATGCAAACTCAGATTGCAGGCTATGTAAGACAAGGATTTCAGCTAGAAATTTGCCTTTTTCTCTATTTCCCTCAGTGTGAACGATGCAGGGGATATTAGATTAGCTGCATCTTGCTCATATTTGCATGACAAACAACATTTTCTGCTTCAGATCAAGTATTTTCCATTTGAAGAAAACAGTCCAGTTCTAAAAACTATTACGGTTTAAAAAAAAATCAGCAATTGAGGTCATATGTTCCTAATTAACAGCACAGAAATTTGGAAGGTGTCCCTTCCCATGGTACAGGGGGTCGAAAGAGATGAGCTTTAAGGTCCCTTCCAACCCAAACCATTCTGTGATTCCATGAAACCGGAAGAGTTTTCTCATTTTTTCTGCAAAGAAAGCTGCTGGTTTAGCAGCCGCAGCCTCCCAGCAGCCATTCCCCAGGTGCCAAGGTGAGCTTTTCTTTCTGAAGGCATTTAAACCCAAAGATATCAAGGGCTGTGAGACGGAAACGTCCTCAAGTTGTGCCAGAGGAGGTTTAAGCTGGATATTAGGAAAAACTTCTTCATGGAAAGGGTTGCTGAGAACTGGAAGGGGCTGCCCAGGACAATGAAGGAGTCACCTGAAGTGGTCAAAAATGTGTGGATGTGGCTCTTGAGGACACGGCTAGCGGTGAACATGGTGCTGGCTGATGGTTGGGCTTGGAGATTTTTGAGGTCTTCTCCAACCTTAACGATTCCATGAGGAAAAGCAAGAGGAGGTGGATGACCTGGGCACTGGGCATCAACACAAATCCATAAATAAACTCATTATTATTTGCCCTGAGAGGATCTCTCTGCCCTTTCCCCTCTGAGGGGCTGAAACCTCGTGTCCTTCCACAGTCAGATCTCGGTGCTGTTCTTGATGGAGCACAAACCCTCTGCTTTGTGGTAATTGCTCCTTTGAACATGCTAATAACAAAACCTAACTCTTCTTTATGCTCCCCCATTTTTCTGGATTAAGTGTGAATTTTTATTGTGTTTTCTCCCAACAAGACATCTTGCTTGTAAATAACCCAACATTAAGTGTCATGATATAATTGATTTTCTAATGAGGTTTTCAAAAAGCATTATATTTCTGCTTGTCAGGAAATCTTTACAGCAGAAGTAAGTCCTTCCATATGCATTCCTTAGAAACTCAACTTTTTATTGCTGCAGCGGAGTTGAGGTGGATTCAATCCCATGGATTGCCCTAAAATAATGTATTGTACCAGATACTTTTATGGCTCTCCACATTTTCTCGTTGCATTGGGAAATCGGGTGGGAGATTATCCCAGCAGAGTGGGATAATCTCAGTCTGGGATGGGCAAACCCAACAGCAGAAGGCCCGAGGGTTGGACTCGATGATCTGAAAGGTCTTTTCCAACCTTAACGACTCTATGACAGCTGCAAGTGACATCGAGGTGGATTTGGTGTCACAAACAAGGTACTGAAGTAGATACCACCCCAAAAAGGATTCAGTCTGGTCCTCTAGAAAAGAAAATGTCCAAGTTTTGCTAATCTGGAAAATGTTGGGGGTGACGTCTGGCGAGAGCAAGTCACTGATGTCAGGACTGCTTTAGATATTCATTATTTAATATATATTATTAGGGTTTAGTGGGCATGGTGGTATTCAGGTGAAAGTTGGACTCGATGATCTTGGAGATCTTTTCCAGCCTTAGAGATTCTGTGATTCTACTCTGTGATTTTGTCTGAATCTGGATCTTTCCAGCTGGCCACCAGGATTAAGAGACAAGTAGATGCCCCCTTGCAAAACACAAGTAGTTAAATTAAAAAAAAAAAAAAAAAGTGAAAATTGTGCTTATGCTGGAGAAAATGTTAATTTTTAAGTCTAAATAGTACATAAATTTATAGTTTCAAGAAGTGTTTGCTTGCAAATACTATTGGAAAAAGAAAATATCCACCTCTGAAAACATCCATTGATCCCACCATTAGTGCTGAGTCTGCTCCAGGAGGAGCTCAGGGAGAGCCTTCCCCAGAGCCTGAGTCCCTCCAGCATGGGTTTAAATACCAGTAAGAGAGTATCTGGTTTTTATCCTTTTTTAATATTTAGTTTGAAAATCATGTTTTAGCTCAGGCCAGACTTGCAGGACAGAAAATAAGAGCTGAACACTAGACATGCACCACTGGACACAGAATATTTAGCAGATCAGCATCTCAGTTAGGTCCCAAATGTGGACAACAACCCACGGCTCAGCCCTGCATCTCTTCCAAAAATAAAACTCTAATTTCTTCCAAAGATTTTATACAAGACACCTGATATTGGAGGCAGTCTGTGTCTGCCTTATGAAAAGAAAGCTCATACTTTTTGCAGGTCCAGGATTCACCCTCTATTGAGAGCTGAAAAGGAAGCAGGAAGATATATACACATATATAAATATATATATACACACCCACACATAGAGGAATGGAGTAAATTAAAAAACATTCCCGAACTATCACAATAAAGTGGCACAAACCATCTTCCTGAGACAGTCTCAGCCTCCAAAGCCAACAGAAAATATGATTTATAGCCCTGAATTAGCGTGGGCAGTTTCACTTGTGGCTCCCCCTTCCACACTTTGGGGCAATGCATTATTGATAAGACGGACAAACACACACTTAGGCTGGGATTTGCGATTTAGCACAGGATTTATAAAAGGACCAAAAAGAGACAGTGGATGGTTGATGGAACTGAAGAGCACGGCGATATTTGGTGGGATTATCAACCCGCCACCGGCAGGAACCTGCTGCAAAGGGCTTGGGAAAATCCCTACACAGCTGTTGGGAAGCTGCTCCATGAGTATTGCAATTAATAGATTAATAGATTCATTAAATTTGATGCCTACTGAACCACACTCCCCAGACTGAGCGTCCACAAAGGCCCTCCCCACCCATGTCCCTGAAGAGGGATGGGCGCTCCAGGCTGTCCTGCTCGTGGACACCAGCCTGCCTGGGGTTTGGAGGAATATAATCATGTTCCTAGCCCTTGGTCACAGCGGGCTGAGGCCATCCATCAAACTCAGAAGTAACTGGAAAAAAGGAAGCGAGAAGGACCCAACAGCACGATCACATCAGCCTTAATGCCACAGGAAGCCAGACAGGAAAAAAGGGAATAAAAAGTCTGCAGTGCACTGGGAGAAGCTTTATCTCTGTGGAAAAACACCGACCCCACCTTCTGCAAAGTGTGATCCCTTTCTCTGCCTCATCATTTGTCCCTCCGGTGTCATGGGATGTTTAGATTGGATATTCAGGGAAAATTTCTGCATGGAAAGGGCTGTCCAGCCCTGGCACAGCTGCCCAGGGCAGTGCTGGAGTCCCCATCTCTGGAGGGATTTAAAAGCCATGTGGATGTGGCACCTGGGGACATGGGGCAGTGGTGGCCTTGGCAGTGCTGGGGAAGGGGTCTTAGAGGATTCTTCCAACCTGAGTGATCCCAGGATTCTGTATTGTGGCCCATTCCTGCTGCTTCTGTTAGCAGCTGTTAGCTGGTGTGTTCACTGCAGGTGTCCCCACTGTCTCCATTCCATCCGCCCTTCCAGCCTCAGGCTCCACACTCAGCCCAGGGACACCTTCACCTGGAGATCCCGGAGAGCCCCGAGGTGTCACAGAGCGCTTTGCCAGGTGGTGCCAGCCTTTCCCCTCGCTCCACGAAGGTGGCACATCCCAAGGGCACAAACACAGTGAGGAATAATGATGGGAACAGTGGGTCTGAAGGCAGGGTCAGATGACGCTCACAAATCCTGGCTGGATGTGGCTGCACCTAAGCCTGGCTTTCCTTAGAGGGACTGCACATTCAGCTGGGGCTGGATTTCTGCACAACTCTCCTGCTCTGACAGGGGAATCATATCAAATCAAATCAATCTAGAAATCCTGGATTTGACCATTAACACCAGCCTAAGTCCCCTCGCTGGCACACCCCACCTCGCTGGGCGGTGAGGGGTGATGCTCATCCCACATCCCGCAGCTGCCGAAAATCCCCCCATTCCCCACCACTCCAACACAAGCCCCTCTCCATCTCCCCACCCTGAGCTTCTGCTCCCAACCCGCGCTCTCCAAAACTTGCATTCCCCAGCACAGCCGGGACCGGCACCATCGACCCATCAGGCCCCGGCTGCTCTCTCCGGAGGGCGGCTCTGCTCCCTCTCATCCTCTGCGGAGCGCGGGGTCCCGGGGGACGGCCGGGCTGTCAGTGCTGCTTCCCGACCCACTGTACTGGAACCCCCGGCCTCCCTCCGGCGCTCCGGGGCCACCGCAGCGCCAGCGCCGGCCCCGCACCGGCCTCTCCGCCGGGGCTCCTGCCCTGCCCTGCATACGAACGGCCACGGCCACGGGCACAGCGAAAACGCGGGAGAAAACAGAGGCAGCAGCTGAGATCTGCTGATTTTTTGGTGTTATTTTTTTTTTGCGTTCCTCGGTAATCTTCATCAAACTTTCCCTTTCCGTCTGTCTTGCTTTAAACAGGATTTTTGTTGTGGGAGTATCGGGTTGGCGGCATGACAGGTTTTTCATTGTATATCCCTCACTCTCACTCTTCTTCCCAGATGGATGATAATGTCTGCAAGCTAAAAGTGATTTTGTTTTCCTTTTTTTTTTGTGTTTGCTTTTTTTGTTTTT
>VZTD01005279.1:202904-220404 GCA_013397725.1 Rhagologus leucostigma
GAAGCCATTCCCTGTGTCCTGTCCCTCCATCCCTTGTCCCCAGTCCCTCTCCAGCTCTCCTGGAGCCCCTTTAGGCCCTGGAAGGGGCTCTGAGCTCTCCCTGGAGCCTTCTCCTCTCCAAGTTGAACACTCCCAGCTCTCCCAGCCCGGCTCCAGCACAGAGGCAGCTCTGCTGATAAAATGAGAGTATTTCCAGTTCAATCCCAATGATGCTCCAGCAGGGATTCAGACAGCAATGGAACTCAGCTTTGTAAAAGTGGATGGAGTGGGATTTTTTTTTCCTTTAAGCTTTTTTTGGTATTGTGTTTTTTAACAGAGAGCCCTGAAACAAAATAAAACAAAACACCTGCCAAAGTCACCACCAGCCACCACACTGCTTCACCCAACTTGCTCTATCTCCTCCACACACTTCCCTGCTCCAGCAGCATTGTCCACTCCCTTTTAAGACAAAATTGTAAGTCCCTTGGAAAACAAGCTGTTTCCCTGGCCTTCATTAGAGCGAATACAATAAAGCATCCAGCTGGTGACGTTCCTTCGTTTTATCATTGCTCTTGTTTGACTGTTGACAATCTCTGTGGGGTTATTCTATTTGCCTATTGCAAAATAAATCATATTTGAAGTTATCACTTCTAGGTCAGGTTTTAATTTGCTGGACTTCATTTGGGAAAAAGAAAACATGTGTTTTCTGCCTCAAACATTTGCAATGCAATAATTAACAGGGTGCCAATATTCCAGTCCTAATGACTATCTAATCTTAGTGGTGCGTGTATGGAGTATTTTAATATTTCATCATGTTTTATTTCAATTGCACTGGAGTGAAGCTGCAGTTGCGTTTCTCCACAGACTAAATTGTTTTAAATCACTGAAGTAAAAATATTACTTCATTTCTCTGTCTTTTTCTTGACAATGCAAAATTAAAAGAGTCACTCATTTTTAAAGATCTGTGGGGAAAAAATGTTCTCTTCCTGTTTTGCTTCGTAATGCAGGATCCTGGCAGAGATGATCCCATGGAAGGTTTGTGCCTCTCCAGGATAGGTTCCCTGCTTCACCCCACTCCTCCCTGGGCAGAGATTAATAAATTTCAGAGAGACCTCAGAGCCCCTTCCAGGGCCTAAAAGGGCTCCAGGAGAGCTGGAGAGGGACTGGGGACAAGGGATGGAGGGACAGGACACAGGGAATGGCTTCCCACTGCCAGAGGGCCGGGATGGATGGGACGTTGGGAAGGAATTGCTCCCTGTGAGGGTGGGCAGGCCCTGGCACAGGGTGCCCAGAGCAGCTGTGGCTGCCCCTGGATCCCTGGCAGTGCCCAAGGCCAGGCTGGACAGTGGGGCTGGGAGCAGCCTGGGACAGTGGAAGGTGTCCCTGTCATGGCAGGGGTGGCACTGGATGATCCTTGAGGTCCCTTCCCACCCAAACCATTTCGTGGTTCTATGAAAAGGGTGTGAAGACCCCCAAGGCACTGCTCCAAGTCCATCTCTGAAGGAGCACCAAAGCTTTGCCCTGGGTTTAACGCATTTCTTAGAGCCCTGCCGGACAACAAACCCGGCTCCTTCCTGCAGGTCCCTGCAAATGTCACAGCACCACGCTGAAACTTCTAAACCGCACAACAACAGAGCTTTGCACCCGTTAATTTCAAGTTCTGAGATACCTGTTCTGTATGAAAAACCACGGTACTGCATAATAAAGCTTATTACTAGAAGTATTTAATATTCATAATGGTTTAGTCAATTTAGATTTAGGAATCTCTTTAAAACAAGCGTGGTCCTTGCACCACTGACTGCAACAACTCTTTCCTGAGGTATAACCACACACAGCAACACTATCGTGACATCCTGGCTCTTGCTGGGGTACTTACTGTGACAAAAACACTGCTCTAGTGCACAAAACATTGTAACGGAGATCCCATTCCATTATCTAAGCACATACACAACATATATGCACAAACACGTGCACAGACTCACCTCCCAGTAAACTGCAGCACTGGAGGTGCTGGGGCAAGATACAAATTTTGCTGCACAAATGGGGAGGGAAACTGATTTTAAAGGATAATATGGACAACTTTTCACTGAAATATTTATGGGTTTTATTTATGGTAAAGTCTAAATGATACTGGACATGAATAGCACATAGAACGAACTACAGAACAGAAATCTTCCCCTTTTTTCCTTGTCTTAACACAACCAGGCTGCCCCAGTATGGCCTAACTGGGATAATGCACCACCTACATCCCCCTGGATATGTCTCCAGAAACTACTCCCAGATACAGTTCAA
Source organism: Rhagologus leucostigma (assembly GCA_013397725.1). NCBI lineage: Eukaryota > Metazoa > Chordata > Aves > Passeriformes > Rhagologus > Rhagologus leucostigma. The sequence continues at coordinate 205,176 of VZTD01005279.1, forward strand.
GCAGCTTATTGCTTGAAAGAATCAGAAATCAAAGCTATTTTGAAGAATTAAGAGAAATAATTCAAACCAGCGAGACAGGAGGGTCATGATCAAGTGCAGATCATAACCATGAGGAATGAAAAAATCAATTGTTCACCCAGGGAAGTTCGGAGTCCCTTCCAGCCTCACCTGTTCTGTGACTGTTGCTGCTTTGCAGTATTTGCACTAATTAACAATTAGGTAGGATATGAACGTGATAAAACTGATATAAAACTTAGGACAACCCCTGACGAGCAGTGTCCACAGCAGTGAGAACATCTCAGACTCCCAGGGGCAGGAAATACTCAGGTTTTTAAGATCCAGATGCTGATTGCCCAAGGGGATCTACATCTGCACCTGAGACAAAAGGCATGGGCAAGCCAGCTTTAGAAACCACACCTCGGTTTCTCCAAGCCTCAGTGGGTACTTCAGACAACCAAAACTGCCAAAATATCCCATAAATTTACAGCAGTAAAAATAGTTAAGAATGATTCCACCACAAGATTTTGCATTACATGTTGGCTGCATAAAACCACCCAGATGGAATTTAATTTCTAGCAATCAGCCCGAGGTGAAGGTGCATGAACTGAACTTGATGTGGTGCATTCTGTGCTTTACTGGGCAGTGTACTTTTAAATCTGTATTAATATATCTGTGCAGGTGAGAGATGCGAGCCAACTCTCTAAATCAAGGTTAAAAATTGTAGTTACACACATATGCATTTACACACTGAACTCTGCCAACCACTCATGTTCCCTGAAAGAATCCATCAGCTGGTTCTGATCACAAATATTAAACCTTCCCAAATAGGAAACATCACTGTCATAAATAAACCTCACTGATGCCCCAGGACTTTATCCTGAAACCAGTCTCAAATTCCTAATTGCTGGTGTAACAGTTCACTGGAACAGGATAAAGCAGTGAAGAGTTAGTGACCATCTCTGACAGCTCCTGGAGCACAGACGAGGTCCCAGAGGATTTACAAAGCCCGGGGAAAAGGAGACAGGAAGAAATTATAGACCAGTCAAACTTTGATATTGGGAGCGATAATGGAACAAATTATTAAAATATTTATAAGCATCTCAGGTTCATAAGGTTATAAACCACCAAACAAATCTAATCTTTTCCTTTGACAAGATAATTGGCCTCATGGATAAGGGGGGGCAGCAGTAGGGGAAATATATACTGACTTTATCACGATTTTTATATACCTTTGCTGTGACACTCTCATAAAAAAAGAGGGAAATACAGTTTACATTATCAGAGTCTAAGGTGGACACCAAGGAAAGTTCTAAAAAATTTAAGCAGGGTTTTTACTGTGTGGTTACAAGGGCAACAGGAAGCTCAGAGGGAAATAGTGTTCTGCAGTAATGTGAACTGGAAATCCCAGTCTTTGTGTTTTAATGCCAGTAAGATGAGCTTCAAATACCAGTTGCCAACTGGGATGGCATTTTAACTCCAGTATTTCCAATATTTGATTGAATTGACTGGCGAGTATCCTTATGAACCCAGTGCACACCAAGGTGGGATACAGTCCAAGCAGCTTATGTGAAAAAATCAGAAATCAAAATAATTTTGATGAATTAAGAGAAATAGTCCAAGCCAGCAAGACAAGAGGGTCATGAACAAGTGCAGAATGCAACTATCATGAAGGGAAAAAATCAATTATCCACCCAGAAAGCAGTTCAGAGAGTCCCTTCCAGCCTCCCCTGTTCTGTGATTGTTGCTGTTTTTCAAATTTGTGCTTATTAATAATTAGGCAGAATATGAATGTGATAAAACTGACAATTAATCATGAGAGATCATGAAGATAAAGAAAATCATTGTTTGCAAGGTTAAATATGGGCCTCACAGACAGGACAGCAACATACCCACATTTTTTTTTGCAGAAAAAAACAACTTCAAAAGTTTTCTCACAACAGCCTCAAAATGCAGGGAACCATGATCTAAATAAGCACTGAGTAGAAGAGATACCAAGAATCTTGCAGGGCTAATCCAGCAGCAGCCACTGCTCACCAGGCCCCCTCTGAGGAGGCACTCCCTGAAATACTGCACCTCGCTCTGCATCCAAAAGCCGAAGATGAATTTTTGAAGCCGTAATTAAAATTTAATTAAAAATAATTAAAACAGTATTTCAGAAAAGCTCAGTTCTGGAGGAAATATTAAACTAAGTTATGCACCCCAGAGCAGGAGATGTGGTACAGCCATGGAAGTATCTGAAGGTTGTGACCAATGTGATGATTGGAGACCAACCAACACGAGAGGAATGTCTGTAGGAACAGGGTGGGATTGGTGGGATTGTCCTGTGCAGGACCACGAGTTGGACTCCATGATCCTTCTGGGTCCCTTCCAACTCTGGATATTCCATGATTCAACAAAAAATGGGACAAAACTGAAAAAAGGGCATTGAGGTAAAGCACTTAATAGTGGAAAACAACTCTACAAGTTCTACTCTACACCAGCTTTGGGCTTCATTACAAACTCAGGAATTCTGAAATTATTCACTCAGGCTGCTGAGTGTTGTTTCTTGGGTAGGAAAAACGAACACAATGAGTTTGCATTTGGAACAGGAGAAATGTGAAGTCACAGTAGCCTGGCTTAAGCCATGGTGAGAACTGTAGGAATTATCTCCTTGTACCTGTGATTTAGAGGAGCCAAGTTTCTTGAGGCCCTGAAGAAACAACAGTGACTTTGTGAGCAAAATGCTGCAGTTTCGGCAATGCAGATGAAGGCTGGGCTGGACTCCGTGCCATGGTGTATTCACAGAATCCCAAATGGTTTGGCTTGGAAGGGACCCCAAAGCCCCCCCAGTGCCACCCCTGCCATGGCAGGGACATCTCCCACTGTCCCAGGCTGCTCCCAGCCCCAGTGTCCAGCCTGGCCTTGGGCACTGCCAGGGATCCAGGGGCAGCCACAGCTGCTCTGGGCACCCTGTGCCAGGGCCTCACACCCTCACAGGGAACAATTCCTTCCCAAAATCCCATCTAACCCTGCCCTCTGGCAGTGGGAAGCCATTCCCCCTTGGCACTCCAGGCCCTCGTCCAAAGCCCCTCTCCAGCTCTCCCAGGCCCCCCTGCACAAAGACTCCATTTTATGGCTGTGTGGGAGCTGGTTACAGCCAACTCACTGCTGAAAAACAACACTGAAGGGTTGCTGCCAAACCCCACTATAATAAAATGTGTTTATTTCTGCCGTGCCCAAGCCACAGGAGCACTGGGGTGATGGGGTATCCCCACGTGCTGGGCTGTGGTCCCAGCTCTGGATGCTCCCTGTGCCCCACACCAGCTAAATTCATTAATTAAAACACATCCGTGCAAATCACAGAGCAGGAGAGCTCCTAAAACACAGCAACTCCTCCACTTGCCTGCCCACAGTGCCTGGAACCACAGCAGCCTTCTTCAGAGACAGCAAAAAGGGAAAATTGTGAAAGCGAGGGAAGTTTGTTCCTCAGACTCCAAAATATATTCTTATTTAAAACAATTTACGCCTTGCAATGGACATTTGAGAAAAATGAACGGCTGGGTTTGATTATAAACTCTGAGGCACAGCCACCAGCTTGGCCAAGAGCAGCGTGAGCAGCCACATCCACACGGATCTTCCCAGGTAATGGAGTAATTCACAGGAACACATTAGGCTTCATGAGAGCACTTTATTTAGTAATGGAGATCTACTGGGCTCTGCATGGATCGTATTAACTTGGCTCAGGAGCAGCTCCGCTGCTCTATCAACCATGTTTTTGCACATGCCACGGAGTATTTTTTACTTTACGTGGTCCATACTTGCACTTTATGTTTAATATTGAAGAGCCCAGTAAATCCACACTGCAAATGTAGGGGGTTTCACTGCGTGCTCAGAGAGGGAGAGAAACACTGAAACAAATTCATCTCCGCGGGCCCAAGGGCTTGAGGAAAGCCTGGGGTAGCAATGAAGGCTGACTGGAGATGATGCCACGGCACGAAGGTGGGGGCCTCTCGACAGCCATATGGTGCCCTTACAGCATTAGTGACAGGCAATTAATCAGGGAATCACAGAATGCTTTGAGCTGGCAGGGACCTTAAAGCCCATCCAGTGCCAACCCTGCCATGGGCAGGGACACCTCCCACTGTCCCAGGCTGCTCCCAGCCCTGTCCCACCTCAAACACTTCTCTTCACTAAGGGGAGGCATTATTCTGATGCCAGGATTCCTTTGAGTTTTTAATTTTTTTTTTTCGAAAACTTATCCTTTTTAAAGCTGTTTGTTATTCTCCAGAGGTAGAGGCTTTAATATCTTCTTAAAAAGTAGGAAACTGGCACAAACACTCGAAAACCCAGACACACAATGCCATGTGCTGCCAATTAATACATAACATACAGTGTGTCCCTGCCCACGCAATGAGATAATTTTTAAGGTCCCTTCCAACCCAAAATATTCTGTGATTCTACATATATTACTTAAATGTGTTCTCTGGGGCATTTTGAAGAGGAGCTTCAGGCTGGTGGTGGTGCCAAGTGTTTCTGGTGGCACCATGGGCTCCAACCACACCTTCAGTGTGAAGTCTCTGTCGCTCACCTCAAAGCTCCTGCCAAAAACCCACTCAGAGGCAGCCTGAAAAGTCCCCTCAGCCACACAGCTTCCACCTCTACCAAAAACCATCCCCAAGTTATTTGGAGTCTGATTCTCCAATTAGGATTTGTCAAAACAACCCGGAGTGAGGAAGCCTGCCTGAAGAAAGCCCCTCTATAAACAGCCTACCCAGGATAAAAAAAGGGTTACTTTCTCTGCTGCATGTGAGAGGGAGTTAAACCTAAACGAACTTTCAACACCAGCTGAGTTTACATATTTAAACTTGGAGGGTGCCAAAGCTGCAGCCGAACTGGCACCGAAAAGCCTAACAAAAAAAGTCATATATTGACAAAACACACAGTCATAATAAAACCACATCCAGTTAATAACTTTGAGAACTAATGTTAACTCCTAGCACAATAGAAAAGTCTCCTTAAACACAATAAAGCAGTGATATAATTTACTCTCAGCTCCTTTTCAAAACATTACTCTCTGCCCACAATCACATTCAGATTACAAAATTCCTTTTGTAGTTTTCTCCTAGCTGTGGGAATAAAATAAACCACTTAGATGACAGTAAAGTGTCTGTAAAATATATAACAGCAATAACTCCTGGTGGAAATGCAGCAGATATTTATACAAGAGCCAAAGCAGGGAGCACTGCTAATGCCCAGGGAGGGGGTGTTTTGAGAGGCCTCTTCTGGGTGAGATCCTGGGGCTGCAACCTCTGTCCCCAGCCTCAGCCTGGTCCCCAACACGAGGTGACAAGCGCTGGGGGAGCCTCCGCAGCCCCGTGGCACCAGCACAGGAGCTGCTGTAGCAACAGGACAAGCTGCTCCTCGGTGGCTTGGGAGCAGGGGCACAGCTGGGGTGGGAAAAGGAAGGACACAGCAGCAGCCAGAAATAACCTGCCTTAATTAAAGGGAATTTTTTTTTCCAAGAATTACAGAACAGAATCACAGAATCATTTAGGATGGAAAAGACCTCCCGGATCACCGAGTCCAAGCTGTGCCACATCCCCACCTTGTCCCCAGCCCAGAGCCCTGAGTGCCACATCCAGCCCTTCCTTGGGCCCCTCCAGGGATGGGCACTCCAAACCTCCCTGGGCAGCCCCTGCCAAGGCCCGGCCACCCTTCTCATGGGGAAATTCCTGCTGATTTCCATGTTGTTTCGCAGTTGTAGAACATAAGGATCAAGTAATAGTGCAAAGACTGTTATTTATCAAATAAAATATCCATCCTGCTCAGTAACTGGGGTGCTTGAACTTCTGACACGGAAGAAAGGATGCTTAGCTGTTTAGATGAGACATTGGGAAAAGGTTTTTCATGGAATGGCTTGTAAAGCACAGGCTGGCCAGGGAAGTGGTGGAGTCATCACCCCTGGAAGTGCTCACAAATGTGTGGATGTGGCACCTGAGCACATGGTTTAACGGTGACCATGGTGCTGGTGCTGGTTGACAGCTGGATTTGATGATCTTAAAGGTCTTTTCCAACCTTAACTACCCCACGATTCCATAATTTCACCCAGTAAAATTTTTTTAGTAGAAAAACTAATCCAAAATCTCTGAAGGAGGCCATGACAAGGTGGCCACCATGACCACGACTACACGGACAGATGAGACCACTCAAATATGCGAACCTCCTGTCCTCTCCTCTACACAAGCAGCCAAGGAGAAGCAGAGAAAGAAGGGTCTCCCAAGACTCAGTTATCTCATGGCAGATTTAACTGGGGCAAGGAGCTGGGAAAAGCAGCATTGGTCCATATTTCTCTGCCATCCACCCCTGGTTTAATCATTAAATCAAAGCAGAAACACTTTCATCGAGCAAAAGGAAACCACTTATTTTATGTTCAGTGGTCCCACCAGCGTTGAAGGGATGGATCTGGACCGAAGTGTGAAGCAGAATTTCCCCCAGGCAGACCCTTCCCACCTGCACCCCATGAACGGGGCACACAAAACCACCTTCCCACCACCAGCAACATCTGCCTGCAGCTGGAGACCACGGCCCACCCCTGCTCACCAGGGTCCCTCTATGAACCGAGAACAAATGCATTAATTTGGATATATAAAAGCTTACATCCAATTTGAGGTCAGCCAATGTAAATGAAAAGCCCCAATGCCCGAAGCCCTGGATGGCCACATTATTATGGGCGTTAGGGGGAATGTACTGGGTACATCTTTCAAGATGTTGAAATAGGTTCTCATGGAATTTAACCGAGTGCTTAACTCCTTGATGAAAGAAATTAAGCTTCCAGATCAGAATCGACACTTTTAGAGCTGAAAGAAGAAAACACTGTTGTATCTCCTGCTGCAAAGCACAACTCTCTGCAAAATCAGAGGCCTTTGCTTTTGCTGAGGGCTTTTCCTGCTGGTTTGCTTCTCGTGTTGGGTTTTAAGTGTGTTTGCAAACATCAGTTTTGATGTCAAATCCACAGGGTCAAGGAAAAACATGTCAAAATATGGAACAGATGACTTTAAATCATAAAATCACACACTAGGTTGGGCTGGGAGGGATCTTAAAGCTCATCTCATCCCACCCCCTGCCATGGCAGGGACACCTCCCACTGTCCCAGGCTGCTCCCAGCCCCAGTGTCCAGCCTGGCCTTGGGCACTGCCAGGGATCCAGGGGCAGCCACAGCTGCTCTGGGCACCCTGTGCCAGGGCCTGCCCACCCTCACAGGGAACAATTCCTGCCCAATATCCCATCCATCCCTGCCCTCTGGCAGTGGGAAGCCATCACCCCTTGTCCTGTCAGTCCATGCCCTTGTCCCGAGTCCCTTAATGCTGCCTGTTAATTGCAAAGGTAATTTTAATTTAATACACCCATATTCCATATATAACCACACATCTGCTTGGAGCAACCTGGTCTAGTGGAAGGTGTCCCATGGCAGGGAGTTGGAGTGAGATGAGCTTTAAGGTCCCCCCACCAACCCAGCCCCGTCTGAGATTCTATGATTTGTAAGAACTTTCAATAGGCCTGCATAGGGCAAGACACGGCAAAGATTGCTGTTCCTAAAAGAATGGCCACATACCCCCTAGGACCCCTGAGTTTTTCTCCATCCCATGGATAACCTCTCCTGGAAGGTGGAGAGGAGCAGGAAGAGCCTGTTTGCAGGAATCTGAAGTGCAGCTCCAGTTAACAGGACCTGGAGCTGTGGATACAGCCCCGGGTACAGAGGACCCTGAGGAGCCCCAGTCTGGCAGCCAAATGTAAATACTGGGAGAGTAACTTCAGCCCCTGCAGATTTTACACCTTCAAAATGCTCTACCACAAGTTCTCCACAGACAAGAAACCCCATTTTTGGGTTTACAACAATGTGTGGCCAAAGAAATGAAGGGAGCTGTAGGTCAGAAACAACCCAGCCACAACGCACTAATTAAAGCCAAGGCTGATGGACATTTTTAAGCGGAGCAGAATCACCTCCCAAGTTTCGATGTCTACATTTCACAGTCTGTAAAAATTATTTTCTCTAACTTTTTCTGCACGTTGTTTTCAAAGTTGTTTTACTGCATATAAAACCATCAGGCTTTGGAACCACACATGGGCTTTCTGCATAAAATATCACCTTATCTTTGTATAAGCAAACTATTTTAACTCCCCAGAGCTATTTAGGTAACCATTTGCTGTGACCTCTGAATTCTTATCCTGAATTATATTTTTATGTGCCATATAAAGGTACTGTTATGTTACTGTTTTTATTCCAGGTGCCAAAATGGACAAGTTTATTGCCAACTGCTTGCTCTGTGTCTTTTTTTTTTTTTTTTTGTTTTAAAGCCTTAACTGACCCAGCAGTTGAATTTGTTTTTAATTCACATGGGAATGGTTTATGAGGAAAATCACATCTACTATGAAGAAAGAAATAAACAAATCAGTAATATTTGCGGAAAAATAATCATCAGCCAAATGTGTCACCTTGCTGGCATGACTGAAAGGCCTGTACCAGCACAAAAGTGCTCTTCTTGGTGTTGTGTTTCACTCCATCCCAAAAATGGAAACAAAACTACAAACACAGAATCGTAGACTGGGTTAGAAGGGACCTTAAAAGCAAATATAAACTATTCACACAGACAATGAAATTAATAATAGTAACAACAATAACAATAATAATGTCCTTAAACCACTTCAAATTGCATGTTTCCTAAAGGACTCACAAGTTGACATGGAGCCAATGATGTATGGAGATGGTTTTCCTACACTACCAAAAGATATGAGGTTTAGATGGGATATTGGGCAGGAATTGTTCCCTGGGAGGGTGGGCAGGCCCTGGCACAGGGTGCCCAGAGCAGCTGTGGCTGCCCCTGGATCCCTGGCAGTGCCCGAGGCCAGGCTGGACACTGGGGCTGGGAGCAGCCTGGGACAGTGGGAGGTGTCCCTGCCCATGGCAGGGGATGGAATGGATGGGCTTTAAGGTCCCTCCAAACCAAACCATTCTGGGATTCCGTGACACCAGAGGGGAAAAGAAAGGCAGCACCAAGGCAGAAATGACGGCACTGCCTGGGAGACCAGGCTGGAGAAGGCTGGGATATCACAAAGGGAATTCCGTTAATTTCTGGCTGCTGCCCACCAGAACTCTGTGCTGAAGAGAGCCCTGGGCTGATCCAAGCGGGGTAAAAGGAGAACTGCCCTGGAGAAGCCGCTGGCAGCACAGGATCAGCACGAGGGATGCTCGCAGTAGGTTAGAGCCAGGAAACTCAGAGTAAGCCAGACCACCACTGCTGGCTACCAGGGAGGATGTTATCTGCCAGCTTTTCTCATCCATAATGAGAATTAATTTAAATAAAAGAGGAACTGCATATCACAACCCATTAATGAAGGGATACAATAAGAACAGATCTTGACTGCAGACTATGTAACAGCGCAGAAAATGTGCTTCCCACAAAGGTTCTACTATCAACATTTCTGAATAATTAATTGGAAATAAAAGCACTTTGAAGCTTAGCAAGGTTCCTTTAATGATTTTTGAATAATTTGCAATATTCAGCAACTTCTAGCACAACGATGTGCGTGGAGTTGTGTTATCACATCACACTCAGGTGACCCACGGAAAGACAGAAATTCATGGAACAATAAAACATAACCTCCTACACGAAAATAAAAATCAAACATCCTCGCAGATGAAAACTAAATTTAATGTGTGTTCCTGAGGGATGGAAAACGAACCCTGGGAAGGGCTATATTGCGTTGGATTGGTGGAATGAGATGCAAAATGCATATGAAAGGTTTTCATTTGAGCTGATAAAACCGCACGCTTTGGAAACGCGGAGCTCTGCAAGGAACAACACTGAGGTCTGGTGTCAATTTAAATGCACTGAACACCAGGAAAATGCCCCCAACTAAGGCTTCAAACTTGTACAGCACATTTCCACTCAACCCAACTAGATTGCCTGTCACATCTGACATGGCTTGTCAAAAGTTATCCTTCACTGCTCATGGGCAACATGGAGGGTCAAAAGACCAAATACAATGGTCCAACCCATCCCATTTTTTTTCCTTCAGAGCAGCAGATATTGAACTCGAAGATGACAAGACAGAGCAGGTTGAAGCGGCTGCCAGAGAAAGAGAAGCTGTCCAGAGGCGCTGATCTGAAGGAGAAAAACCAGCCGGTCTGTGCATGTCATGGCCGGGGCTCGGGCGCTGACAGTCTCACACAAAAGGCACTGAAAAGCCGAGAAACTTGAAGTGGCCTTTGCAAACCATCTCAGCCGTTAAAAGGGAGAGCGACGGTCACCCCGTAATGTGGAACGCGCCTCGGCCGCGATGGAAGGGGAAAGGGATGTCCTGCCTTTCCTTAATCTGCAGCACTAGCAGCCAGAGGCGATTTTTCACTCCCTGAAAAATTTTTTAAGCGTAGCTTTTTCACTCAGAGTTTATCTTTAGTTCAAAAAAAGCAACGCCTTTCTAAAGCAGCTCAAAACCTTGATCGTGTTTTCAGCCGGGGCTTGCTTGTGCCAACTTAAGACACGAAATGATAATTCATAGAACAGCAACTTATTAACAGCTGCAAATACGGAAAGTGCCAGAGCCCTGTTACAATTAGTAGTGTCACGTGAAAGGACAACTGCAGAGATTTTCCACAATATCACTAAAAAACCGTGGCCACGTGCTGCGAACATGTCACTGCAACAAACTTCGGTGCAAATTTCCCTCAGGCGCCCAGTGCCCTCCTTACCCCCCCCACTGTCACAGCATGAACCTTCTCTATTTTTAATTGTCTTTGAACCGCCAAGAATCCCAACTTGTTCCTGTTTTCCTTCCCCACAGTAATTTGAGTTTCATGATTTCTCCATCCCCACACAGTGACCACAAAGCTGGTTGAGATCCTCAACCCTTGCCTTGCACGTGGGCAACACCCACTGAGACTGCCCTGAGGAGCAGCCATATCCAGGCACAGGTTAATAACAGGGTATTTCCAACCCTAATCCTTCCTTTGTGTCACCCTCTTTGTGCTTTAATTACCTCAAAAGCAACATCAGCTTAAATTAATGAGGGAATCTGGAGTTGCCACCTACGAGTAGATGAAGAAAGTTCATGTTTGCTGTGGGTGGCAGAGCTGGCTGTAGACTAGAGTGACATTTTTAATACCTGAGTGGCTAAAATATCAGTATTTGAATAGGAAATCTTGCATTTTACACCCTTCTGCAATTCAACGTTTTTCAATCTTTCTGGGTTGCGCTCAGTTTTGTTGGATAACCTTTCCATCTAATCTACCACGTGTCTCCCTGAATTTGAGCACCTTATATGTATTCAAACACTTGGATTCAAATACATATTTTCTTTCACAGGTTTGGGTTTTGATTTTTTTTTTTTTTTGGATAGTGGTAAAGGTCCTTCAAGTCACTTAAATTCATATACAAATTCGTTCATGAACCTGCTGGAGTGTCTCCAGAGAAGGCCCATGAAGGTGATCAATCCTGGGTGTCCCATCCATCTCTGGAAGTGTCCCAGGCCAGGCTGGATGGGGCTTGGAGCCACGTGGGATACTGGCAGAGAAGAAAGTGGAAGAACTCCACAGCAGGAGGTGGCACTGGATGGGGTTTAAGGTCCCTTCCAGCCCAAAACATTCTGTGATTCTATGATGTAACTGTAGATATTTCACCTTGCATGAATAAACAATCCTCATGAAGGAAAAAAGCAAATATTTCAGATGCTTTTAACATCTTCAGTTCCAGAAGCAAAAAAAAAAAAATTGAAATCTAATTTGCTAGGCTCAGTTCCCATATTTACCTTTCCAAACTGTTTCTCACTCCTTCTTTCCCTGTCCTGGGGTTGGGGGATGAGGACAGGGGGCTGCCGGCTCCTGGCGGGGCGTGGGCGCCGCGTGGCCCTGCCTGCCCCACCAGCCTCCCTTCCCCTCACCATCCCAGCACTCTCCTGGTATTGATGAGCTGCAATTTAATTCAAGTGCACTCGAGTTCCAGCAAACACGGAGCCGCCGAGAGCGGCGGGAGCGCCGGGCTCCATGCGAGGAGGGGCCCTGGGTAAATATCAGCGCGGGGCCGGCGTCAGAGGATAACCTGCCCACACATACACCAGCCCAATTAGCCCAGGCAAAGAGAGCTTTTATTCCCCAAGGAGTCCAAGAAAAGTCAGAGCAAGGCTCTCCAGCATCCAGAGATGAAGCTACGGCGTGGTCCAGCATGGTACAGTGTGGCACCGAGCATTAAAGCTACACCCACCGCTCCCATTAAAGGAAATCTGGAAGGGGACGCAAGGCAGAAGATGAAATTTTATTGTTATAGATTAAAAGTGGTTCTCTAAACACAGAAAAACATGGAAAGAAAGTGTCTCACCTGCGAGGGCAAAGGAAGAAGCACCTTGACCTGGTGTTACCTGGGCACAACTCAAAGCCCACCATCAGAGAAGCCTTTGCTGCTTCAAGAAGCATCAAGAAGATTTTAACGCATAAAGTCGAAAACTCCTTTACTAGAGAAAAGAGGAATCTCAAACTTAAAAATAGTCACTGAAAGCATATTAAATTAATCTGATTAACAGACTTTTCCCAGGATATTATTATCAAGTACAGCCCAACCAGTGGAAGCTTGCAAGAATTCCAGGCATTTCAAGTATGCAAATAGTTTAACTAATTTCTAATGACTGACTCCATCCTTGATTTACGTGCCTTACCAAACCACTCCAATAATGCTCATTTTCAGAACTTTCTGAAATATAGAACACAAGGAAGCCCAAGGAAGAATGAGATGGATGAAGGCACAACATCAAATATGGAAAACCAAGAGTAGTCAAGAAATTAAGAGCTAAGGAAACCTTAATAAGAAATTGGAAAGAATTGCACTCAATAGAGTTCCTTCTTTTAACAGAAATAAAATTCTAATTGGGTGTAGAGTCTGACACTGTAATACGCTGGGTTTTCATAGAATCAGAGAATGGTTTGGTTTGGCTTGGAAGGGACATTAAAGATCACGTAGTTCCAGCCCTCCTGCCATGTTTTTTAAGAAAATATTGTAGTTCAAAGGCTTTCAAAACCAAAATTATCTGGTTTAAGAGGAAGAGAACGTGCATTTTTACAGTGTGCCCATTAAAAAGGCTCAGGGATTTCTGAACCAACACAGCTTGCCTAAAATATGCGTTTCTTTCCCGGCGCGGCGGCTCCCCCGTCACCTCGCGGCCGCCCCAGCCCCTGGCCGAGCCGAGACCACCTCGGCGAGCAGCATTTCCCCACTGCTCCAGGCTAAACTCTGGCTGTGTAGAGAACCAGGAAATCCAACAGCCTCTTTAACATCCCACAACGAATTACTGACAAGTCATTTTTTCGCTCCGTATTGCAAGTCAATGTGGCAACCCCGGGTTTTTTTTTGCTATTACAAACATGCACCGTGCCTTGGCTCGGAGCCGTTCAGATGCTGATACAAGATTCATAATGGCTGTCAGAATCTGCAATTTTTCCTTTTGTTTTATGAGGTCAGGCAATATTACCTGCACTGATGTATTCCATTTCCCCAGCTGAAAACCTTCTCATTTGAGCACGACAGGTTGAGGGAGTCATGATTTTGCAACCCACCATGTGAAACACAGCGCGAGGGGGCAGGTGCCTAACCCCACGTTCTCCTTTTGCTCTTGTCCACTGGCAACAGTAAATTAAACTGTCAAAAACGGAATTGTCCTGTCATCAACAAAGCTATAGCTTCACAAGTATTGCAACATCAGATATATTTCTAATTCTGCATTTCCTTGCACCTGTAATTTCATCAGCAACTCACGCTGGCCCATGGTGAGAAGCTGTCCAGGGGACACTGGTGGGCTCCTTGGGAGGCCTGACATGGCATTTTGGAGACAGAAATTAATGAACAATACCAGAAATTTGTTATATAGATATAAAAAAAGGGCTCGGCACGAGGTCCTGACCTCCTGCATTGCTCTGCAGCTCGGAGGAGTGCGGGGTGCTAACGGGGTGGGACACGAGGCACAAGGAGCTGCAACAAAGGACCAGAACTTAAACATATTTAAATGCAATAATTGCACAGATAAAGTGGACTTCCACTCCAAATTTGTGTCTTTGCCTTTTGGCCCCTTCAGAGTTTAAAAGTGCCTCTGAGAAGTTTCCTCTCCCACTGAAGGGGTTTATCCCGGCACACGATGCCTCATGAACGGGTGGCAGAAACAACAGTTTTTGGGGAGTAAATCCAGGCCACTGCATGTTCAGATTTGGAACATCCAAACCAGTGTTTCCTTCTGCCACGCAGCTCTCCAGGGCTGATTTTAAAGGATCATGATTGACTACAATCTTCCTTTCAGAATTTAAAGGTGATTTTAATTTTCACTTGAAGCCAACTTGTACCTTTTTTTTTTAACCTGCTTCCACGCTCTTGGAATAGGTTACAAACCTCACACGTTACACAAAAGTACAAACTGCCCAGAAAATATGCATTTTTTGCAAAACTAATTAAAATACTGTCAAAGTATCGTTTAAATGCATAAACTAAGCACAATATCTAGCAGAAGGGTTATACAAATTACCGTCATTAAAGTGAAAGGGAGCATCTCTCCCGATGTGCTGATAAACAAGAAAAAAGGGCTTGTTGTTATTAATTCAACGTAGCAATCAAATATTGTTTTAGATTACCTCTATAAAAATTCCAAGCTTATCAATCATTAAACTGTGGACAGAAAGTTAAATTGAGATAAGAAATCATTTCACGCAGCTTAATGCAGTCAAAGTGACTCAATATTCCTTTATTAATTCTCATTTAATATCACTTTAAATTGCCGCCATTATTATCCTACGGTAGGCGAAGGGCTCGGTGTAATTAGTCTGTATTAAGCCCTTTTTATTTATAAGGAGCCAAATAAACAAACCCACTTTAATTACCTGGGTGCCACAATATTGATCTGAGCATCAAATTTTAATAGGGCTTGATTTGGACGCTGCCACGGGTTGGGTGGGTGGGTTCCGGCCCCCGGGGCCCCCCGCGAGCTCGCCCGCCCCGACGCGCCGCCAATTACCAGGAGAGACAAAAGTCAACGAAGGCAGGGAATCTTCTCCCTCCCAAACCTTGTTCTCTCCCACTTCAGTACACGGTGTTAACGACATACAAATTTTGAGGTCATTAAGTATAAACAGGAATTGAAAGGAAGACAGGCGCGCTTCCAGGAGATGCCGATGTCAGCATTTCAAGTACTCTCCTAATCCCACAATGCAAGTTTCAGCATT
>VZTD01005279.1:225404-337011 GCA_013397725.1 Rhagologus leucostigma
TGTCCCTGCCCATGGCAGGGGTGGCACTGGGTGGGTTTTAAGGTCCTTTCCATCCCAAACCATCCTGAGATTCTGTGACTCTATGAAATAATTTATTTCTCATCCCGCTGCCACACAGCTGAGGAGGGGGCAGGCGACCCAGGCAGGTTGGTGAGTGGCAATGCAGATGTTCCCTAATTTAGTTCATTGCTCTTACTTGCTCGTTATTTCTAATGTTTTCCCAATTAAAATCTTATTTTTTCATTAAAATTTTAATTAAATATTTCCTTAATAGACGTTTAGATGTTCTTTGCAGCATCTCTTAAAACTCTGGGCCAACACAAGTGTTTAACTGTGCTGTGGTGGGAAATAAAAAGTATTACTGGGTGGGTACTCAACTTCAGACAAACCAAGGACACCCACGAACCCAAATCTCAGACTGTTAAAGCTTTAAATATCAACCTCTTCTTGTGACAATAAAGAAGTCACATGGCTTTTAATACTGATGATAAAGAAAGGCACCATATTTATTTATGATGGGCTCAGTAATTCTACCTGGATGCACTTTGCTTTACGATGGCATTATATACTACTGACATTTGTGCACAGTAACTCCAGAAAGTGAACTGGTTACACACTGATGGACGTGGTAATCTACCATAAAACATGCATTTCTAATTTTAAGTAGAGCTCTCCATGAACCTAAACACGAGATGCTTTAAGATACATTATCTACACTCCAAGATACATTTCATAATTTGTATGTGTTAAGTAATCGCTGGCACTGTAATAAAATAAATTCTCTCACACTGTCTTCCTTGATTTTTTTCCCCCCCAATACTTCTTAAAACTTTTTAACTTCCTTGCAGCAAGCTTAGCAGTTAGGAAATTAAATGCAAAATGGCACTCTAGCCTAGTCATAAAGTCGTATTTTTAGTTCAAATAAGTGTCACCTAAATCATAAAAACCAAATCAAATGCAACTAGCCCGTAGAAGACACTAACCCAAGCAATTAAGTAAATGGAGAAACTACTGAAAAGTTAAGACTCTGGAAAAATTCCTCTGGAAAGTCTTCTCCCAAAGCTGTTTGCCTTGGACTTGGTGGTTGATTAATCTCGATGAAGACCTTTAGAGAACAGCTGACAGTTTTCAGCTGCCTCACCTTTACTGACACTGTTTTGTTAATGCACAAGAATTATTTTACACACAGACTCCACCCTGCAGTGAAGCTCCATTCTGTCCCACCTGCAAATTCAAGGACTGTGCCAGCTCCAGCCATTTCTCTGCTCAGCACCAAGACCACCACCTGAGGAGATCCAAAGCCTTCCTAAAAATCAAAACATCTTCCTCTTCTCACTTGTGGAAAAAGTAAATTGATAAACCCATAATTTGCCAGATCCACAATGGTTGCTGCACCCTTCCCTACAGAAGCATGGAATGGCTTGGGGTGGAAGGGACATTAAAGATCACCTCATTCCACCCCCCTGCCATGGGCAGGGACACCTTCCACTATCCCGAGTTGCTCCAAGGCCTGTCCAGCCTGGCCTGGAACACCTTCCTTGGTACCATCTAAGTGCTTGCAATACAAAATTTAGAACAAACCAAAGGAAACCCCAAGTTCTACCGTTCCCCAGATTCCTTTTCTCCTTTAACCGCAGCCCCTCCACTAAAGGTAGAGGCCACGTGCTCCTCCCTGCTCGATCCAGGAGCTCTCCCAGCCTCCATGAATTTCCCAAAGTGTCTGCTGCTGAGACTGCAAGTGCTGTAGCCAGTCCCTCAAGTATCCTCAGATTAAAATCATCAGGCTTTTTAAAAGAGGTAGGACTCTGTCAGTGGATCTCCTAGGCTGAGATCTCATCCATTTTCTCCTGGTATTAATTGTGCAAACCATCTGCTCACTTTCGATTTTTTTTTTTCTTTTTAATTGAAAACAAATGCAAAAAGTCATTGAACACTTCAGTCTCATTTGCTAATGGCTCCCTGCCTCCCTCAAGGAGCACACCAAACACTTTGCTTGGTCCTCCTCTCATTCCTAATGTACTTATCAATGGATTTCTCTCTGTCTCTTGCTACTTCCATCTGGATTTTGCCTTCCTTCCGTACTTCAGCTCAGTACACTGCTGCTATTCCTTTTGTAACTTTCTTTTTGGAGGTGAGCTGCCCTTTTTTCTCTTTTCTTTCTGGTGTTTAAGGTCCTTGAAGGACCAGTCCGTGATGGAGCCATGCAGCTTTCCAGTGATGATCTTCCTTTTCCACACACTGAAATTCCCTCCCCTTTCATTAGAGACAGATCTTACAGTTCCGTCCTAAACTTCCCTCCTGTAAGCACTCTGCCTTCCATCTGGGATTATTATTCCCTGTTTCCTCCAAGGGCACTGCTTTAAACCTGCAGATTTTCCTGGCTTTTCTTTGGGATTGTGGATCAACACTTCCACAGCCACTTACTCCGTTTTCCAGCTTTATGTCATGACTCAAACCCTCTAAATCAGAATAAAAATCCAAGATCTTCTTCCTCCCTCTATCTACAATATGTGGCTTCAAGCACAACTGTGTTACGAGAGATTTTACTGGGAATACCAGATTTAGCAGTTAAATCTCAACAAAATTATGATATTCCTTATGTTTGAAACTTTCAAACAGCACCTCCAGTTCACCACTCTGGTTTTTAAAAGTGGATCTCTCCCTCTGCCTTGTGCAAGTTTAAATGGGAAAAATATATCCCTAATTCCACAAATCCTCGCCAAACAAAAATGTGTGGGAAGTAAAGCAGTGTTTGGTTCATCAAATTCCCACATCCAGTGCAGGTAGATCTGCATTGCTGCCTTCTTTGCTTTTCTATATTTCCCTTTTCCTCTTATTCCCTCTTTTATGTTGGTGGGATTAAGGCAAAAGGAAGACAATAATTTGCTGTAATGAGTCTTCAAAATTGCCATTTGAAAATAAACTTATTTCATGTTGAAATCAGGAAATAACAACCCTGAACTCACATTAAAATGAGTTTTCTGTGGGAAAAGTTTGCTTGTATGTTACAAATTTCTTCACCATTATTTTTTGTTCAGAATAATTGTCTATAAAACCATAAAAATACAGCCATGAGTGAGAAGAGCAGAGGTATATAAATACAGCCCATCCCTCAGGGGGATGATAAGAGGATAAAGAGTTTATACAGACAGCATTTGGGAGACCACCTTTATCCTGAGGGATAAGGGGCAATGAAGACATTCCCAAAATGTTTTAAACCCTTTCTCTGCAGAACTGGAGGAGTTTTCTGCACCACTTGATGGCTCCTGGGCAGGGAAGGCATGGCTTGGAAGTGGTGATGGCACAGCTCCCTGGTTGGGAAGTAAATGAGAACAAATCCTCACAAAAATACGAATATCTGCATTTTTTTTAGGCCCTTTTCTCTTCTGGTTGTCTCCCCACCACCAGCTGCACCCTCCAGGAACAGCCTGGTTTGAGGATTTACAAATACATCAACCAGAGTCTTTAAATTTGGGCAAACTGTACTAATGCATCTGAATGCTCATGATAAACCTGACCTGAGGGTTAATCTATTTCACAAAGCCCAAAGAAAGATCAATTTGCTCCTTAAATCTGCCACAGTAGAATTTAACACTGTATTTCCAACTCTTATGGCATTTAAAGGTTTTAGGAGTGAATTATTCAAGGCAATTCAGTGACACTGAACCCATTCAACTGTCCTGAAGTTCAAAATCCAAATTTCAGTATTCTTCCTACCAAAACAGGCAAACGTCAGAACTTTTTAATTTAAAAAATTTATTTTCTTACTAGATGTTGGGATAGTGATGAGATGAACACACCTGGAAAATGCAGCAATTTTTTTATGTGATTTGTCTCCTCCCCTCTCACCACCCAAAACCCCAAAAGGGGGGCAAGAGCAACCTGAAAATCAGTGGGAAGCAGAAATCCCTCACGCTGAAAAATGAATACATCTAAAAACACACCTGAAGAAAGCGGGATTTAAACCCCACACTTTCTCAAAATACAGCAAACCAAAGCAGCCTGAATATTGTATTTAACATCCAGCCCCCTCCCAACACACCAAGGAAGAGGCGCTCGGTCTGCTGGATTTATTACGGCTCTACAAAGCGGGGTTTTTTTTGACAGTAATTTTTTTTCTGGGAATAACAACAGC
This sequence comes from Rhagologus leucostigma, assembly GCA_013397725.1. Taxonomy (NCBI): domain Eukaryota; kingdom Metazoa; phylum Chordata; class Aves; order Passeriformes; genus Rhagologus; species Rhagologus leucostigma. Next base: position 229,540 of record VZTD01005279.1, read on the forward strand.
GGTGTTCGGAGCAGGCTGTGAAGCAGAGGCTCAGGGTCCTCGGCCTCTCTGTTTACAGCCACGCTGCCACTTCTCATGTTGCCCACGCAGCTCAGATGGGAATAGCCCAAAATGCACCAATACACATTTGTGCCTCCTCAGAACAGTTTTTCACACTGTTAGAGAGCATGCCAAGGTTTACACTTAGATTTTATCTTTCAGAGGTGCATAATTATAAAAATTGCCTTCAGCCTCAGCTGCCCACACACAAGTGTACGTCCAGACACCTCAGGAAGCAATGAACCAAAGATGTTTGGCAGATATTCCGCTCTAGTTGTGACGGGGGGTTGCAGCAGCACAGGATATGGAGCTTTCCAGTTCTGCATCTGCACACAAAATTGGACAGAAAAGCCTATTTCCCATTCTCAAAAGCTGGGTTTCCTGCTGGAGCCGAACGCTCCGCATTCCTCCCACTAACAAATATCTGAAAAAAACCTGTTTATGCTTTCCCTGTGTTGCCGTCAGATTCCAATGTCACATTCCCTTCCAATGTTTACCCGTCTGAGGAACATGGGAAGCTTGAAATTAATTTTTTTTTGGTGTCCAGTAATGCTAATCTGACACTTCTATTATTTCTGAGCAGCCCAAGTGATTTTGGGACTGAGCAGAATCCGTACCAAGCCGCTCGCAGGAAAAGCAGCATTTCCAGTGATATTGTCAACTACATTTTGCCTCAGAGCAACTGGAGTTGCCTCTTCAGACGGTGCCACAAGCCAGCAGAGCTGGGACAGACCTACAGCACAGCACAGCTTTCTTTTTTAAAAAAAATACCCGTAGCTCATTCTCTGATAGACCCTGAACATGGAAATCCCCTCCTTTCACCTCCACAGCATCAGTTCTTGCTTTGACTAGAGAGGTCAAAGTCAATCACACTTCTAGAAAGAAATATTTTCTGACCCTCTTGAGGGGGAGTTTCTCCCTACAGAGAAGTTCTGGAGCCCTCTGCATCTTCTCATTGTTACTACAGCACCTATTTTAACTAAAATAACCAAAGTCTAATTACAAGATGACATTAATATCGCTGGATTTTATATGAAATAAATCCTGGTAATACATTTGAATAATGTCTGCCATTAAGACAGTTCTGGCCACAGAGACTTTAGGGCTATTAGTGCTTAATTTTAAAGATCCAGAGGGCAAGAGAGTTTTGTCCTCTGGGGAAAGCCAAGCTGGAATTCAACGTCACAGAGAGATGCAACAGAAAACACTACAGGACTCAGCTGCATCTTCCAGAATGTGGCCATTCAACTTAGAAAACATGTTTAGTATCAGGTATTTCTGTTATTTACCTGAAATCACCTCACTCACTGCAGGAGATAAGATACTGCTGAGGTCTCACGTGGCAGAAGAGACTCAACAGCGAATTTCAGACCACGCAACTTCGCGTGAGTGAAATTACCCTTAATCACACAATGTGGAATTAACTGAAGGGAAATACAGGTTCAGACATCCAGATGGGGTTAACTATCAATCAGGTACTTGATGGAAAATTGTAGCTCTAAAATCCATGTGAAAACCCCCACAACTGGCCGTTTGGTATCCATGTGTGACGGAAATCAGGAGGAGTCTGTGCTACAGAAGGTTCCTTGGTGGTTCCTCAGCCAAGGACGGCAGAAATCCAGGCTGAATACTTGGTCAAGAAATCTCGTACTGGAGGATAAAGCCTCCCGCTATTTTTAGTCAATAAAAATGAAAAAAAAAAAACCCCAAGTGTGCCTGACAAGGAGGGACTGGAAGTACCAGAGGATTTTGAGACGCTAAGACAGAAAGCTTCTTATTTCATTCAGTTTGAGAGGTGAAGAGGGAACGGTGCCACAGTTTGGAGGCAAGAATAAAAATTCCATGAAATAGTCTCAGGAGACAACTGATAGCACTCATCCATAGTTGGTGACACTCTGACTCTTTCATGAAAAAGGCAATTTTGCTTCCCAGAAAAATATTCTGGCACTGGGGATTCAAGAGGACAAGGCTCTCAAGGCGATTTCTGACTTTCTAACCCATATTAATATCTACAGTTATCAAATCCAGAACTTCAAACTGTGACTTTGTAACAAAGAGGATTGTCAAAAAAAAAACCACAAAAAGCTCTCTTTTGTCATGTATTTACAGCTGAAGAAATCCCATCCATTCAGCCAATTCTTTCCCAATAAAATCTGCTATTTTAATGCAGCTTAGCACAAAAGTCTTATCAGGAATGAAGTTGTATTATACATCTCAAACCTGTGTGAGCAGCTGAAGATACACTGAAAATCATTTAAAATAATATCTGATTTTACAGAAACATTAATCACTTTAAAAAAACCTCCTTATTTCAGCAGAGTGGGACAAAAAAAAAGAGCAATTTTTAGTTTCTAACATAATGTCTAAATTCCTCCTTCATGGCATATTTTTGTTCATTTAACCAGGTGGTGTTTTTGAGAGATATAAAACTGATCTTGAGTGTGGGACCTGGAATACCTGAAATTCCATCTCCCCTCTTTAAAAAGCAACCCTGAGATGTACCGTAATTAAATAAAGCCATCTCCCTAACGAAGGAGTGAGAGCAGAACACAGGGGGATGCTCTGGAAAGGAGAAGTTGGTTTCTAAGAAAACTCACCATAAAATGCAAAAACGATCCCCAGACAAGGTGCATGAAAAGAAAATGTCCCTCTTCCAAAGCAAGGACAAACAGCATCAAACTTTGGAAACCAGCATTTTTTTGTTTTTTTTAAGGGGTAGGACTTTGCTGGTTTATTTTTCTGCCTTTGGAAAGAGATGGAAAGAATGAAAGAAAGTACAGAACGAACGTTTCTTGAAAGAACGGAACGCAACTAGCAAAGGCAAACATTTAGTGTGGATTGAATTAATTTTGTATTGTAGCCTTTCGCACTTGTGAGGAAATTAATTCTGGGAACTACAAGATGAGAAGCCACTGGCTTGTTTCCAGCACCTCCTCACAGTCATCTGCTTGAAAATCAGCTTCAAAATTGCATATTTATTTTGGATGAATTACTCGTTCCTAGTGTTTTGAACAGCAAAGACAGAGAGCTAAAATATTGACATTAAAGACTAGACACCAGCAGAAGAAGTGCTAATTGTTTGCATGCAAAATTATTTTTCCTAGAAAGAATAAACAACAAGAAAAAGGTGGTGGAGGTTTTGGAAATCAAACTTTTGCCCAAAGAAATGGTTCAGCTTCTGAAACAAACTCTGACCCACTCCCTGCCAAGGAGTTGCTGTGAATTAGGTACTACAGGAGGGATTTGACTTTACAAACCAGCTCAGGAGTGAGCAGCTTGCACCAAGGAATTGGTTTTGTGAGACTCACACAACTGTTTGTCTGAACTGTAACTGGTCTCTCAACAGGAATATGGGCTGATGATCTTAATGCCCAAATTCTAAACAAATATATTCATGCAAAATGTATAAAATCAGTGTTTTAGTACACGAAAAGCTGATACACAACACCCAGCTCAGCAGCCATCAACTGCTTCACCAATTTGTGTCTGGTCTGTCCGCCTGAGGATGTGTCCCTGGTGCAAGACAGAATTAGTGTCTTGAAGTGAATAAAATTTAATTCCTATCTCTACACAGAATCATAAAATCCCAGACTGGTTCGGGTTGGAAGGGATCTTAAAGCCCACCCATTCCCACCCCTGCCATGGCAGGGACACCTCCCACTGTCCCAGGCTGCTCCCAGCCCCAGTGTCCAGCCTGGCCTTGGGCACTGCCAGGGATCCAGGGGCAGCCACAGCTGCTCTGGGCACCCTGTGCCAGGGCCTGCCCGCCCTCCCAGGGAACAATTCCTTCCTAATTTCTAACCCAAACCTACCCTTCTTCACCTTAAGGCCGTTCCCCCTGTCCCAGCACCCCATCACCTGTGGGATGTCCCTCTCCAGCCTTGCTGTGAGCCCCCTTTGGGCACGGGCAGGGCTTTATGAAGCACATCCTTACCCAACATCCCGACCCACCAACATTATCAGCTGCACCTCAGCTCTGCTATCCCAGGCCCTCCCTGCCGAGCTGCAACGTGAATTAAGCTGTTCCAATCTGAGGCCTCAGCCTGACATTTCCTCCTCACCCCCAGCCCATCAAACCGTGGCTGCTGGGATGGAAGTTGTGTTTGTTCCCGACGTGTTGGAGCAACGCCGGGGTTCAGGAACTTGTAATCTGCACCCGAACATTTTGCCTGCCTGGCAACAGCAAGGATTTCTATTTGCATGGTAATGAGACATTTTATTTGACAAGGTGTTGAAGGAAAAGATGCAATAATTTTAACAGTTGGGTGTTACACTTTAAACCCATTCAATGAATCTGGGAAAAAACATTGCTTCAATAGCAAACTTTATGGGAGCGGAGCGTGGAGCAGGAAAAGGGACCAAATACTAATGAAAAAGTAATCACAGCAGCCACCTGTATTCACTGAAATATTAAACTACACATTGCAAAGGGAAACTATTGTGTTCTGTTCCTCTGGATCTGTCTGCCATGAAGTAAGGAAGGCCCCAAGGACAGACAGACCGACCAGGGAGATGGACACGGTGAGATTTCCACCTCTCTTAACCCCAGACCAAAATGAACTTGGACTCTACCTCTAACCAAGATCCCCAACCTTAGCTTTAAATAATCTAATTAACCTGAAGTCTGCTATCTTCTCTCTTTTCTTCCCACTGAAAAAAGCAAACTTTCCTTTTATTTTAGAAAAACATCCTCATACTGTCAAAAATCTGATGTTATCTCTGACCTCAGATGTGTACCTTGAATAATGAGATAGGCATCTGACCAAATGATAAACAGAGATCTTGTTTCCTCTGCAAGGAAGCACTAAGAAATTCAACTGAGGCCACTGCAGCAGACATGTTTGGATGGGTTAGAGAAATAAAAATCACATGGGAGTCACCAAAACAGTCACAGCATGGAAAAATGATGTGAAGTATTTTCCTATATTGCAATTTAAAATAGATACACAATAATTAGGCAATTAGCTAACCCTCCTGTGTCTCAGTGATATCCCCCAAATTCAACCACTGGTTTCCCAGGCACTCAAACCTCAAGCAGGTGGATGGTCAATCCCTGCTGTGGGGCTGGAGCGCTGCCCTGTGTGTTCAAGGCCAGGATGGATGGGACTTGGAGCAGCCTGGGATAGTGGAGAATTCATAAGATTGTATTTAGAAAATCCTAAAACTATTTGGGTTGGAAGGGACCTTCAAGCCCATCCAGTGCCACCCCTGCCATGGCAGGGACACCTCCCACTGTCCCAGGCTGCTCCCAGCCCCAGTGTCCAGCCTGGCCTTGGGCACTGCCAGGGATCCAGGGGCAGCCACAGCTGCTCTGGGCACCCTGTGCCAGGGCCTGCCCACCCTCACAGGGAACAATTCCTTCCCAATATCCCATCTAACCTCTGTCAGTGGGAAACCATTCCCCCTTGTCCCATCCCTCCAGGCCCTTGTAAATATCTCAGGGGTTACTTTGCCCCCGATGCCACCACACCAATACCTGCACGGACACCTCCACTCTGCCAAAATACCATAAATTTTGCTATTTAGTGACAATCCCCATGAATTTGTCTTGTTAAGCCTCCTTTTGCCCTTTCCTCCACCGAGATCTCTTATTTTCAGAGTGAGTCAGGGTCCCAAGAGCCCACAGCAGGAGGGAGGACGAGCGTGCAGCCAGAGGACGCCGTGATCAGGGAAATTTACCAAAATCAAGCCCCACTGCAGCAGAGCCTGGATCCCCCTGCCTCACCAGCCCCGTTATTTTGATTCACGCGTTTCAAGTGAAGCAAACACCAGAAGCAATTTGTGTAATAATCCGACAGAAAGTTAAACAAGAGCGAGCAAACTGCAGGAAATTCATCACGGCAGAACACGATCGCAAACAAGCGCGTCCCGAGGAGCAGCAGCCAGAGCCGCACACAACAATGAAACAGCAAGAAGGCATCCAATGTATACAAGAGGGGAAGCAGGGAGAGGGCAAGAAGCCAGGCACATTCCACATGACATAAGTAAATAAATCAAAGGAAGTGAGATTAAAACCTGAAATAACTGGAGGAGGGGGAGAGCTATAGCACCTGCATTGAGGTGTCCGCCCCACGGAGATTAATATCACACAGGCTATGGAAAGGCTGATTTGTAGTGGCTGAGCAGGGGAAGGGAGAAAAACACTCACAGTTCAAAAGCAGAGAGTTAAAAAAACCCCCACCAGTGTCACTATTGCCTGGTTTTCAAACCGCAGCGAAACACAACAGGATTGCTCAAAGCAGCTCATGCCAACTTGGATTTATTTATAATAAATTTATATTTTAGTTTGGGTTTAAACTGTGGTTAAATAGGGCAAATGTAAAACTAAACAATTTGAAAACTGATTTGTATGTATGTTTTTTTAAGTTTTAATTTAAAAACTTTAAATTTTAACCTCCAGCAGAAGATATCACTGCTCATGGTAGGGAGTTGCAACAAGATGAGTTTTAAGGTCCCTTCCAACCCAAACCAGTTTGGGACCCTATAATTCTTTTCTATAATATTCCAGCTCCAGCTTTACCTTGCAAAACTTGTTGTAGACTTACCAAAAAACCAAGTCAGTAAAACCTCGGTTTCGCTGGTTCTCTTATATTACTTTTTATTCTTTACCCAGTAAACTGAAGTTACAAATAAATATTAATTTGTCTTAGGCTGGGTGAGAATTTAGAGATGTATCAGTATCACCAAGTCTTCAAATCAAGAAAATCAAGTTCACTTTAAGCATCACAGCCTCATTCCAAACAGGAACAGGAGGACAAAAAAAAAAATCTATGAAATAATGTTTTCAAAAATATTTGAGGAAGGCTGTGACATTTTTCTATGTAGTATTTCTGCCACTCGAGGCTCTGATGAAAAGGATGGAAGATAGAGTTGGGAACGGTTGTATTGCTTAACATATTTTGGAAGTTTTGGCCTTTTCACTACAAATTCTTCTCAATTTACCTCTAGCTGGGTCCATATAGCTAAAGCGAAGAAGGAGATACTGGAAAAGAGAAGAACTTTGACTGTATTTCCTACGGTTTGGAGCAGAGCTACAGCACAGCTCAGGCCCAGGCCGTTTCTATGTATTAAGTGGACGAGATTAATGAGAGGCAAATATTGAAGGATAACATAAATAAAGGCCAGCCAAAACCATAGCCAAAGCCATCAAATGTTGCTCTAAAGTCCTAATTTTGGCTATTTATAAATCACATTTAAAAAAATGAAGTGGCTGTGATGGGACCTCACATGGGCACCACCACAGCGGCATCGAGGCGGCTGCTCCGTGGGTGGAGAAAACTGCTGACTTTTAGTAATCCTGTATGAAACAGATTCCTTGCCACTAAAGTAATAGTCAGAACAGTCAGCAGAATAATTGTATGGAAAAATATAAAAACTGCCAATCCTCCTTTCCCTCAGGTTTTCCAACCACCTGCCGGCAAACTGCATTAGAGGGGCTTTTCTTTCTTAAATACAAGAGCCCTGTGAGAAATAAATTAAATAAATTCAAAGCACCCTCACCATTTCCTAGAGCACTTACTGATGACGGGATTTCCCCGTTAGAGAGTGGCACAGGTGCTTGTGCCACCCATTGGTCCCCTCTGTGTGTGTGTGAGGCAGGTGAGTGCAGGGAGCTGCAGGTGACACACTGGGAGCTTCAGTTGCACGCCACAAAATTAATGAGCAGCTTTGGAGTAATAATTTGTAGACTTCACAGAGAACCAGGGAAGATTATAAATGCTGTTGACCTAGAAGAAGTAATAGAGAATTCAGTATTCAGTACTGAAGAACAATTTGTAAGGGAATAAAGTCCAGCCTGAGCCATGACTGCTGTCTGTTGACAGATGGCAGGGAAGCGTCTCCTCCATTCTCTCTCATTAAAATAATTATGGCAATGTATGTTAGACTCTCTTCAAGCCTGGCATTTTCACAGCACATACAGGGGCATCAGCGTTGCAGGAATAAGGTTAAATAATAATGGAAACACATCTCTGGCATGCAAAGGGCATTTGATATTAAACCTACCTGCTTCCAGAAATAACAGCAGGGAGAAATTTGTTACCTCGGAATAAATGAAATGATTTCCCTTATTCTAACAGGAGGTTAATTAGAGCTCTCTGCTAACTTGAGAAACATGTCCCAAATCCAGGTCAAGCCCTGGTTCGGCTGATGAGCCTCTGCCTTATGTAACTCCTCAGAACCAAACCTGTTTCTCCTTTTTTTTTACCTTGGCTGCCAACTGCTCCCTGTAAAACTGCAAATCAGATGCAGTCCAGTGTGAAACTTCTTCCCAGCTGTCAAGTAATAAAGTCTGGGAAATCGCGGGATGAGAGAATTTAGGTTACGGGAGAAATACCCCAGGTTCAAGTGTATCTCTTGCCCGGGCAGTGCATTTGTGTCTGGTGCTCTGGGGGGGACTGGGAGGAGAAGAGAGTTAGCGCAGTTATCCCCTGTGCTGTTAATGCCTCCGTCAGGTAGTTAGTGACACGGGTTAATTACCACCCCTGCGAGTCCTCGTCCCCACCACGACGTGTGACACGAGCGCTGCGTGATGTCACGGCGAGCAAAAATTACCCGGTGTCAGCACTCCCCTGTGCTGCTCCTCGCTGCTGTTCTCCCCAATATGATTCACTTTCATTATTTATGAGACTTGTCTCACTAACCCTCAGCAATGGTTCCAAATAATGATAGGAATCTGTCAGTGTAGGATTGTATTTCTCAAAACAATAACCACAGTTCCTGGAAATGTCAATATGTCAATTGAGGGTAACACATCTCTCAATAAACCAATATTTTGTAAAAACAAAACAAAATCTAAGGCAAAAAAAAAAATCATGCACGGAAAACGGAAATTTGAGCTCCATGGAGCTCTTCTCTTGCAATACCTGGCAGAAAAATTCCTGCTTCCTGCCAGACGGTGGAGACAGAAAGGCACAATTTTGTTTTCCTCCAATTAAAAACGGTGAAACATTCAATATTTTAGCTCTTCATATTCATGAAATGCCATGAGGAAGGAGATGAGGGTCTTGACAGAAGTCAAAGAACTCATGCTACAGCAGAAACCAAACTTAGTGATACAATGTGCAGAAAACTGAACCAAGGATAAATCAAGTCCTTGAGCAGTTCCATCCCGAACCCAGTGATTTCAAAATTTGGAGCCAATCAAATGCATTTCTGCACCACTGCTGAAGTCACTGTCTTACACATCTGCCTTTTAGCCCAAGGCAACAAGGACAGAGGTGAAGATCAAATCCCTGCCTTCAGTTTGAAGGCTTCGCGTTTCCACCCAAACATCTCTTAGGTTCTTAGAGGCCAATGTTAATCAAATAAATTTTATTAACTATGTAGTTCTGAAAGTATTTCTGTAGCTCTATGAGATGTTTGTAGAACCCCAGAATGGTTTGGGTCGGAAGGGACCTTAAAGCTCATCCCATTCCCTCTCCTGCCATGGGCAGGGACACCTTCCACTACCCCAGGGTGCTCCAAGCCCTGTCCAGCCTCGCCTTGGACACTTTTAGGTTACAAATTTGGGGTTTTTTTTAAAATGTTTTTCCACTAAGGCTTTATCCCACCCAAGTTTTTGCCCATGAAGGAAAACCAGTAAAGTTTACAAAACACCAGTTTGAGCACAAAAGGAAACGTGTGAAGAGTTTTCTCAGAAGCAACAGCAGCATTAACATATGGGTAGGAAAACCTGAAGGTATCTCAGGTGATGCTTAAATTACCAGAAATTTAGAGACCATTTGTCATTTCTGAAATTCCAGGATGCTGGAATTTCTAAAACTGCAAGCAGACACATTAAAAAAAAAAATCAAAGGAAAGAAAAATAAAGTTCTACAAAACCAAAGTTCTACAGAAAAATGTATTGATTTGTTAGAGGAATGTTCTACTAAAAAGCAAAACTGTTCTAAAGCACAATACAACGAATATTAAGAGCACTAAAATTTCTGTTTCCCACTGCAACGCTCACATCCGTGTGTTGGGAATAGGGAAAATACAGCCTATCTATTTTGAAGAATATAAATTTATCACAACAGCTGTAAATCCCCAGCCCTGACACAAACTACAAATAACTACACAGCCCTTCCTAACAAATCATCTTGAATTTAATCCTTCCAAACCCAAAGACCATCCTATTTGGCTAATACTGCACATCTTTCTCCACCACTTGCATGGGACTCTGGTGTGGAGCGATCCATTTATTCTGGAAAATTCCAACTTGTAGAGCAAAGATTATCAAAGCTGTGAGAGCTGATCTAAGAGAAAATTAAATAAACATACCGGCTTCACATGACACTACGTGCAGCACATAATGTTAAACAACAGGAGGTAAAAGTGCTAATTAAACAGTTTATATCCTTCGAAATGTACAATCTCCAATGATCAAGGAGCATGAATTAGGTAAGTAAATATAAGGGAGCCTGGAATGACAGCCTGACACTCCGGGAGCGTCTGCGGGGAGCGGCGGAGGGGTGACAGGGATCTGCCAAGCCACGGCACAGCCTCTCAAAGGGAACTGCAGAAATCCCTGCCCTTGGGAAAATCAAAGACCAGGCTAAAGTGCACAACAGAGGAGGTGGGCTGTCTTCATCCCTAACAGCACGAGCCTGTGATCACAAGGCAACAGCAGTAATTGGGTGGTTTCTCAGCAATCTCTACCGCACGGTCCTGAGAGCCATCGACATTCGGGGGCTCCTCCAGAGGCAGCAAAAAATGACAAAGGATATAAACATCAGAAGGCTACAGAGCTTGAGACATCAAGGGCTGTACACAACCAGGATGAGATGATTCCAGACACAAAACAACTGGAAAAGCTGAGCCATTAAGGAGCACGTTCACTGTGTCACCACCAGCCCCGAGTGCCAGAGGGTGTCAGCAAGAACAGACACAATTCCTCACTGTGCCTTCCATTAGGAACAGGATAATGGGTTTGTGCTCTGCAAGGGACACTGCTGAGCCAACTGGTCCAGAGACAATCCTGACTCATGGCTTGTTGCTCACAGAAAGCTAGAAAACAAATCACAGAATAGAATATCCTGAGTTAGAAGGGATCCACATGATCGCGTCTGACTCCGTTCATGACAACCCCAAAAATCACACCACGTGCCTGTGTTGTTTTTCCTATTCTCCATTTTCTTCTCTGTTCTTCAGGTATCTCCTGTTGCTTCCTCTGGTTAGAAGCACTTCTCCAGCTTTCCTCTAGAAACAATCTTTTCCCTAAAAAAGCGTTATCCTTGACACTGCTGAGTCTGGATGAACCCAAGTCCATCACAATTCCAGTACTGGAAGTTTCACCTACCCTCCTACTTGCTCTGCTGAAATTTTATATTACATTTGTTCGTCCATCTCAAATACTGACAAATCCCCATTCCCTCACCACTCTAATTATCCTATCATCCCTCAAATACATCTCTCTTGCTTCCCCCAAAACCTCTCTCGTACTCAATACTCCATCACCTGTATTATTCCCATTTTCTCCACCCTCTCTTCCCCTCATGGCCTACTCAAACACTTTCAACAACCAACCCCAGAACTGCTTGTCCCTGCATTTGCCCAAAAGCGTCACTTCTGCAGTAAGGGCACCCAAACCACCCCATCTTTGCCTCATCAATGTCCTGCTTTCAGATGAGTGACCACACACCTTCCTGGGCCTGTGGAAACCCCCTTCCCCAGCTGCCTTCCAGTCCTGCAGGTGACAGCAGCTGAACTTTCTCTCCATCCTTCCAAAACAGACACATTTCAGTGCCAGCAAAGTGCAGTGGGCAAGAGACTGAACCAAACCTGCTGTTTGCTACTGAACTTGCAGTTTGCAGCTGCACTGACAAGATTTCACGAGTGACAGGAGCCGTATTTATCACAGAAACAAATAGGAAGCCCCAAATGAGAGAATTAATCTCCCTCCTGCACATATGCTGCCTTCCCCAGCCCTGTACACACGCAGAGCATCAAGTTTGAACATGGGCTGGCACACCTATCAATCCACAGCAAACTTATCATAAAGCAATCAGAGCTTAATTAAAGGCAGAGAGAGGTCAATATGTTCATATGCAAGATGATTCACTATGATGTCACTTGGGTACCATCAATTAAAACGCACAGGGTATTTTTTAAATGGGAAAACCTGAGTAGGGAGCCTGTTGTCTACCCAAAGGTTTTGCTATGCTTTAAAAGCTTCATTTAAATATTTTTTTCGCCTTATTTATATGCACAAAAGTAACGGTTATATCAGATATTCATAGGTGATTTAGATGATTGATACCAATTTCTCTTCATAATATGACTAGCAAATAAAAAACACAGCGGTTCTCATATAAAAAAATAATGTGTGACAAGGTTTCCTAAAACATTTCTATTTTGGACCTCACAAGCTAAATTGCTTTTGCTGGCCCCTTCCACCTCTCAGCATGGTTGACAGACAAATTGATCGAAACATCGGAAAATAATATGCTTGCAAAATTTCTCTGGGTGAGTTTTCAGTCTTTTGAATTTTTCATACCAGAACAAAATGAAAGATTGCCTCCTTGATTTTTCCTCCATTATGCGTCCCCATCTTATGTACTACAGGAACATACAATACTTCAAATAGCAGCAATACATTGTAAACAAAATGTAGAACATTTTTCATAGAACACCCAAGCCGTGCGAAGTTAAAAGACTGGGTAGCAGGAATCTTTGCCCTGCAGATTATGTTGTTCAATTATAATGAATTCATACATTTGAAGTTGCCTTAGGGCCTCTCATTAGACTTAGGGGTGTTTATTACAGGAAATATTGCTTGTATCATTTAAGAAGCAAGAAGGCTGGATGATTTGATTAGAAATGTTGACAGTTGAGGTGTGTAAAAAATATGTCATTCACCCACATTTTCCCCCCACTTTAATATTAGGATCCTTCATCTTTTATGAATTCTTTAACCCGTTCCTCCCTTCCCCGCAGCCCACGGCACAATCCGCGCTCGGGATCGCTGGTTCTTCACCGGGAGCTGCTCGTGTGACACCAGTCCACGTTTTCCACCCGGTAACAGCAGGAGAACACAACCATTCCCATCCCCATGCCCATCCCCATCCCTCCCAGGGCCGCATGCGCGGGCACGGCCGAGGATCCGCCCCCGGCACCCGCGGAACCGGAATTATCCTTCCCGCACAGGCAGGAGCTCATCATCCACTCCCATTGGCGCCTCGTGGAATCTTACTGAATTAATCTGCCTCCACATGGCACAGCAAAGCCTGAGAAAGAGTTCCTCAGCTTTCGGGCCAAATCAAACCAGTCGTGACAGAATAACTCGAATTAAAGCAGTCGGCAACGTTGATTAAGTGGAAGGGGTTGATCAGAAAGCTACAGGAAAAAATAAATAAAAATTATTGCTTGTTCATTCTGTAATTTTTTTTTTCTGGTGGAAAATGGATCAACATTTTCATACTCTTGAAGGGGAACATGCAGCACTTTTAATTCCTGTACTGGACAAACTGACCTTGGAATGTGCTTTAGATGATGAGTAATTCCAAGAAAAATTATTAATTTTTCGACACGTTCTTGCGAAACTCACTAATTTGAGTATTAACATCCCCAAACTTGCAGTAATTCTTACAACAGCTTGAATTCACGGAGTGGTTACTACTATTGTAGCAACTTTTATAATTATTATTTTATTAATTTAGATTAGTGCATCTCTGAAAACGAGCATATAAAGTGTGTAAATAAAATGATGCACCAAAACCATTAAGTAATTATAAAGACTGATAACACAGGTAAAAAAAATTCAACTTCTGGGTCTGCCTTGTTTGTTATCTGTAGTTTGCCAAGCTCAAATTTGGCTTCCAGTTTCCACACTAAGTTAAGCCAGAGAAATCTGAATCAAACACAGCTTTACTTCGAGAAATTTTAATAACTTAAAATGTGTATTTGAGGAGCAAACGAAGCTCTTACAGATCCTTTAGACTTCGGATCTGATCACAGCACCATTTAAAAGGACTAAAAATTTTTAAAAAAGGCATCAAAAGTGATGCATTTGCATATTTACATTGTATTTATACGTATTTAAATGGAACCCAAGCAATTGCAGAGGTAGGGATGTTCTTGTTAACAGAGAGTTAAAGAAACATCAATGGGGTTGAAAGTAATTAGGCTAAAATATGTGATGTATAATAATAATAATAAACTTGGAAGGATTTCTGACATGACCAGTAAGTGCTTTCCTCCTCCAAGGACCTGGTATTTGCCATTTCATCCTGTCTGCAAAATATCACAGAATGGTGGCAGTTTGCAGCCAAATTTCATTTTCCTACCACAAGTCAACACAAACTAGACTTAAAAACTCATTTCAGTAGTGATTTGCATTTTTTCTGTTTAGTTTTTTAGCTGCTAACTAGACACACACAAACAGCTTCCATTGAAAGAGATGTGTTTTTAACAGATATTTATATTTTTACTGCATTTATATCCTTCGCATCTCTCATCCGAATAAAATTTAATCATGTCTCTAAACGCTCCAGACAAAATTTCAATTTTTGATGATTATTTTATATTCAGGTGTAGAGCAGGGTCAGAAATTCGATTTCAAAGGGCAGGTCGAATGTGTTTAGGACTCGCACCCTTTACATTAAGAGACTCCCCTCCCTCCCACAGGTCCAAAGCCCTTCCCAAGTTGCTAATCTGCATTTAAAGACTCTTCCACCTCTTAAAACACTTAACTAAATACTTGAAGGTGTTAAACCCACAAGCTGCCTCCTATCTCCAAATATCTGCAGAACTAACAGTGGCGTTCTTAAGTTAGGAGCGACAAATACTGGAAAACCTCCACAATTTGGCTTCCATATCTCTGAATTGGTATTTCAGTGACAGATGTTTGTTGCGGCAAAAACCTCTGTCAGAACAAAATTAGGTGATCTATCATTTTAAGATATGGTCTTCATATACTGTTTACTCGAAGATATCACTTGCCTCAAGCCAATTTTGACCAAGAACATTTTGTGATATGGAAGTGATTTGTATATCATCATTTTTGTGATAAATGTAGCTCTTGAACACAAAATAACCCACTATTCCACAGTATTACAGTTAAAACTCCTTCCCCAGTAAATCTGTACTACTGCTTTTATTACTACAAAGATACTGTATCTCGACTTCAATGCATTTCCCATTTTTATTCACGGAATAGGCTTGCCTGGTTCCTTGGTTTTACATCAGGGAGCTTGGGCCTGGCCCCCTGTTTCACAGCAGAGATGCTGCTCCAGTTTTGGGGGGCACAGGAGGAGCACAGCACCCACCACAACGCTTGTTTTGTATTTATTTCAGCAAACAGGGCGAGCGGAACACAAAGAGATGCAAAACATCTTCCAAACGACAGTGCCCACAGGCAGGGGCTGCCCTAGTTGTTCATGCACGTCCAAAATTAACCATTTAATTCCACTAACACTATTTTAGGTGTCTCACCCCGATTTCAAGGGTCTCAAGCCTTCTGATTGATGGATGATTGGAATAAACCAGCCATCTCCATCTCACCCCTTCTCCAGATGGGCAGGAAGGAGACATAGGCCAACCAACAAGGGCTAAAAAACCACCATGAAACAAAAAAGCTGAGACAAATCACAGGTGGAGGTGGCAGAGACAGAACATGGACATTCCAAGAGTCTGAGTAAACTTCGCTTGACCTGAACAAACCACATTAAATGGTGGAATTGAGGAGTTCCCACCACCTCTGCAGAGTGTGACACCTCTTCAGCTGCACTATGAGCTTGACAATTAATTTGGACTACGAATTATTAAATAAGCCACTGAATAAGCATAATTTAGTAATGAGCTCGAGCCATGACGAGCCTCGGGTTGATCTAAGCCAAAGTCTTAGGGACAACGGGCTCCAGGTTTAAATCCTTCCCAAAGGAATGGCTGTGCCTCAACAGGTGCTGATTTTACCACATGTGGACCAACCAAATTCTGCAACCAAATATCCTTTACCCTGGAACTGTGTGTACAGAGCTTATTAACAGGATGGTTTTTGTGCTATTTAACGACAAAGGCCCAACTTGCTGCTTGGTAAAGGAAAGCTGGATAGTTATTCACCTGAGATTTTGCTATAGTAGAGAGATCAGCTCGAGCATAAATTGATAAACTGATCCCTCTCTTCACAGCATCTTCCCTGGGATCACCTCCAACCTACACCAGTTGGTCTACAAAGATTCCTCCTCTGCTCACCTGCCGTGCTCCTCTCCATATGGGAACAGTCCTGGCCTTAATCCGTGGTCCTGGCTGGGAATATCAAGCATTTCCTTTGACAAAACTAAAAGGTACCTTCTGTTTTCCCTGGCTCCTGTCACATCTCGCCTCCTTCCTTGCCCTTCCAGAGGAAAAAGGGCAGGCATTGGGCTGGGAATGCAGGAAAGGAGCTGATCAGGCAAAATGTCTCTTCCCAAATGGATGGGATTGGCAGTGGGAGAAGCAAGATCGTCCTGAGACTCACTGTTCACCAACAGCAACGAGAAACTGCAGGAAACTCAGGCCAAGGGATCAGATTTTGCCACTTTTTAGCATTAATTCCAGCACACAAAGACAAGACTGACCCTGTATTTTTCCAAGAGCAGAAGTTCAAGCAGTCAGAAAGCCTCACATTAGAAAAAACACTGATTTTTTTAGAGTTTGAGGGGGAAAATTGGTATTACAAGTGTATATTTACAAGCAGAGTCCTCACTCTACTTCAATTTTGAAGTCTTCCCCCATGCAGGATTAGCCACAAACACGCCGTGCAAGAGGATTCTTTTGATAGTATAACTTCAGGACTACTGGTGTAATGTGAGCCAATTTTCCTTTCGTTTTCAAAGTTCACAGAAAAATGTGTATATTACATTCTCTGATCTTTTCACTTGTTGAGATCAATATGTGCAAGTCCTCACAAAAGGGAAATTCTCCTTCACAGCTGCTTCGTGGCTTAAATGAGAGAAAGTATGGGTACGGAGCTCTAAAATCTGCCATGATGTGCAGAAATGACAAATTTTGAAAGTAAATCTTAAAGCACGTGTTAAAGGCATGAAACTAAACCTAAATCTTTCACCAGAGAAAAAGGTGGGAATTTTTACTTCTCAGGGAGTTTTGACCATGGTTAGGTTGCATCTGTCACAACTGTCAAAAACAACAATTATTTCTTCTTGCTATTACATCAAAACCCCAACCAAGACGCCAGGATTTGGCCTACAGCAACGCAACCACTGAGAGGAATTTTTGCCAGGGTTCAATTTGCATGATAAACTGTTGTTAACAGATACCATCTGTTTTTAAATTTAGTAAAAGGGCCCATATTATACAGCTCATTACAAATATTAGTAACTCTTAGACAACGACTCTTGTAGAGTGTGGGTTGGAGCTAATGAAGTAGAAAGCTTAAACAACAAATCATTTACAAGTTTTTGTACAGTAGGTCTAATGGAGGGAGTTTATAATCAAAGGAAAATGTAATCACTTATGTTAAGCAATCCATGGACTTAGTCAATGTAGCACAAACAGCCATTATGCAAAATTATGACATTAAAGGGAAAAAGACTATTGCAGACTTTGCATTTTACAGTGTCTGCTACACAGACTAATAACTTGGAGAGAATTAAACAGGTGAGGCCCCTCGCTTCCAAAACAGCATTTTTCCATCAAATATCCAAAAGATATTCAACCTGGCCTGAGATTTGCTGCCCTGAATTAGACCTGACACCAGCAACAAAGGGGATTCTGTAATGGACATGGGCTCTCACAATGCAGTGCATTAATGGGCATCATGGTGAACATAATCTGTCAGCAACGGTCACAATAAAGATGTTCTCCTGATTAATGTTCCACTAGGCCTGTGCTTAATAATTTATATAATTTGTATTAACTTTCAAATTGCCATCACAGTGGTGGACAAGGAAAAACACACAAACAATTCAATATAATAATTTTACCCAGGAAAACATTTTACGTGGCAATTAAAACTGCTGGGTTCATACAGGAGTAATCGTTCAGGATTTACAGAGATGAATTATTGTGAAGCAAAGCTGCATATTTAAACAACATAATAAGAAACTATTTCTAAGAGGTCATAAATACTTTATAAATTACATTAATATTGGTGTTTGGTATTACTGCATTTATATTCTTACAGACTGTGTATTTAAATATTACTCCCATAACAATGTATGATTCTATAAAATTAACAAACTTTTAAAATCCTGACAGTCTGCCTTATAAAAGTGTCTCCATTAATTTTTCTGCACTTTGAATAAAAAAATAGAAATGTTACAGTAGTAAAAAATGGTCATTGTGCATTCCTTCACCTAATCCTTGTTTTTATACATGGAATTCAGCACATTGCACAGTGAGGATGGTGGGTATTGGTCAAGAATATCCTATGCTATCCTATCAGGATGATTAATGAAGGCACCTTTTTCACAGAATGTCAGACTCTGCCTTTTTAACAACTGACCTTTCATAGAATACTACTGAACTCATAATTCCACTTTTGTTCAGTTTCTTATTAGTGGAGTTAAAATTAATACTTATGGGAATGATGGCTAAGGTGATGCACAGTAAATCTTAGAGCACATCAGCCTTCTGCACCGACTACCAAAGGAATAGCACCTGCATTTGTCTACTTCAATAGCATAAGTATTCTAGTAAAACTCTGTGTCCTTTCAAAAGACAAATTAGGTCAATATTCAACCCTCTCTCAAGCACAAAGCTGTACATATGGAGAGAGACCTGCAAAGTTCAGAATCCTCACAAAACAGTTCCTACTGTGCACAGAGGGGGTGTTCATCCTGCTGCACTGCTTGAAACTTCCCGGAGGACAGGGACATTTCCAGGAGACATTTTAGCCACACAGCCTGGGAGCTACAGGGACTTATTCCCAGTATGGCCACGTGCAGCTCTACGCCCTAAAAGACACATTTTCCAGTTGGGGACAAACAGCCCTGTGCTGTGCCAGCACAAGGACTTTGGGGAAGTCACCAACGTGATGGAGATAACCTTATTTTTGAAACCACCACACCAGACAGTTGTTCCAGGCGAAAAAAGGCCCCATTTCTTCGAGGTGTTTCACACCCACCTCGCTGCTCCTGTGGTGTCACACATTAACTGTTCATTTACTGCCACCCCAGAACGCCAAAAATTAATGCTGAATGAGCAAACTCCCGGGTGCCACACGAGTATCACACGTGACACAGTGCTCGGGTGTCCCCTGCAGAGGACAGGACAGGACAGGACTCCCCATGTCCCCTCTCCTCCAGGACTGCCATCACCTGCCACCCACCCTCCCAGCCCACCACAAACGGCTGCACGAGCCAGGGCTGGATTGCAGCTCCCTGTGACAATCACTGCTGTCCCTGCAATGCCCCATCACTTCCCTCTCCCTGGAAATCGTTTCAGCTCCCCTACAGTCTCCTCCTGGTCCCGTCCAGCACCTGATGAAGACAAGAGATGAAGGCTGACCACAGACACCTCCAGCCTTTTGCACCCCCGGGGACAGAGGCAGACAGGGATGCTCACACTGCTCCAAGGAAACTCCACACAGGTCTGATACCAGGTATCACAGCAACGCTGGCTGGACCAGGACTGTCCTGCCCAGGGAGATGTGATGCTGCTGCTCCATTTCTCAGGGCTCACGTGCCATTCCTACACCACTCAGCACAAAATCCGGGTGCTTCTAAGCATGGCTAACACACTTCTGAAGTGAGAGAGGACAGGTTGAGATTATGGATTAGGAATAAACTCTTCCCTGTGAGGGTGGGCAGGCCCTGGCACAGGGTGCCCAGAGCAGCTGTGGCTGCCCCTGGACCCCTGGCAGTGCCCAAGGACAGGCTGGACACTGGGGCTGGGAGCAGCCTGGGACAGTGGAAGGTGTCCCTGCCCGTGGATGAGCTTTAAGGTCCCCTCCAACCCAAACCAATCTGGGATTCTGATTCTAAGATGCCTGAGGCAAAAGCAGCTCAAATAAAACACACTGGAATGTGTTTAGTTACAGGAGAACACTAAAAAAGCGTATGAGCTTAAATCTTCAGTAAGGACATTCATTAACACAACTGGCTATATTTTTATGCCTTTTTAAAACCCTGCCATCAACTCTTTTCCCTCATCATTACACATTAACATTCCAAAACCCCGAAGCCAGAAGCTCCAGACAGTTTCCTACCCTTGAAGGTATTTTAAGATGATAAAGACGGGAAACTTTTTATTGGTACACGAAGATCAAAACCCACGCTCCGGCAGCATCAGAGCTGATGTCAAACACTTAAGACCTCACACAACTGGCAGCAATTCTGTTGTAAAACGTGCAATAACAGCAGCAAACTGCAGCTTAATTTTTCTTTACACGTTCATTGGCATTCATGTGAGGTCCATTCACATCCATTACAAGGGAAGGCATCTGCATTATGGCTAAATATTGCATCTTGCAAACAGAGCAGCGTTTGTGCTGCTTCAGCCCTTGCAAACCAAAGAGGGCTTCACCCTAAATGAGGTTTTCTAGAACAAAGCTAGAGGACACTGGATGGATTTCAACCTCCCCTTAGAGCTCAGGTTTTTTTGTGAGGTCAACTGTGGCATAATTTAACTGTTCCATTACTGGAGACCAGAAAGCTGCTCCATGACTGGAGACCTCCAGCCATGCATTACATTAATATCTCTAGCTTGAAAAATAAACTCCTCCAAAAATATTATGTTTTTTTCTGGAATGAATTTTACTCCTATACCAAAAGAAAAAATATTTCCTTCTCCTTTGAGGCTCCAGAAATGCCTTCACACCAGGAGAAGGATGGGTGTTTTCCCCGCACAACAAACACTTCACAACTTTATCATGGTTGAGCATTCAGAAGTTGCCAGAGAAAAGAATCACCTCTGAAAAGCAGGAAAAATGTACTGAAATAATGAGTCATGTTCACTCGAGATGGGAAGTCATTCCTTAACAAGACTCCCAATTTAGAAGTGCTGGGTGAATAAAAAGGTATTTCCCAATTAATGTTCACAGATGTGTCTTCTGCAGCCCAAAACAAAGCAGACCTTCCAATTCTGCCAGTGCCACTCTGACAGAGCCTGCCGTTGCGTGAGTTAGAGTTCCCCTGGTCATAAATCATCCTAATTACTATGGAATTTTGATAACAAAGTGATAGACCTGAAAGAAATGTATGGAGTGAAGACAAAGTTACAATGTGAACACAGACAAAGCAGAAAGGTAATACAAAAAAGTGGCAGAATCAATAGGATTTATTTCATTATTTCTGCAATGCTAATATGTAGTAAATTAGTAAATAAGTGCTCATTCTGATGGTTCTTTTCAGGATTTCCATAAAACTAAGAATTAAGATACAGCAAGCTTTAGGAATAAATATCAATTAGTAAGTGACAATAATTCAGCAATACCTTCAGTGATACAGATGCTAAAGCCAACCCAAAGCAGCCGTTCATTGCCACTCCTGTACAAGTTACAAATACCAAACAACAACAAAAAAAAGCAGCAAACCTTTAGTCCTAAAAACCCCTAAAAGTGATTGGGTGACACTGCTTTCAAAGTGTGAAATTTTACTGTACAAGCAATTTTGTAGCCTACAAAAGAATTCAATATTCTAGATCCACATCAGAGGGAAGCTCACTCTGCCTCATCCCAGATGTGAGCACAGCGCTATCAGCAAGTAAAAAGTGCCATCAAGAATGTATATTTTTGTTTTCCTTCAGCTTTGTTATACCCGGGGGTTGTCTTTCTGGCCACTTGACACGGTTTTACTGTGATTTATCCTCACTTCAGACATCAGATTCCTTGTTCATTTCCAAATTACCTGCACGCACTGGCAATCACACCTATCAGGAAGGTTTTTTTTGCTCCTGTCTGCTTTTGTTATTGCTGCAAGTCCTACGAAAAAGGATTCCAAGACGTATTTCCCAGAAGAGGCAGGAAGCGGGACATGCTATCACAGCCCTGAGGATATCCTCTGTTCCACACTGGGACATAAATCTCAAAGCCCAGAGGATATCTGCATAAATGAGGAGCATCTGGACAACCTCAGAGGCACAAGCAATATTACCCAGCCTGCAGAGAACTTCTGACCTGCAGGAGTTGAGAGGTGATCCCGACCATGACCAACGGGAATCACAACCAGCAGAGGAAAACGGGATCTGGTTTAACACAACCAGAGCAGCAAAGGCAGAAAAACCTCCCCAGATATTCAAGAAACCAATAAAAACCCCACAAACAACTGCATCCACCTTGGTTTGTCATCCCTGCCACCATCAGCAGAAAAAATTAATGAAAACCAGGCTGTTTCAAATAATTCAGGTAGAGGTGGAGAGAGCCAAGACAGTCCACGGCGCAATGATCAGGTCAGTGTGGACTTTGGAATTTCAGAGGTACAAACAGAAGACGTTTTCTATATTCTTCAGGTGTCCATTTAAAATTAGAACAAACTCTTCTCCGAGGTGAAGAACATTCAAGAGCGTGAAGAATGACTACTTCCAAATTATTGAGGTATTACAGCTCAAATTGCCTTAATAGGAGCTGATTTATATTTATGGCCAGGTTTCATACAGCCTTTAAACTTCCCACAACTCCTCACCCAAGTCAGATCATTGAACTTGAAGAGTTTTAAAAATGAGGCAGGAAATATTCTCCATCCTCCTTTGTCCATATATCCAGGCATCTACACACCAGCATGTTTCTGCAGTTATCCAGCTGAAAGCTTTTGGTCAGCACAGCTGTACTTTATATATTAATAAAATCAAAGAATCACAGACTTATTAAGGTTGGAAAAGACCTTTAAGATCATCAAGTCCAACCATCAACCAGAACCACCAAGCTGACCTTTAAACCACATCCTCAAATGCCACAAACACATGGTTTTTGAACACTTCCAGGGACGGTGATTCCATAGTTTCCTACAGCATCCCCGTACCACAGGGGCTCTGTGTCAAGTGACCATCAAAGCCTTGGTGTCCTTCCATGATGCTTCATACACCAACAACTGCAGAGGTCTCCTGGCCATGAGTGTTCCTAGGGAGAACCAGGAATGCTTTTTATGTTCCCACTCAGGAACCACCACTCTCTCAGGGAGACTTGTTCTCCTGGGCAGCAACCTGGGATATAACCCCGATCCCACTCTTAGGAACAATCCAGACATTTCCTATTGGAGCAGGAATGACTGTAGGAGCATCTGTCTTAAAGGGAACTTTGAAGGCCTTTCAGTGACTTCAATTCCTAAAATAAAAAACTTGGAATGTCGCTTATCACCCAGATAAACCATCTGGATGGACAATCTGTAGATACTAAATCTTACTAAGGTAGGCGGCCTACCAGCTTGGTCCTGAAACATATCAAGACCTTTACTAGTGTGGGTCTATGAGCGTGGAAAAAACTCATGTTTTTGAACATTTTCCTTCAAATTCTGGACATGCTTTCCACCCAGAGTAGGAGGCTGGCAGCACTTTTCCAGCTAAAACTCTGTCAGCAAGCACTGGACACCATTCCTGACCACAGGAACCACCCTGGCAGCATCTGCCCAGCATCCCCACGATCAAATCTCTGTGTGTGTGTACATTTTAAATCACCAGCTGCACGAGAGCACCTATGAAACAATAAACTCCTGCACCCTGGCAGGCTGTGACACTGATGGAGCATCGCCAGCAGCAGGATACACAGAGAGGCTGTTCATCATCATCACCTGAGCACAAGCAAAACCCAACTGTGGGATGACAAAACCAGGGGGACGTGCATCAATAAAGCACAGGAAAAACAAATGACAGGAAAACAACTGACTGGGAACCTAAAGGACAAAGTTTCTAACTTAATCTCATTATTTCTTGCTCTGAGCTGGCAGGAGAAAAGTCCTCTGCCACAGCCTGCAGACAATCCTGACTTCATGTCTGAATCTACATTATGATGATAATAACAGGAAAAAAACCCACGATTTAAAAATCTATTAGTACGAGTGACAATTTACATATCAGTAGCCTACAGCAATAAGTCCCTCAAAGGTCAAAATTAAACAATCAAATTGAGAAATGCTCCAAACCTCATTTGATCAGCTGACCACGACAGTTATTCAGAAATTGAGAAGCAATCAAAAAGTTTTTGTCACCAGCAAGTGCCCATTTTAATAAGCAACAAGGCAATTATGAGTATTTATCACTTGAAGGATTTATGTGCACTAAACAACTTTAAATTCTTCAAAAGCCAACAGGAATTTATTTCTGCTTACCCAGAATCAGGGAGAACAAGCAAAGATGAGCTGGTGGGGTCAGTCTACAAGAGAACCATCCTTGGAATTACTTTCATTTAATGAATAAGCATTTTAAGGAATTTGGGAAAGTCAGATTTAAGTAAGGCAACTACTGCAAGCTCCAATGAAATGATCCCAACCCTGGATTGATGGAACAGCTCCTGTTTATTCCTGGTAAAGAGAAGACAACTCCCCATCCCAGGGCGAGGTACCTCCCATGACTGCCAATCTGATCAGACTCTGAACACTCTGACAGAAAATGAGAATGAGATGTGAGATGGAAACCAGCACTAAATGTTTAATAGGATCAGCAATTCACAATTATTTCTTAAGTGTCTTTTTCCTGATAACTTTTTCCACTGCATGATCTTAGTGAGAAGATAATGTGAGATGCTGCTTTTGAATAAGTTATACATTTCCCCTTGCTTTACCTGAACCTCACAATGCCACCATTATTAATATTTTTCCTCCACAAAACAGCAGTAGCCTTCCAAAGAAAAAGTCCTTGACCAAAATATCAGAGGATATTAAACTGAGAAGTGATCTACTGATGCAAATCATTAAATCTATTTGCATTTGCTTACTGAACCCTAACACAGAAATTAAACTACATAGTGTGGGAAAAGAGCTGGTTTTGCATGGTTAAAAGGAGACATCTTGGAAGATCCGAGCTCTATGTCATTAATTTTCCTTCTTCCCCTCATTAACAAGTAAAATGTTTTCACTGCTTGAAAAGTTTTAATAAATAGGAAAAAGCAGGGCAGCTGACATAAGTTTTTAATGTAATATACAAGAGCTTTTAATATTTTTACATATATTAATGTAAAAGCTAAAAATAAATGTTAAAAGGTTACATTTGTGAAGAAAGAAAAATGGCATTTACAGTTACAGGGTAAGGTTTTAGAATTTAACTCTTTCCCTCCCAGCACGGGGTTCTGAGGAGCATTTGCCATTTCCCTGGAAATCCCTGGAATTGCAGGGATGAGCCATGGCAGAAGCAGCCGGGGGTTAAGGACACACATTCCCTCCCAGCTCTGAGCTCCAGGGTGATTTACTGGGCTTTGTCCTACCAAGTCTTAAATTCTTTTTATAGAAGGAATTACGGGAGGCATTTTAAGAACAGCCATAATTAGCACAAGCACTGCCAGGGCGAGATCTTTGAGTTTCACTGAAATGTGTGAGCCAAAGTGGCCAGGGAAGACCAGGAACTGCAGCTGCCAACTCCAGCTGGAGCTGGGAAAAGCCATCCAACACCAAAAAGGAAACAGCATTCAGGGATGCATCACAAGGAGTGCGACCAACAGCTCAGGGGAGGGGACTGTTCCCCTCTCCCTTTGAGAGAGTCCTGGAGAACTGTGTCCAGCTCTGAGCTCCTCAACCTGAGAAGGACATGGAGCTGCTGGAGAAATCCAGAGGAGGCCACGGAGCTGCTCCCTCTGGTCTGGAGCCGGGCTGGGAGAGCTGGGGGTGCTCACCTGGAGAGGAGAAGCTCCAGGGAGAGCTCAGAGCCCCTTCCAGGGCCTGAAGGGGCTCCAGGAGAGCTGGAGAGGGACTGGGGACAGGGGATGGAGGGACAGGACACAGGGAATGGCTTCCCACTGCCAGAGGGCAGGGATGGATGGGATATTGGGAAGGAATTGTTCCCTGTGAGGGTGGGCAGGCCCTGGCTCAGGGTGCCCAGAGCAGCTGTGGCTGCCCCTGGATCCCTGGCAGTGCCCAAGGCCAGGCTGGACACTGGGGCTGGGAGCAGCCTGGGACAGTGGAAGGTGTCCCTGCCCACGGCACTGGATGGGCTTTAAGGTCCTTCCAACCCAAACCATTCCAGGATTTCTACTGATCAGTGTCACTGACTCACGTCACTGATGTGATGTGTCTGAACACCAACAGCCCAGTTTCAGGGTGCAGAACACAAAGCTTTGCTGCTCAGCTGGGGTGTGTTTGTAACCCTCATGGCTGCCCAAGACTCCTAAACCAAGACATACTATAACAGCCCAGAGATCACGTTTTACAGTGCTGATATTTTAAAACGGCAAAAATAACAACAAACTGTATTAGATAATATAACTTGTGCAGATATCCACTTGAAAATACCACAAATATGGCTCTTTTCTTCTAGTGTGGAAGATGTAGAGCTGTAATAGTGCTGAAAAATGATTTCACCAAAGAGGAGTGTGAGAATTTGTCTATGCAGCATCATCTCCTCGAGAAATTTCACAGAAAATAAATCCTTTCCTGATGCCCTGCCCTGTGCTGTGCCACAGATACGGTGCCTGGTGTGTCTTTACTAACGCCAAGAGTAATTCAGGCCAGGAGTGGAACCTTTCCACTTCTCATGCCAGAGGTAGATTAATGCAGTGGAGCATTTTTCCATTGCAAATCCTTGTTATAAGGATGGGAAAACGGGCTGAATAATGACATGGATTATGTTTCTATTATGTACCAGAATTAGGGGGTGTTTTAAATATTGCAACTCTTCATCTTGGGTTTCTTCCCTGACTTCTGGGGTCCTCGAAAAAAATTTAGATGCACAGATAATGCTGGAAATAATTTAAAGGCACAGAGGTGTTTTTGGATTCAAGAGAAGGGTGTGAGCACAGACACACCTGGGTCTGGATAACAGGAACCCTTCCTGCAGCTCTCCTTGAGGGAGAGAAATGAACCTCAGAAGTGTTTTACTGACAGGTGTCTGCAATAGCAACCTGGAGAGCCTTGACTACCAAATGCTGTGATGGGAGCAACGTGCAGGGTTTGAGGAGAACCAGCACTGCAGGTGTTTGCAGAATCCCAAATGGTTTGGGTTGGAAAGGACCCCAAAGCCCATCCCATTCCACCGCTGCCATGGGCAGGGACACCTCCCACTGTCCCAGGCTGCTCCCAGCCCCAGTGTCCAGCCTGGCCTGGGACACTGCCAGGGATCCAGGGGCAGCCACAGCTGCTCTGGGCACCCTGTGCCAGGGCCTGCCCACCCTCCCAGGGAACAATTCCTTCCCAATATCCCATCCAGCCCTGCCCTCTGGCAGTGGGAAGCCATTCCCCCTTGTCCTGGCACTCCAGGCCCTTGTCCCCAGTCTCTCTCCATGTTTCCTGTCAGCCCCTTCAGACACTGTGAGGCCACACTTAGGCCACCCTGGAGCTTCTCCTCTCCAGGTGAACACCCCCAGCTCTCCCAGCCTTCCCTCCCAGCAGAGCTGCTCCATCCCTCTGATCACTTGGTGCCTCCTCTGGCCCGGCTCCAGCAGCTCCAGGTCCCTCCTGTGCTGGGCCAGGGCTGGGGCAGCTCTGCAGGCGGGGGCTCAGCTGGGCACAGGGGCACAGGGGCAGAATCCCCCCTCTCCTGCTGCCCACGCTGGGATAAGCCCAGGGCACGGGGGGTCTCTGGGCTGTGAGTGAACGTGGCCAGCTCACGGCCAGCCTCCCATCCACCAAAAAATCTGAACTTTTATTTTTTTACGCTGAGCTCTCAAAGGCTTCAGGAGAAAACCACAACTGAAGACTCACAAAACCCACTCCTATTGGAATCTTGCAATGCTGCCTTTAACAGATAATAGAAATGCAGCTGTGCTGTCAGGGAGAATAACACAGCTAAAGTCTAGTATTGATTACAGTGGAGTTGCTCAAGATTCACTTCAGCTTCAGTGAGAGAGGAACGTGGGTTTTGCTAATCATGCAGAATTAAATTCAGCAGCCAGACCTGACAGTAAAACTTTGCCCACAAACCATTTCTAAAACCATGTGAAACCACATCTTTGAACTGTGCTACGTGTCAGGCTAAA
Source organism: Rhagologus leucostigma (assembly GCA_013397725.1). NCBI lineage: Eukaryota > Metazoa > Chordata > Aves > Passeriformes > Rhagologus > Rhagologus leucostigma. The sequence continues at coordinate 257,549 of VZTD01005279.1, forward strand.
CTCTAAAAACACGCAGGAAGTTATTTTGTTTAAGTTTGGGAAACACCACTTCCAATAAAAAGTTTTCTTAGCTCGATGCAGCATTAACAATCTGCAGCATCTGCACAAGAAACTATGAAAAACCCTAGCCCAGTTTATTTTTAATAAAAGGAGGACTATGCTATATAATAACTCTTCCTGCCACATCCATTGAATCTGCTGAAATAAAGATTGATGCCTGGATGTTTGTAGAGACTTCTACCAGAGAAGGTAATATTTCTTTTTTCCCTTCTTTCCTATTTTTTAAAATATACTTTCCTGTTATTTTGAAGTAATTTGAAATAACAAGCATCATCTCCCTATTACCCAGGCATCTGCATGTTTTGTTTCCAGGACAAGTGGCAGAAAACTCAATGAAATTTGTGAGAGCTTTGCACCACAAGTTAAAAGATATTCGCAAATGAAAGGTTTTGAAAGAGAAACATACATGGGAGTGATTTTCTTCTGGTGACTGCTCCACACAGGCACCACAAACAGGCTCTCACTTTGCTCATCAGTATGAAAACCAATGTTGCCAGCATCATGAAGGGTTAAAAGGCTAAAATCCCATATGGATTTGAACAAGCATCACCCAGAAGAACCAGCAGCTCTCCGAGCCAAAGTAGCACCTTGAAGGTTTTGGGAGCAAGGTACCTCAGAAGTAAAGAATAGGTGGAGTGGGTGCTGGACTTGTCCACAGTCACTGGTTTTTTAACACATTATCATGGAATTGTTAAGGCTGGAGAAGACCTCCAAGACCACCGAATCCAACCATCAACCAGCACCACCAACCATGTCCTCAAGCTTGGACCCATCCAGGGATGGGGACTCCAACACCTCCCTGGGCAGCCTATTCCAATGCTTTACAATCCCTTCCATGAAAAAGTTTTTTTCTTAATTTTCAGTCTATCCCTCCCCTGGCCCAGCCTGAGGCCGTTCCCTCTCCTCCTGTCCCTGTTCCCTGCGAGCAGAGCCCGCCCCCCCCGGCTGCCCCCTCCTGTCAGGGAGTTGTGCAGAGCCACAAGGGCCCCCCTGAGCCTCCTTTTCTCCAGGCTGAGCCCCTTTCCCAGCTCCCTCAGCCACTCCTGGGGCTCCAGCCCCTTCCCAGCTCCGTTCCCTTCTCTGCGCAACCTTTCCTTTCCCTGCTCCCACTCTCCATTTGAGCTCATCCCAAACCCAGTAACTTCATTACTCCATGTTCTCTGGCTCATTCAGGTTTTATCCTGCACTATTTTAATTAGAGAATCTCTGTTTTTACACAATAATTTGAAGGAAGAATTGAAGTAGGAAGAGTGGAGCCTCTTCCAAGCCACACTGCCAATAATCCTCTACTCACATAAGCCCCATCAGACGTTGATGGTAAACCAGGAACCCATTCCAAGCAGCAGAGCAGTCACACCCCTACCTCCTTCAGTGGGTTTTTATTGTGCCCCTGAGCTCCACTAAGTTTCTAAGCCTTGGCGGATGCTCACTGGAAAAATAGGAGGAGTGGCACTGTCCCAAATGCCTCCCACTTGTGGCATCAAAGTGAGATATCACTCACAGTAAATTTTACAGTATGAGGAATGAAACAGTTAGCAAAGTTGACATTTAAACCATCACCACTGGCTATGATTAAATACCTCAGAGATGAACAGAGTGGTTCACACCTCTCCGAGTTATTGTTCTACGCTCTTATCAGACTCCCTGCCCCGCTGCATCCGCCGCCTTTGCACACACTTGAGATTTTCCTTCAATCCCTAATAGCTGGAAATCTGCTTAAACTGAGATTCTGGAGAGTTTCTGATAATGTTACAGTGGCAGAGAGAGATTGACTGAAACCCTGGCGAACTTCTTGAACTGCAGATTCACCCTAAAAGGTTTAGGCAGATTAATAATACAGGAAGGGCCAAACTGGCTCCTTGTTCCTCCTCCTCTGATCTCTCTCAGCGAGACGGAGGGAAATGAAACACTAAAGAAAATTGCAAATAACCTGCAGGGAACACAGAGGGCAGATGGGATCACACTGTTTCCAAACGAGCGCAAAGGGAAGTGTGGGTGTATTCCTACAGCACCAGGAAAATGCAGGTTTGACCATTCAAACAACAGAACAGCAAGTCAGGCTGCCCAACTTTCCCTCCCAAATGTGCAGGAGGCACCCAACGCCTTCTCTGCAGTCTCCCAAACTCAAGTTCATGTTCACCCCAGCAAACACACAATTCCCCAGCCCGTGGAGGAGGAGCAGACCCGCAGGTGCTGTCTCCTGCAGGAGATGGGAGTTCAGGCTCCTCTGGCAAGCACGAGCTGGTCCCACACCCCAGCAGCCCCAGACTGCAGGAGCAGGAGCCCAGAGCCAGCAGGGGCTGTCCCCCAGTCATCCACATCTCGGGATGTCCTACCCAAGGATGGCAGTGACACACCACAGCTGCTCAGCTGAGGTTTTCAGTGGAAAACTTAACTCATGGTGATATCCTCAAATCCCAAGGTGAATAAATAATATCCCATATTAGGGCTACGAGCATCACCTGGGATCTGTGCCCACCCTTCACGTGGCAGATTTAACTTTCATGACACACACACTCATCAGGAGGAGGATGGTGTTCACCCCCCCATGCCCAGCAGGATTTTCCAACCACACACTGGAAGCTGCTCAGTTTCCCTCAAAACATGTTCTACTACAGCCCTTTTACTAAAACCCTCTAATTCCCCCAGTATTCCCCTGCCCCAGCACATGCGCAGCCCAGAGAACCCCTGCCCCACGCTGACGAGGCAGGGAGCTGGGAAAACCAGGGTGGTTTTCCTGGTGGAAAAGGGAATTCCTGAGAGAATCTGGAATTTTGCAACACAGGGAGAAACCGCTCCCTGCTGCCACCCCAGTGCCAAGTCAACAGCCCACGTTTCCAAAGCATCCTGGGCTGTAAGTATTCAGCAGAGGGAAAGACATGGTTTGTGTTACTGCCCACGGAAGTCAGGAGTGGGATCCCCTTCTCACCAAGGGGGCAATTTCCCCTCCACCTCTGGAATGAGACAAGGCTTCTCAAAACAGAGTTACCCTGGTGTGGGAACACCACAGCTGACAGCAGAACAACAAAAAAGCTAATTCTGGAACTCCAAAGCTGCTGAAGACACTTAGAAGTACAATAACAGTAAAAGAAAGGGAGTTTTTCTTTTGGACATGAGCAAAAAGTGTTAACCATTTGCAATATTTCAGGCAAGAATGCTGGAGGACTATTGATCAAAACTAATCATTAGATTTGCATGTACTGAAAGAAAAACTGTAACAGCTGATACAGCATGAAATTAAAAAAATATATATTATTACTATATATGACATATAATAATATATATATTCTATAACTGTTATATATAATAAACATATAAAATACATATACACAGCTTATATATATTTAGGGGGGTTTTTTTTAAGTATGAATGGTGAAGGTGAAGTTCTTAAAAACAGATAAATTTGTCCAGATTATGACGTCAAAACTTCAGGGACTTGTTTGGATCAGGGCGTCCTTATCACAGAATCCCAGACTGGTTTGGGGCCCTTAAAGCCCGTCCAGTGCCACCCCTGCCATGGCAGAGACACCTTCCCCTATCCCAGGGGGCTCCGATCCAGCTCCAGGAACAGCATCCACATCACGGATTTCACAAGCCTGGATAAAGATTCCTCCTCCCCAAAAGAAACCATCCCACTGTGACGTGGCTGGACTTCTAAACCCCGGCAGCTTCCCGAGGAGCAGAAAAACCTCAGGTTATTACAATTAGTTTCATCTCATTAATAGATCAATTTCTTTCAAGCATACTGAAACCCGGTTTTACTTTGTTGCTTCTCCTTTTAGGCTCCATTATAGCCTGTGTTCTTAAGTTTTAAGGAGAGCCATCAGTAAGGAGGTTGTAATCTCAGGTGATTAATTGCACAGCATTTTACAAGCTGTAAAATAGAGCGAGATCTCCACAAAGCGATTATGCCATTAACCAGGGGCTCTTATCAGATTTTTCTACAACTACCAGGTTTGTCTGACAGATTGCAAGTCTTAAGTATTTATATATTTCAAAGGTTTACTTATTTTTGTTGTTAAAAAACCCTAAAATCTCTATTGATTGTTACATGCAATTCCACATGAGAAGTCCCAAGCACCGTGGAGCAGAATACCAATATTTATTACCAGACTTGTGCTCATTATGGTTCTCTCTGACAGGGGTCCATTAAAATCAATTTTTATGTTTCTTATGGTTTTTTTTTTCCCACCCAGTGTTCCTGCCATGGCGTTTATTAGCCAGTTAGGAGAAACACCAGGCACTGCTTTGTTTTTATTTTATTCTGTCGAAAATAATGAGGCCAGATTTAACAACCATTCACTAGCGATGAGTAGAAGAGATTAAATGTTATACTTCAGCACAAACATTTACAGATGGCTTTAAAATTTTTAGAACTTTATCAGTGCTAAAGACAAAAGGAAGTCCCACCTTCCTTCTCCAGATTGAAATTCTTAAAGCAGTCGTAAAAATACTCTTCTTGCCTTTAACTTCTGAGTCACTCCTGAGCGATAGACCCTCTAATGTAACAATTTTTGCACATAAATCATGCAGCCTGTGAGGCTAAGAGTTACCAAGATGCCATTAATGCCTCAAGATGAAGTGAAGTCAGCTCACCACTGAGAAAAGTGAAGATCAGGAACAGGTGAAAATTTAAAAATTAGGAAAGGGATCTAAACTGTCCAACTGCTCCTGAAGAACAAGATCATGAGAGCCTTCAACCTGCCAACGTGGCCACGTTACTGGGGAGCAAACCAAGTGTTCTGGTAAAACAAAACCGGACTTTTTTACCAGATATTCTGGTAAAAGAGCAGCATCCATCCCTAAAAATGGCTCTGAGAGCCCCCAAATCTTTTTGCTACTCTTATTCCACCCACTCCTGACATTCATCCTCCTCAAGGGTGAAGATCCTCATCCCCTGGATTGTTCTCCAGGCAGATTTTGCTCTGGAGCCAAGGCAAGTTTCAACTTTATCCTAAATACCCATTTATTTCCATTCCTCACCAGCAGAAATCCAGCACATAAACCAGAAAGAAAGTGAAGCACTTCTTTCCATATCACTGGAGTTGGCAAAGCTGGGAAATCCAGAGGCTTCAGAGTTTTCATATGGGAGGCAAAATCGTATTTCAGCCAGAACACACATTATGCTTCACATTCCTGATTGATTTTACACCCATTTCTGTTACAAGGACAATAAAATAGGAAAACAGAAATCCTACAAATCCACGGAGAATTTCAGAAGCAAAGACAGGAGGAAAAAAAGACAACGTTGAGAAAAGGAAGCCAAACCTTTGTTTGAGCCTTGTCAGTGAGAGCATCGATGTAGCAGACTGTGGAAAGGTGGAATTTAATTACCAAACCCAGTCGAGAGATCAGTCTTAGAGAATCCTGACATAGTCTAAGAAGTCCTGATTTTAGCATAGAAATTTAGCATCTAATTCTGAATGAATTCAACATTCCTTCTAAAAATGCCACTGAGCATTTCCTCACAAATAAGGAAAAACTCAAAGATCTGATGAGGACAGAGGGACTCCAGCAGACTGAACACAACTCACAACAACCAGGAAAATGCACTGATGCCTCCCCTCAGCCAGGCCTGTGCTTGAGACATCTCTCCACTGCCACGTGGGATCTGTTCCCAACTCCAGAAGACACCACAGCTCTGGAAAAACAACTAAAGCTCTCACGAGTACCACACAGTAATTAAAACAATCAGTCAATCCTGCTTCTACCTGCTGGAACGTAGATCTATACATAAAAATATAAAAATAGATGTAGGTCTGCAAGATTTGTGAGGTATACAAGGTTTTAGCTCTCAGTGTGTCAAAAATCAGAGGGGGCAGGAGGTTCTCTCAAAATTTACATTAGAGTTACTCATAGTTTAAGATGTTTCTTGGATTATATTTTTGAGGCAGCAGAGGAACTGATGAGTTTTGGAGTCCTCAAAGGCACTGAAGGCTCCTCCTGCCTCTCCCCGGAGCAAGCACTGAGCTCCCAGCACGACTGGCAATAGCAAGTGTGCTCTTAGATCCTCTGGGCAATCTCCTTCCTCCAGCACAAACATAACCACAGGATCAATAGGACATGAACTCACCCACTTGGCAGCACGCTCATTTTTGGAAGTTTTATTTCATGTACGCCCGTTTCACACCCAGATATCTCGATCTTTCCCACGGGGCTGAGCAGAACCACGTGTTTTTCTCTGCATGGTGATCCTCTCTGTTTGGAATTCACCTGTTCAAGGAAATAAAATCCTCTTTAACTGTGTGAATTTTCACTGAGGAACGGATTTGAGTAGTTTTCAAAAGCAATTTGTAAAAAGCAAGAAAACAGCGAATTTCAAGTTTCCTCAACTACGGCTTTCTCTTTCAAAATTCCAACTTAAAATGATCCATCCTCAGAAGTCAGCACCTAAATCAAAGTCTCAAAAAAACCCCATTAACTAGCAGCACAGTGATCTTCATAAAAATGTGAAACAGCAGCAGTTTCATGGCTGGTTTATCAGCTAAAACCCGATATGTTGTGACACTTATTTAAAACAGGATTGTTGTGACAACAAAGTAGATTCAGTGGTTTAGAGCAGCAGTGCTATGCAAATAACAGCTGGAACACAAATAGAGTATGTCTGCTGGAAAAGAAAACATATGAAAAAATCAATCATTCCTTAGGAAAAGAGGCATATTTTTATTCCCATTGTTACCAGTCTGGTTTTACGATTACTGATAGGATGTAGTCGGAAACAGCTGCCAAGTATTTCTCAATATTGGACAAGACCAACAATAACAGACTTGTCAAATCCATCTTGGCCAAAAAAACCCAGCCCAGTCTGGATGTTCGGGGGGTATTTACAGTTTGGTTTGTACCACCACTGCAGGAGGACAGGACAGAACACCACAAGCGTGTCCGCTGCGGTCACCCAGACACCAAACCTTTGGTCCAGACCACAGCCAGGGCAAAAAACCCTGTGCTCCAAGGAGCTCAACTCGTGTGAAACTGGGAAAAAAGTGAACAGCTGAGAAATTGTGAGGCAGCACAAGGTAACTCCATCAGCAAACACAGAAGAAAAGGCTCCTACAACTGTTTGGGATGGAAGGCACCTTAAAAACCACTTATTTCCACACCTTCCACTGTCCCAGGCTGCTCCAAGCCCCGTCCAGCCTGGCCTTGGGCACTGCCAGGGATCCAGGGGCAGCCCCAGCTGCTCTGGGCACCCTGTCCCAGGGCCTGCCCACCCTCACAGGGAACAATTCCTTCCCAATATCCCACCCATCCCTGCCCTCTGGCAGTGGGAAGCCATTCCCTGTGTCCTGTCCCTCCAGGTGCAGGACCCTGCACCTGACCTGTTAAACTTCATGAGGTTTCCTGCAACACTGACAGACCAGCAAGGTTTCTTGGATTTATTTTATTGACTTCCCTGTGTTCAAGGTTGGACAGGGCTTGGAGCAACTGGTGCAGTGGAAGGTGTCCCTGCCCACAGCAGGGGATGGGCTGAGATGGGAAGAGCTTTAACATTCCTTCCAAGCCAAACCATTCTGGGATTCCATGAATGACAGACCAGGGGTGCAGCAGGAGCCAGGAAGGTCCATGCAGGATGACTTACAGCTGCCCACTGCTCACAGCTGTACAATAATTAGCTGTTTTCCAAATAAGAGAATCTCTTCAAATCCCATTATTAAGTGCTGTGGAATGAAGTCACATCTGTGAGTAATACAATCAGTGTGAGAGAGCAGAAAAGCCATCAAGTTGACAGTTTCGCAAACCTAAACCCCTGAATTTTGGGAAGCTCTTACGCAATTCCTCCGTTACAGACACGCAGCAACCAGAGCAACTTCACCCAGTTCGGAGAAGTTCAGGAACTGCAGGTTCCCTGGGGTTTATTTACTTTGACTGCAATCCCAACTGCTAAATAATCAAATGTTTGGTGGCACCACCAAGAAACTCCTTTCCAACCAACTTTTTCCACGTTCCTTCCCCCTCCTCGAGGACAGGGGTGAGCTTCTTTGGAGCAGCATCTCGTTGTAGAAGTCAGCAAACAAGCGGTAAAAGTTTACATATGTGGAGAACCAGTACACATTCTTCATGTTTATTGGTGTGACAGCCCTGAACCAGATGCACTGAACCTCACACCATGTGCTCCATGACTATAACAACTTCGGGATCAGCTTTTCCATCAGAACAAAGCCCAGGATGCAGGGAGCAGCAGAAAACTATCAATAACCCTCTGAGCTCTCGCCAAGTTGAACTAAGCTTTATAGATGAAACCTTGAGTGACTGCAACTCCTATTTGCAGCCTTGTTTATCATATTCATTGGGCAGCAATATTTAGGAGGTTTATTTTATAAAAGAATGAAGCTGTGGGACATAAATCCACATCCATATGCAACTGGGTTGGGATGCTCCAGGATGAAGGTCACTGACAGATGTACAATGCACACTCCTCTGTCCAGACACTAATTCTGTTACTTAGGCTGGATAGTAGGAGAAATTTCCTCATGGAATGGGTTGTCAAGCATTGGAACAGGCTGACAAGGGAAGTGGTGGAGTCACCATCCCTGGAAGCGTTCCAAAAACACGTGGATGTGGCACTTCAGGACATGATTTAGTGGTGAACACGGGGGTGGTGCTGGTTGGACACTTCCCCATCCCTGGCAGTGCCCAAGGCCAGGCTGGACACTGGGGCTGGGAGCAGCCTGGGACAGTGGAAGGTGTCCCTGCCCATGCCAGGGGTGGCACTGGGTGGGCTTTAAGTTCCCTTCCAACCCAAACCATTCATGATTTATAAAAAATGTGAAGAATTCTGATCAGCTCCTGCATCAACTTCACCTTCATTCTCCCCTTCCACTGCAATACCTACAAATCCGTGCCAAAATATCTTGTAATTTTGACATTAGGTAGGAAAAAACAGGACTTTTAGAGAGGAAACATCTCCTGACATCTTCTGGACTTTCCCAAAGAAATAAAATTGTAGGTGCAACATTTCTAAGTTTACCTTACCAGACTGCTAAATACAGAAAACTGGAAGATTTTAATTTTATTTAACTTTGCACTAACCAGCTTTCACACTACAGCAAATAATTCAAATATTTCTATGTTCTACTGCTTCTAACCCCCAAAAAAACTCCACTGGACATTGGCCTGACATCCTAGAATCCAATTCATATCCATAATGATGAATAGAGAAATAAAAAAGGCAGAGAAATCTTGAAAATCAACATGGCTTAAAAAAAAAAAAAAAATCTGTAGCAAAGCATTTCCAGGCTCCAAGTTCTCCGAGAAAACAAGGAGTGTTTTCCAGAAAAGTCCGGAGAGCAAACCATGTTTTTCCTTTCAGTATTATGGAGCACTGAATCCTTCCCATCAGAGCCCTATCTCTGATGGATCTCCCCTCCACAGGTTTTTCCATTTCCTTCACTCTGCTTTAACAACATAAACCCACCACACCAATATCAAAATATTAACAATAATCCCCTCTGCATCTGATTTAACGGGGGATTTCCATTAGGCTACAGCATGGAAGTCCTCAGGAATTTTTTTTTTTTCCCCTCAAATATTTCTGAGAATCAAGGCAAAAATAACATATTCGGCTGGCAAATCGAATGTGGCCTCACACATCCTGCAATTGGATTTTTTTTAAACCAAGAGAGTCCTGCATTAATCAGGGAGATGTCCCAGTTCCTCCAAGAAAGGGGTCATTTGATCCTTTTTAGATTGACAGAAAGTGTTAATTGAGCTACCTGTGAATGAAGCACAACCAGCAGCAGGAAATTGCATTACAATTCTTTCCCCTATTTCCCCTGCCTTCTCTCAGACCCCAAAATGGCCCAATTTCCACCATTTCTAGCCAAGCCACTGCTGCACATTTGCAAATGCTCTGTTTAGCTCTTCCCCACCACAAAAGTCACTTCAGTGAAACTGAAGAACCCACCCAGGTGCCACAGGAGGTTTTCCACACAACCTTGCTCCCGTGCCGGGCTAGGAGGTAACCACACACCGGCTTCAAGCACTAAAAACTACTGTCAGAGGATCCCAAATGGCACAAATCATTGGGATTTTTAGCCGCAAAACCTGAGTTTCTGAATGCATTTATCCAACAAGATCACTACCTGCAGGTGATTCCCTTGGAGGTGTTGATACCCACCTCACCAGAGGTGTGACCAAGCACCACCTTCTTCATTCACCTCCCATTCTTCAGGAATTTATCCTAAAAACTTCATCACCTCAAGCCCTGACATTTGCATTAACAAACGAGCTACGATTCACAAACACCTGCCCTGTTTTGATGGTGCCATAGAACATCAGGGACTCTCCAAAAAGCAATTCCAGGAATTTGCTGAGTTCGAGGATGATCAATAAATGCCAGGGAAGCTGCTTCTTCATCCTAATTACAGGACACAAAACACCAGTCCTGAACTCTTTAAGAGTCCTTCTTTTGAGTATCACCGTGTTCTCAAACCTGCTTGCTATTGATCCAAGCTTCGAATTAAAATTCAATCAAAGCTTCAAATACTGGACTTAAATTTAAGGGGAATACTTCAGAGTTTGGCAATCTGCTGCTTCATTTCAGTCACCCTTCCTGATGCAGTAAGTTTGCATCCTTCTCCTAACAAAATCCTTATCAAATCCCATCAGTTGAGGCAAAAATCCATCACAAACTGATGTTTCCAAAATGATTTAGTGTCAAAAAGCTGCTGCCACCCCACAGATGAGGCTGCCCACGCCAGTGGGCCACCCATCCAAGGATTTCACTGAATTACAGTTCTCTCAACATCTCCTTAATAGTTTAAAACTTCCTGTATTTGTTTTACTGGGTTCTGCCTGTTTATTTAAAAGGAAACAATCCATTGTACGTTAAGAATATGGGAAAAGGTATTAATAGTAAAGGTAACGTATTTCTGCACATATAGTGCAGGGTGGAGGGTGAGTTTCCAACCTTATGGGGCTTCTCTTAGAGGAAAAAGCCATTTTTTAGTGTTTCAAAGCAAAGAAAGATTTAAGGACTGTGAATAGAACACAGGATCCATGCAATCAGAACAATCTAACAATCTACTCCTGTTAATATTTTGATTAATCATCTGTATTTTCACCTTACAAAAGCTACTGTTTCAAGAGAACAAAGAGTCTATGTACTACAAATTATTTTACTGCAGGGAAGAAAGAAGGGAAGAGTTAGGTGGCTGTTTCATACCAAAAATAGTTTAATACACTGGAATATCAGTATCACTTTGATACAGTGGAATAAAAGTTAGAGAGAATGAGAAGCATTTAATTCTCAGTCTTTTGCTTATTATGAAATGTTTGATTTCTTTCTAAGCTGAAATACAGACTTTTCTAAAAGCTGCTTCCCCCTCTTAAAAAAAAAGGAGTCCAAAGATTTCCAACTAAATAGAACGGTGTGAACTCCAAAGAAATATGTGGCTGTGGCTGCTCCATCCCTGGCAGTGCCCAAGGCCAGGCTGGATGGGGCTTGGAGCAGCATGGGACAGTGGAAGGTGTCCCTGCCCACAGCAGGGGTGGGATGGGATGGATTTTAAGGTCTCTTCCAACCCAAACCAGTCTGGGATTCTGGGATAAGGATGACCTGATCCAAACAGGTCCCTGAAGGTTTGACATCTTACTCTGGACAACTGAAGATGTGAGAAAGTTGTCCTGAAAGCCAGGAAGCTTCTTGTCCAAAAAAACCAAGGGATGGCTGCTGCACTCTGCAACCCACAGGGAACTCTGAGCAACATCACTCGTTCCTTAATGCAAAAATAATTTCTGAACCAGGTAATGCACAATTCCAGTATCACTACACTCACACTTCACTCACAGCAGCCTTCAAAAATAAGGAAAACTGTTCATCCAAGGAAAGCCAAGTGCCTCACAGGTTTTATATCATACCAAAAGCTACTTTTTGAGGAAAAGAAGGTGTGGAAGTCGTTGCTTAAATTCAAGAAGAAAGCCTTGAGACAAAACAACCCTTGTGGCAGCTAACTGGATTCAATTCGGTCAATATAACCTGCTAAAAAGTAAAATAACTTTTAAAATTACCTTTTATGTTCTAAAATACAACTCCTTTATATCCTGTATCAGGTTCCTGTGAACTAAACCACCCCTGACCTGGACACAAAACACCTCTTCCCCCTCCACAATCACTGCCTCTGCTGGGTGTATTTCTTCTTCCTACAGCATCCGAAACAAACTTCCAGCTTTCCAGAATAAAGCACTGGAGATCCAGGTCCATGGAATTCTGTCCTTGCTGCAAGAGTCATAAACACCTCCCCAGCTGAGGGGCAGGGCTGAAATGCAGGTGAGGCTCTCAAACGAAACCCTGCAGTGCTCTCCTGGTCTCTCACTGCCTCTCTGAGTAAATCTAACCCTGGTTAAGCCAAACCTGTAACTTCAGAGGGTATGAAAACAAAACCTCCTCATTTCCTGGCTCGGGGAGGTTTGGAAAGGAAATGTCAGACAGACTGGAAGCAAATCCAGGGTTAGTTTGGGGTGATGCAATTTCTTTACCTTCCGAAGAACTAATCCCATAAAAAATGTGAAGGTACAGAATCAAGCTGCATATTCTGAACATATACAAATATACACTGGCATAAACACTCAAAATCAGTCCCCCTCTTCCCTTATCCGAAGGCCCACTTCACACAAGCTCCTGAAAAACCAGGGGGATACGTGTTCACATGGAGCAACATTTGCTTTCTACGGCATTTAAAAAGTCTTCGATAAGAGCAAACACGTAATTCTTTATTAAACAATCAAAGACAACAAAAGCAAGTTTCTGTTGTCCCATCGCATTATCCTACTAATCCTCTTTGGATGGCAACCAAAAGCCCCCGAAATGCCAAGCTAGGGAAGTGTCTCTCCAAGCAGTGGTCGCCTCTGGCTCTTTGGCTGCGCCTTCAGTCGCTTGCCTTGGCAGACGGGAGCAACTACAAATTCCCAGCATCCAGGGCTGTGCCTGACTGCTTTATTTTACTGGAAAGGCGCTTTAATTGTAATAAACCCGTTTTAACTCCTCTGGAAGGGGCAGGTGGGTTACTGCTCCTGCATTCCAGACTCAACGAGTGCTGTTCTCAACTCCATCTGCTGCTCATGCCAAGCTTGGATTGGAGCCGGTGTCAGCAGGTACTTGAACACCAGACCCCAGCGGGCTGTTAAACAGGAATTCTGATGGATTATTTCCTCCAATACTTCTCCAAAAACAAGTAAACACATCCTGCATCTTTCCCCAGCTATTACTGAAACAGGAAATTTAAATGAGATGCAAGCACAGCAGCCACGTGGCACTTAAACCATAGACACCATAAAAAGAAATATATAAATTAGAACATTGATGTCATTTTACATCAATAGCATGAAGCAAAGATTAACACTTCATGATCTTCGAGGTGTTTCCCAACCCAAACAGTTCTCTGCTTCTACTTACACACAGCACAGAAGTTGAATTACATTAAGAAGTGTGGCGTTAATTACTCGTAAAAATTACTGATCATGGTGAGGACACGGAGTTATTTGGGGTATCTCTTTAAACTATGGGCGGCCAAGGGATNTATTGATGTCATTTTATATCAATAGCATGAATTAGCATCAATAGCATTTTATATCAATAGCATGATTAACACTTGATGATCTCTGAGGTGTTTCCCAACCCAAACAATTCTCTGCTTCTACTTACACACAGCACAGAAGTTGAATTACATTAAGAAGTGTGGCGTTAATTACTCGTAAAAATTACTGATCATGGTGAGGACACGGAGTTATTTGGGGTATCTCTTTAAACTATGGGCGGCCAAGGGATATTATAATTAATTAGAGTCAAACTGGGTAAGAAATGGAGCACCAAGAGGAGGGAAAGTGGACAGGACAGGGCCAGACATTCCTGGAATAATAAAATTATAGCAACAAGTGCGTGCACCTCATTAGTGGGCACCTGCAAATCCCACCAGGAAGCAGCCCGAAAGCCACATGTCCCGGTGTAACTTCCAAGGGGTGTGGAAGCACGTTGTCCCTCTTATCCTACCAAGGACCTGCCACAGGGATTAAGTCCCTCTGCTCCTCATTTTTGAAGCTGGAAATCATGGCAAAAGATTCAATTAGAAGCACTACAAAGCAATGTTATACTTTGCTGAGTGGTTCAGTGTTTTAACACTCAGTCAGAGGGAATAAAACACTGATTTTTTTATACTTATGTGTTTTAAAAAGTAATTAAGGAATTTGCTTCTAAACAAAAAAGAAATATACTAAAGAATCAAAAATGAAGAGTCTTGTCTCTTAACCATTAGAGGGTCTCCAAAATTACTATTTAGTTGTTACTGGGTTGAGTTTCAACAAGTCTCTGTCAACTCAAGATATTCTATGTTTCTATAAAATCTCATGAACAGGAAAAGTCATGGTGCAGTTGTCTGAATTTTCCAGATGTGTTCATCACTTGAAGAATTCAATTCAAGGTATTAGCTATGTATCTAGTTATCTATAGATAGTTATAATTCCCTCTGTGCTGTGTCCAGCTCTGGGCCCCTCAGGACAAGAAGGACATGGAGAGGCTGGAGCGTGTCCAGGGAAGGGAACGGAGCTGGGAAGGGGCTGGAGCCCCAGGAGCGGCTGAGGGAGCTGGGAAAGGGGCTCAGCCTGGAGAAAAGGAGGCTCAGGGGGGCCCTTGTGGCTCTGCACAAGTCCCTGACAGGAGGGGGCAGCCGGGGGGGTCGGGCTCTGCTCGCAGGGAACAGGGACAGGAGGAGAGGGAACGGCCTCAGGCTGGGCCAGGGGAGCTCAGGGTGGGCACCAGCAGGAATTTCCCCGTGGAAAGGGTGCTCAGGCCTTGGCAGGGGCTGCCCAGGGAGGTTTGGAGTGCCCATCCCTGGAGGTGTCCAAGGAATTCCTGGAGGTGGCACTCAGGGCTCTGGGCTGGGGACAAGGTGGGGATGGGGCACAGCCTGGGCTCGATGGGCTGGGAGGGCTTTTCCCACCTCAGGGATTCTGGAATTTGAAGATCCACTCCTTAAAAACCACCGAGGTCCTTGCTGTAAGAGTGTGTTTACACTTTTCCATAAGAGGTTGTACTTTGAGGCACAGAGAAATACAAAATTAACTGCCCAAATCAGCAGTTATGAATCACCTGATATAAATGCACACACACACAGAGACTGGAGTGCTCGGCTCTAACAGGCTCAGCTTGGATGTAAACACATGGAAACTACTCCAATACAAGGAAAACAGATGAAATTTTAATCAAATGAGCCTCGTATCAGGTTCAGGGGAACTGAAAATGGGCTAAAAATGAAAAAAAAAAAAAAAAAACCAAACAACTGTAGAAGAATGACTTTAATATTGGGTAACATTTCAAGTTTTTATCACCTAAATCCACAAAATTCCTGATCTGCTCCTGCTCGTCTGCTCTGCAGAGCTGGAGTCAGGACCAGCTAAATAAAAGATAATGCAACTAGGCATAACACAATAAAAGATATTACCTTCCCAATGCATTATTGCTGCCAATTATAAGAATCACTTCAACTTAATTTCAAAGGCACAATCACCCTCAACTGTAACAGTCTCTTTTTTAAATTTCAAACAGTATTACATTAAGGCAATAACTCACCTTCCAGCTATAATATCAGTCTCCCTTATTGCAAAAATACATTTCATAAATACTTCTCATCGACAAGTCAAGCTAATTCAGGTTAATTTTATTGTATTTTGGTGCTATCTCACATTTGTGTGCAATTACCTTTATCATTTTATTGCCGTGCCAGAAAGTAATCAGAACAATTATTTGAAAAGGGAGGGGTATAAATTCTAAATCACACTTGCTGGCATTTTTGATAAAATAGCAGCTTTATCTCAGGAAGTGGCAGGGACATGGGATAAATCATGCATCAGTCAAGTGTAGCTGACCCCCAAGTGCATTGCACAATATCAGGAGTGCTTCAAAAGAAACTTTCCTATATAATCCATCATTCTTTATAATACCAAAACAGCTCTACCTGAAGAGTAGGAGCTGGAGAATAATAACAAAATAAATCTAAGCAATATGAACAAAACCATTAATAGTGCTCCTTAAGCTGAAGCAGAGTCAGGAATCTGAGTTGTGTGTGAGGAAAGAATTTCACTGAAATTTCTGAAGGGAGCAGAGCAGCAAAATGTGTATCAGCAATTCACTAAAACCACAAAATACAGGGAAATAAATACGCACAGAAGAGGTGTTGAACAGGCTTGTGTAAAAATACAAGACTATAGTCTTGGCACACACACATCTGGATTTTCCCATAGTTACCCGTCCCTGCTTGATTCGGGATGAGGGTTTCACTCTCAACAGAGCAAAGCATCAGGGTTAGTACAAGAATCTATATAAAAGTTTAAATTTAATCCAGAGAGGAACAGAATGACATGCAGAATTTTCTAAGGCAACGCAAAAATCGCCACATCATCGTAAGAACACCAAACCCCCCCAAAATTCCTAAACATGGACATATCCCGAGGTTCGGTCACCCAGAGCCCAACCCACAACTCATCTCTGGTCACTGCAACAAAATCAGGGACGGAGTGGGAGACCCAGACAGTGATTCTGGGAAATTCCCATGTCTGCCTGCTTTCCCAAACCATTTCTCAGCAACCTGCTTAACAACTGTTCAGCACATTGCACGGGTGAGAATAGATTCCTGCAAAGCCCACGGCCAGGCACACGCTGGGTGCCACCCCAAAGTGGGGCTGTGCAAACTGATCACACACTAAAAACGGCCCGAAAACCACCAATTACATCAGTACGTGAATATTTAATATGCATCCAGAGCACAGGGAAGTGTCTGCACAGTCCTCACAGCGGAGTTGGAGTGTTTGACCTCAAACCTCCTGCCTTCCCACATATCAAAAGGGGAAAACTCCCCTAACATCTCAAGCTGCACCTTTCAACTCCACGTGAGAGTGGGGGAAGCGAAAAGGTTAGATAATAAATTATTAGTTTCATGTCACTTGCCAGCTGTATCACACCTAGCCTGGAATGAGAGGGAACCAGGGATTCTTCCTACCAAGTATTTCTCTGCTGAAAGGTGTTTGCAACTGGAAGATGCATAAATATCACTAAAGAGATGATTGTTCAAAAGAAAAAAAGTGAAGCAAGAATTTATTTACCTGGATTTCTTCCTCAACCATTCCGTTTTAAAAAACAAAACCGATTTGCTTTTGTAGAAAAGAGGTAAATAACACAAAACAGCAAAATACTCCTTTCCTCAGCCACATGACATTATGTAAAACAGATTAAAACCACAAGAGATGCCACTATTAAGACATTTAGAGCAGTGATAGAAGTTGCCAACAGGAATAGCTAGGAATGCAGCTGTGATTGTACCAGAAATGTTTTCCTAGAGGAGCATCGCCAATGTTACAAAAATAGATATTCCACACAAAAAGAGGTATTTGTGTCTTCAAAGTTCATTTCAGCTATTTCAGGGAGACAGTTATAGACTAAAAATGTGCTGATGCCCTTCCTTCAGCAGGGTAAATTGTCTGAATATTTGGATAAACATCCAGGTTCCCTTGTTTTATTACAATGTCACTGACCTACACTTACATCACTGAAGCACCAAGCCTCAAAATTAAGCCTGTTTTTCAGGGAGGTATTTATTATTAGGGAATGGAAACAGCAACAAAACTGAGAGAGTAGCTCTGTCCTGTTATTTATGCTCTGTGGCAGATGGATACGTGCCGGGGAAAGGCCCACTGATGCCTGTTACCAACCATGACAGAGCTACAGAGATTTACAATGCAGCATCAATCTTGTCAGCTGGATTCCTAATCCTGACTGCTGGGCACTGGGGAAAAAACAAACTATGTTACGTGAACTCTTTTGTAATGCTGGACTTCCAGTGGACACCTCCACGCAAAGGGACTGCACTGGAAACTTACTTTTGGAACGAGCCTCGATGCCATCGTGGAAGAAAAGGCTCCACCTGGAAGGAAAAAAAAATAAATTCCCAGTTAGATTTATTAAATTCGAATTCCACAGGGAGAGCTGAATATCCAGAGTATCACTTCTCTTAAAACCACCTCTGTATCAGTTTTTAAATGAGCTCAAAGTTTCAGTACACGGAATTTCCAAAGGGAGTTTGGTTTTTTACAAACAACATGGAATTTTAATGTTAAGTCACCCACTCGTCATGAGTCAAACTAAAAAATCAACAGATGGCACATTGAAGAGTTATTCCACAACGAGCACTGCACAACTCTGATATTTGGAATAAGAATGCCTCAAAAGATGAAAGTATTAATTGAATAATTTTTTACAGGCTGTCGTACTTCTAAGTGACTGAGTAAAATAAAGAGCCTTTTGTAATTTAGGAAATGCCACATTTTAAGGCATGAAAGAGATTGCAAGGCAAGTGATTGTGATATATTCTGGGTTTAAAAGCACAGATTTCATACCACTGGGTAACTAAAACATTTTAACTTCAATTATTATAATTCTAGCCTTTAACATTATTTATACAATTAAGAAATACAACTGGTTCCTTGCTGCTCTCCCCCTGGAAATAAAGGATATTTCTTACTTCTTTGGCATTTAGCTCCCCCCTCTATCGTTTTTTTAGTGCCACTTAGCTAAGATCACTCTGTCTTTGAAAGACGTGGTAAAAACACTGTATTTTTTTAAAATCAGGGAGATTACATGCCAAAGCTCAGCTTCAGAATCCTGCCTCACAGCCAGCCTCACTGGGAACTGCTCTCCTTAAATCAGGGAACTCTCTACTCGTGGGCAGGGATAACTGTATCCACTTCAGGAATGAGAGATGTCTTCAAAATGAAATTATATGAACATCCCAGGCTCTCCAAGACCTCTCTCCAACACAAAGTCCAAGGCACTGACAGAACACACGGCCACTTTGCAGCCACTAAAAAGAAAACAATAACATTTAACCTTAATATTGCATCTTCCTTATTTAAACTGTTTAAAATTAAGAGGAATAATTAGTATTTTAACTATAGCAACAAGGCAGGCATTGCAAAGAGAACTCACTGCATTTTTAAATGCAGGTCAGGCAGATGAGCAATCTAATAGTACTACTTAAAATATCTGTGATAGAGCTAAAAATAAAATAGCAATTTATTTCTATCATCAGCTCAGAGCTGTGTCTTTCAAAGCACCCAGAAACGCTCATGTTTTTTTGATCTTCCTGAAGGGTAAAGCTGAAATTTTTGCCTCAATAATCAGATTTATCCAGAAGCTCACTTCAAACCGTGGTTGAGCTCCATCTGCTCACCCAACAAGGCTTTCCTTGGCTGACAAGAACCTGGGCAAAACCAGTGATGTCCAAACTGTGGTGGTTAAAAGACCTATGACCTGAAGCCAGATTGAGGAAAACCAAACAAAACCCTTGCAAAGTCCAAACCATCACTCCAAAATGCCCCTCAACCTTGCACAGACTGTCTTTTTGGAGGAGGTCAGTATTTCTCACGGAGCTGAAGGGTTCTCCTAAGGCTGACTCTGAGGGCAAGAAGCCAAAACCTCTTTGGAGCAACACCCACTGACCAAATTCCGTGATACCATTTCCACGGTGTGGAAACTGAGACACTAGAACCAGACCTCAAAAAACTGAAACCTTCATGCCAGCAATAGCTTCACCAAAATGGAAAATTCCCTCCTGTACTTGCAGAGTGGGGTAAACCGAAGGGATTAACGAGTAGCACAGAAAAAAAACACCAAAGCAGAGTAATTTGTCAACATCCTCACGAGCTCAGAGCTGCCTGAGAAGGACCAGACATGTCCATCTCCACCTCTCCTGCCTCAGCCCACCTTGGCCATTCCAGCAAGATGTTCCTAAGTTCCCCTCAACCTCTGCTCCCACCCAGGAGCTGTGCTGAGGGAGCAGGATGCTCCCAAGACACCTGGAAGATACACAAACACCTGCAGGTGCTGAACAGTGCAGGAAGCAAATACATCACATCCCACTCCGTGAGCATCCCAAACCTCCGGAAATGCCAACAGACCAAAAACATAAAGAAAAGTCAGAGGTGGCATCAAAAATAGACCCTTGAAGGGCAGGACATTTTTTAGCCATGTTTTGCTGATGATCTAGAACAGAAGCCCTTGGGCTTTGAGATACTTCCCTGCCTTTTTTCCCACAGGACTGCAGCCTGATGAGTACATGTGATGGCAGTAAGAACTTAGATTAATAAAAGGTATCTTTTCTCAGTTCATCAACTTTTAAACACTAAAGGAAGATTCTCCTTGAAGGTAAGTCCTCGGGATCCTCAACAGAACACTCTGGTTCAGCACCAAAATTAAAAACCAGCCATTACACCAAGTGACTATACGAACAAAATTCCATACGAAAACATTTAAAGTACATTAGATTTTTGGTCAAGATGAAAGCCTGCAAAAAAAAANAATCTATTCTAATTGGGTTCCCATGGTAACTGTACAATTGGGTTTTTCAGTATAACATCCCAAAGGCCCAATGCACACTTGTAAAATATACTTCAAACAGCCGGAATTGTTTTTACATTACAGCACTCCCAGGAAGATCAATTACTATACATCCCCACCCTAACTATTAGTGGCAGGAGATGTTAACACTATTGGCCATATTAACATAAGTCATGTAAAAAACCCCACATATCACCATCATTATATAAAACTAATTACACACTTCAGATTCATCAAACACGTTCCGAGTAATAAACCAATACCAGTCTTGTCACCAGATCATGTTTACTGAATGTAAGAAATCAACCCCAAATATATGCCGAGCCATTTTTGCTTCTCATATTGATCCCAAGGATAAACAGAATCAATCATTAATAATTACATTATAAGATGACCCAGAGGGTTAATCATATTCTTAGAAAGTCTCGCTATGGAATCAAATAGAATGGCACAAAAAGGCAACTGAAAAGCATTTAAATCCAGGGCCAGGTGCATTAACAATAATATAAAATAAAGTACATTACACTCATGCAATCAGTGAAAATAGTACTATTGGTATGTTTTAAAAAAATAATAAAACAACCATTTTTTACTTCCTGTGAGGGTGGGCAGGCCCTGGCACAGGGTGCCCAGAGCAGCTGCAGCTGCCCCTGGATCCCTGGAAGTGTCCAAGGCCAGGCTGGACAGAGCTTGGCACAGCCTGATCTAGTGGAAGGTGTGGGAACAGACGTTCTTTAAGGTCCCTTCCAACCCAAATCATTCTGGGATTCTATGATTTATTTTAAAAGTTTGTTTCAGATGAAGCACTTTGCCTTGCTGGACCTCAATTTCACCTTCTTAAAGCACAACCCTGGCCATAGACCCAGATTTTACTTCCATCCCACTGCCTAAACCTCAAAGTTAAAAGGAAATGATGATCCAGGCCCACTAAGCTGGATTCAAAACCAATTAATTCCCTTATATTGCAGAAAAACAAAAAAAAACCCCAAAAACCCCAAACCAACAACTGTGGCCAGCTTGAATAAATTCCATCAACCAGAAATCTCCGTATTTCATGAAGTCAGCCAAGGACCAAAAGTATTTCTGGTGTCAACAGGAGACCATGCAAGGGATTTCCCTTTCGCCCCCACCCTTCCCACTACGTCACGTCTGCTCATCCCTAAATCCAGCAGAGCCCAGTGAAGGGAATATGAAGTTGTGGGAATTGTTTCTCCAGGACACGGGTGACAGCAGAAGTGGCCTGTCCCCACCACCAGCCCCCGGCTGCCAAGGCAGGCTCGTGCTGCCCATGTACTGCCAAATGCTGAACATGCATCTGCTGGTCTTATTATGTGGAACAGAAAAATTAATCTTTTAACAGGGCCTTAAGTATACTTTAGGTGTTTATTAAAAAGTGTAACTAATTAACAGACCTTCTGCACACTTGAATGTACAAACAAGCCAAGATAAGAGCGTTGTTTGCCTTGTGCTGACTGATCTAAAGCACTCAGATAATTTCAGTACTCCTGGTGATGATTATGCAGCAGCAGCATTGACAAGACAGCACTAATTCTTGCTATCTGCTAGTGCAGGGTTACCTGGAGGGACCTAAATCTGCACGTGGAGCATGGAGATGGCAGGATCCACACAACAAAACACCTCTGACTCCAGTGGGCTGAGCTAATACATATATTAAAATACTGATTGGAATCATCTGCACTAAAAGGTGGTACTTGTATAAAAATGAAAAGCTAAGATGCATCCATCAGATCAAAACTCAAATTATTATTTATTCCCCACTGCCAAGCTGCTCAAGACTCCAGGCCCTTGGTCAATGCTGCTATTTTAATATTTAACTCCTATTTCACTCAAAAAGCACAGGAGTCAGAACCTTTGTTTTAATGAACTCCCCTCTTTTTCTTTGCAATTAAAGGTGATTCATTCAGGTGTTATTAACCACCTTCAGAACCTCAGCTGCATGTCCAAGCTTTACAAGCGACTTGAAAAGATACCTGAAATTATCTGTATCATTTAATCTGGCCCAGTATAAATCGACAGCAGATAGTCCTGA
Organism: Rhagologus leucostigma; assembly: GCA_013397725.1. Lineage (NCBI taxonomy): Eukaryota > Metazoa > Chordata > Aves > Passeriformes > Rhagologus > Rhagologus leucostigma. The sequence continues at coordinate 280,039 of VZTD01005279.1, forward strand.
CAGCCATCAGCACATGGCATTTTAGCTCTGCTCATATAACAAAATAGCAAACAGGGAAACAACTCAAAACAGGATTGGTAAAAAGCATCAAAATAGCGACGTATCCCAAGTAACTTTTACAGTTACTCAGCTTCATTAAAATCCAAACCCACACAAGCTTTATTGGCATTCAAATACATTTCAAGCAGTTGCCTGGGCCACAAGCAGCTCAGTTTTAAAACTGCATTTTGCTTTTACAAAAAATACTTCAGCACAGGTTTGGTTTCATAGTTTGGTTGTTCCTCCAGCTCTGTGTTTAACTCAGGCTGGCCCAAGCACACCTGTGCTGGGTGATAATGCCAGAAACACAGGTGACTAAATTTAACAGGGGTTTTTCTTCCATTAGGAAGATTTTACCCATTATACCCTCGGATAAATTAGCACCATCACCAGTCAGTTACATTCCCAGCTATCAGCAGAGGGAGGAAATTCAGATCTGGAATTCTGCTGTAAGGATACCAAGCCTTTCACTTTTTAATTACAGCATTAATGAAGTTAAAGCTCCCAGACCCACCCCAAACACATGCTGAAACCTGTCACTACCTAAAAGATTCCAAACCTCCCGAAATTAAAACTTTATCCTCCATTTTCCCATTAGTTCCATTCTCCTCACCAGTCCAGATACCTTATGAACACTGGGTAAACGAGAGAATTGCACAATCCGTCAATAAAATAAACGTATTTTCAACTCCTGTCCAGATGACTCAAGTTGTCAGTAAAAACTGCCACCAGCGCTGCGCTTGCAGAAAAATGTCCATAAATGCATTATTGCGACTGGCAGATCGATGTCCATAATAAAAACAAATAGAGTTAACAAGTGCTGGCTCCTCCGAGTTATGCCACGGCTGGGATGTGTTTCCAGCTTCCCCAACAACTTCTGGGAACGGGCAGCGCAGTGAGAGGCACCTGCTGACTGCTCCAGCGCTACAAGCAGGGAGCCTCCTGACGCAGGAAATCTCTGAAGTGTTACGAGGGAATATTAAAGCCTTCAGGATGGATTTAGAAGTTTCACACGTCCAGAATTTGATGTGGGAACACAGCCTCTGCTCAAAAGGCTGAACCACCTGCCCATCATCGTGCTGGGAAGGAATTGTTCCCTGGGAGGGTGGGCAGGCCCTGGCACAGGGTGCCCAGAGCAGCTGTGGCTGCCCCTGGATCCCTGGCAGTGCCCAAGGCCAGGCTGGACGGGGCTTGGAGCAGCCTGGGACAGTGGAAGGTGTCCCTGCCCATGGCAGGGGGTGAAATGGGATGGGCTTTAAGGTCCCTTCCAGCCCAAACCATTCTCTGATACTGCTCTGTCAACTACGAAATGAGAGATGTTAACAACTCACAAGCAGAAAGGCTTTTTCTTTCAGAAATTAAGTGTAATTTAGGTCAGCTGTGTCCCAGGCAGAACAGCTGACTGCTCTGGAGGCTGCTGTTTAATTTTAAACACCCCAACACACCTGGACCTTCAGTTTGTTCCCATGAAGCTCTTACAGCACCAACACCTGAACAACCACCCTGCTGAAGCCACGTTGCAGAGCACAGGTGAGGAGGTCAGCAGAGCTGGACGACAAGGCTGACAGGGAATTATGCACTGCCAGACCAGCCAGCACCCTGAGGGTTAATTCACAAGCAACAGCTGTTCTCACTCCTCCGAAACCCTAATCGTAGAGGAAAAAACCCACTACAAAAACAGCCATCCATGTCCTTGACGTGTCCTCCTTTGGATTTTTGGCATTGCTGTTTCTCCTAAGTGTTTCCCCTGTCACCAGTCAGTTTAACCAGAACTACTCAGGTGCAGCCTTTCCACTTTCCCATAACAAACTCCCTGCTTTTCCTGCACAAGTCCTTAACTCAGCCATTCAGGGCAACCCCAGGAACCCTCCCAAAGGGCAGCAGCTTCTCCTCCAGGCTCTGATCCCCTCAGTGATGCCATTAACTGATCCTCTACATACGTGAAGCATTAAATGGTGGTGACAAGTTAATTACAGAGTTATCAAGAGGTAAAGTAGCCACGGTAACATAAGTTGCACTCTAAGTACAACAGTTTCCTATAGAGCTTCTGTTCAGTTGCTGGAGTAATTGGTGTAATTAACCTGTCATGGGCCAGAATGCAGATAGGAATCGCTAAAGCCACCTCACAAGCTCACACAGCCACATCTTTTTCCTGCTAAAACTCGAAGCTTTTGGTGGAACTGTCCATGTTCGGAACATTTCCGTTTGAAAACAAAGCAAACAACACTTTCACTAGGAGAAATTATGCCGAAGACTGACAACGTTCACAAGAAAATGATGTTTTTACAAGTTTCCCGCACTGAAGGGGTGGGTTTTGCCCCCAAAAGAATAAGCCAACATCCCTAATTTTAGTCCCCAGTGCAGCAGGGAGACAGGCAGTGCTGGGAAGCCAAAACCTTTAGCAGGTTCACAAGGGAACTCTATCATTCCAACAGACCCCCGCAGATGATGACCCTCGTGCAGGGCGAGCACAAGCCTGGACACAAGAGGTAGCTGAGAAATGACTGTCACAGCCTCAGTGTAGTGCCCCAGTATATAAAATCGAGATTCTTCAAAGCAAAACACCACAGAGACTGCACCTCACCATTCAGTAAGAGCTCCACTCCGCAAAAATAAGATACACACCACCAAAAATAAGGTTTATTTGGGAGGGGCAAATAAACAGTTCCTTACATTTACTGTGCTTTAAAAGCTGCATGCAGTTACATTATTGTAATTATTTTAAAACACCTGCAGAGCTTGGCTTTTATATCAGCGGTAAAAGGATATTTTAACCTTAATTTCAATTTGCTATGTATTACAGAGTGGGTCAGGCTGGGAGGGACCACAGCGGGTCATGCGGTCCCACCTCCCTGCTCCAGCAGAGCCATCCCCGAGCACGTGGCACAGGACGGTGCTCAGATACTTCTGGAATATTCCCAGTGAGGAAGACTTCACAACCACTCTGGGCAAGCTTTCGGGCAATTATTTTAGTGCAGTTTCGTGCTAACCTACTCAGAGCACATCCAGCAGCACTGCCACCCGCCCGCCCCCGCACTGCTGCATCCACAGCCGCGCACGGGGCCCAGCACCGCGCCCGGACCGTCCGGGAATGTCCCCAGGGAGGGACCTCCGGCCCTTCCCGGAGCAATTATCACGGGGGAAGCACCTAGGAAACCTGCTGTGACCCCAGGCCGCTGCCATCCATCCCTCCCCAGCAGTACTCCAAGGAAAACCAACACGCTTTCGGAGGCCGGGCTCCCCCGCAGCCCCAGACCCGCCGGGTTTGCGCTCGCCGGGCTCCGGGAGCGGGGGCTGAGCATCCCCCGGTCGGCACGCCGGGACCGCTCACCCCGCGGCCATGCCCGCCTGCCCACCCTCCGGGCCGCTCCCTGGCTCTCCCTGTGAGTCCTGGCGGTCTCTGGCTGTTCCTGGAGCTCTGTGCCTGTCCCTGGATGTCCCTGGCGCTCTGGGTCCCCGCGCACCTGCCCGCGCCCACGGATGGCCGCGGCCGCTCCGCACAGGCCGCGCTGCCGGGGCGGGGCCGGAGCCGCCCGGAAGCCGCAGGCGGGCGGGGGAAGGGGAAGAGGCAGTGCCGGGGAGCTGCGGGAGGGATCCGGGAAAAGCCTGGTCCCTGCTCCCCGGTCTTGTGGCCAGAGGGGAGGGGGCGAATCGCCGCTGATGGAGCCCGCCAGGGGCTGCCCGGCCGGCGCGGCTGGGCCGGGTCACACGCGTGGGAGAAACGCGGAGTTGTGTAAAAATCCATCCCAAAACAGCGATCTGTGCGCACTGACACAGCTGGGGGTGTTCACGGCGAGAAGAGAAGGCTGTCCCTTGGGAGGATGTTGGAGACTGCAGAAGAGAAGGCTCCGGGGAGATCTTAGAGCCCCTTCCAGAGCCCAAAGGGGCTCCAGGAGAGCTGGAGAGGGACTGGGGACAGGGGATGGAAGGACAGGACACAGGGAATGGCTTTAAACTCAAAGTCGGGAGATTTAGATGGGAAACTGGGGAACAAATTCTTCCCTGTGAGGGTGGGCAGGCCCTGGCACAGGGTGCCCAGAGAAGCTGTGGCTGCCCCTGGATCCCTGGAAGGGACCTTAAAGCCACCAACCTGGACCTTAAAGACCATCCTATTCCCACCTCTGCCATGGGCAGGGACACCTCCCGCTATCCCAGGTTGCTCCGAGCTCCGTCCAACCTAAAACCACCTGGGATTTGCAAAGTTACGGGTACGGGTGGGGACAGAGAGTTAGAGCTGAGTGTAGAAAGAGAAGCATTTGGTAAATACAATTCCTGAAAGAGGAGACACGGAGGAGATAAAAAGGAGTGAAATGCCAGAGGAAAGTGAACTCAGAGTGAGGTTTATTTGAGGTAATAAAACCCAGAAGAACAGGATACGAAATGCCAGTAAAGTTTGCAGCAAGAAACCACTTACTTTCAAGCCGGAGAATCTTTCACAGTCTCAATCTGAGTTACATCAGCAAACATTCTATGAGTTTTTCTATATGATTCAGAAACTGTCACAAAGTGGAGGAATCCACGTGGGAAGGATCAGAACAATATTTAAAAAGTCACTGCAGAATTCTGGAAATCCTGTTTTTCATAGGGAAAATATGTAAATAAATATAGAATTAGCAGCATTGAGGTAGTGCTTGTGTGTTAAATCTGATTCTAAAAGAAATATAAAATAAATACAGAATATGGTCCAAAGTGCAGAAGGTTCCCCAATACAGTTGAAAATAGTTGTACTGGAGCAACTGACTTTTACTGATGAGAAAATGAAGCTTTTCCCTAATGCTAATGAAGCTTGGATTAATGGTCAATTAAAAGGTGCTGCCACTGCATGTCCGTACAAAGGCAGTGGCTTATGGGAGGTTGATCTCATCTCTAAATAAAAAATCACAAGCTCTGTGCTGCATGGGATACCCTAGAAATAGTTATTCTAAACTGGCTGGAATGTTCTCTCTGTCCTGATATCCTTGTCAGAAAAGTAGCCAGTTCCTGAAACTTTATTATAAGTGGAAACCTCCCCAAAATACATATTAATCTTCTCTGCCTCCTCTCCCAAGGTGATCTCCTTATTGCCTGGAGCATGAAAATTGATTATCTTTAATATGATTTTAGTTTGCATTATAGCAGGCTTGAATAGGGAATGTAAAATATCCACACTTTCTTAAATCCTGCCATCTTGGGCTTTGGCAGTGGATCCACAAGTTGTGTTTTTGCACTATAAAGGGAAGTTTCTCTGTGCTCTGTCAAACTTGGCTGCATTGGAACTTGATTAAGTGTCATGGATTCCTGTTTATAAATGAGGTAAAAAAGGTGCTTCTGACCAGTGTTCACTCTGCCCTCAGAATTATGAACACCTTATTCAAATCTCTAACCCTTCTGCTGGCCGGAGTTGGATCTTCGGGACTTCAAGTATCATTTCAACCACTGAACTTTCGATTTGCAGTCCTTTAACAGTAAGGGACTGTCCCTTGTTAGATGTGTCTAATTTTGTCCCTAGGAGAATTCCAGCATTCAGCGATGACACATCCAGTCTAGTTCACTAATATTAAAGCTTATGAAGGAAATTTCGTAACACTGACCTTGTGAAAAGGTACAAAATTTCGGAAATGTTCTTCAGTCGTGTCCAATATCTTTGTTTTTCATTCCACGCATTTTCTCTCAGTTTTTATTTTACTTAATCTGCTGCTTATAAGGCATTGCATTTCCTTTCAGTTCTTTATTTGTTAATTGCTCATTTAATGTGGCATTTTCAGGGACAGGATGGTATTTCCCCAGGACTGGAACATCTGCCTGTAGTTGTCTTCCAGCACCAGCACTTGAATTTGCATCCAAGTAATCCAAGGCTTAAACCAACACATGAACTTTGCTGTCAAAGACTGTGGTGGGGTGGGATGGAAAACTGAAAAGGAAGGGTTTTATTAAATGCCTTGAGATGTCAATTCACAAATATTTCAGCCTGGATTAAATTCCTTGTTAAGGACTAACCTCTGGAAGTGTCTCCTTTCTGCATCTGCTGTGGAGGAGAGACTTGGGCACTGGAGCTGGAAGGACCCTCTCGCCAGGCAGAGAGACAAACAGATGGAGCTCGGGGAAGATGCACGATTGAAAATCACTGTGATTTGGACCTCATTTGTAGATCCTTAATTTCCCCCCAGAGAAAACTGTCGGATTGGAGCAGAGGCATAAAATATTTCTGCCTTTGTGTGTATGGGCCTTACTGAGTCAGAGGCTGGCCTGGAGCACTTCCTCTGCTCCGCCGGCCTCTCCTCGGCTGCGAAGAGCCCCAGCAATGTCACCTGGTGTGAGTTCACTTCAACCAGTAAATAAGGCTTGCCTTTCACATTTAGAATCACCAGCAAAAATAAAATTAAAAAAAAAAAAATCAAAAGCAGGCTGAATGAAACCAGAAACTGTGATTTTGTTTGCCAAGATGCTCGTGTTTTCTCAACAGCAGGGATGTGTCCTGCAAATTTAAATCTGGAAATATTCCTGTCCATGCAGAGCTGTCTGTTTGATCTGGGCATGTTATGTGCTTTAATTGGCCCTGGAGGAGAGTGTGTGTATGTGGAAACATTCCGGGTCTGGTTTCTTAACAGGTTTTTAATAACAGAAGTAATCTCTTACACAAAACTTTTGTTTGCAGCATACTGGGAGCCTGTCCCTGTGTTTTAATTGGTGTGAAATTCTGGGAAGCACCTGGGTCACTGGGAATCACTGGGAACTGGAGCTTGATGGGTGTGTGAGGGCAAGGAGTTAAATTTTGAAGGCTTGGGTTGTGACTTGTATGTAAGAAAAGAGGTCCAAGGGTTGTTCTGAAGATGTGTCATTTCCTGGGGCTCACCCTTCAGTCTGGGTCAGAGCAGTTGGGACATTTCAAACCTCTGTAATTCTTTCAATTCAATAGAATTCAGATAAAAATCTGTACATTTTAAATTGCCATCATCTTTGAAATACTTTGTGACCCTCGCTAATAAATTTTGTTTCTCTCCCTCTTCCCTCAAAATATTCTCCAAGCTTGTTTGATACCACTTTTGATGTGGAAGCGTGGAGTCATCTCTACTGAAAAAAACAAAGAGCAAAGTAGAAGTCGGGATATATTGAGCAGGAATACAAGTGGTTCCTGTGCTGGGAGAGGAAGGAAATTGGGTGGTTCGAGGTGTAGAATTACTGGTAAGTTAAGAAAATGTATTTTAGTAGGCGAAGCATTTTCAGTACTTATGAAGAAGCTTGGGATTGGGAGAAATATGATTTCCTGTAATCAAGGTGCTGGGAGTTGTTTGCCAGCCACTAATGCCTTTAGGGAAATCTCGTAGCAAAGCGTGTAAATGAAAGGGATATTAGCAGAGATTGGCTTCATTTTCTTTAGGGCAAAACTGTAAAAAGTTATGGTGTTTCATATGCCCTCCTTCAGGTGCTTTAGTTATCTCCTGGCTGCTCTATTCCAGAAGTTGTTGGAAAATGTTTTGACAATATTGGTGAAGCTAACCTGGTATAAATTTTATCTGTTGTGCTACAGAGAAATTTGTGTGGTAAAAAGGCTCATAAATGTTAAATAAGAGGAATTTTGGGTCAATAAGTCCACTGACAAATCTCCTGTTAAATTAAGCGTGCCTGGAGTCCTATATTTAGTGGAGCTATTGCCAAATTCCAGCAAGGCTCAAGCATTTCCAATAATTATTACAGCAAAATTTACAGCGTATATTTTTTTCCTATTGACATATTAAGCATATTTGCAAGAGAACACATCCTTCAGGGGACTGGGTAACTCTAGCCTGGGCAGAGATGTGCCCAACCTCGTAATCATTGTCAATTATTGGAGAAATCACAGAACCATTGAGGGGTTTGGGTGGGAAGGGACCTCAAAGCCCACCCAGTGCCACCCCTGCCATGGGCAGGGACACCTCCCACTGTCCCAGGCTGCTCCCAGCCCCAGTGTCCAGCCTGGCCTTGGGCACTGCCAGGGATCCAGGGGCAGCCACAGCTGCTCTGGGCACCCTGTGCCAGGGCCTGCCCACCCTCCCAGGGAACGATTCCTTCCCAATATCCCGTCTAACCCTGCCCTCCTTCAGCTTAAAGCCATTCCCCCTTTCCTATCTCTACATGCACATGTGAAAATATTCCTAACAATTCATTTTATTTTGGATGAGGATGTCTATCTCCATTCCTTCCTGTGCCATGGGCAGGTGAGGTGCCAGCTGTGCCACTGCATTCACAGAACTCACGGCATCGATTCCTTGGTAGGGACAGACCTGAGTGTTTACTGGGAGGGACTGGAAATTAAATCAAGTTAATTCCTTTTGGTCCCTCTCACCAAGCCGTGTGTGCATGTGTGGGGTTGTGTGGAGCCACATATTGCATTCCTAGAATTGAATCCGCTTGGAGTTGGTCCTAATGTGCCTCTTGCACCAGAGGAAATGGATATTACGCTTGCTGGGTTGAAACGTGCGCTCAAATGCATTGGGAGTTTGATACTATTTTTCAAACTGCCAAATAGATAATGTCAGAACATTTCTGAAATGGGATCCTAACATCAAGATATACGGCACCAATCAGCTCACATCAGGCAAAGTACAGCGTAAAGCCGGGGATGGAGGAAACTACTACAGAATTTCCATTTTCATTCCCTATGTCAACAGCTTTGTAACTTACCTAGTAGATTGTTTTATGTTTTCCAGACATATTCTCAGTAGACCACAAACACTACATTCAGCTCAGCCTTCAGAACCCGAAGAATTAGATATGCTGTAGTTTATGAAATGGATGTTTATGAAAGTATCCTTTGTTTGAATTGCTCGAAAACCCAACATGAATTCAAACTTTGACAGCGTAAGCAGAAAATAAGAGGGCCATAGTGATCTCCCAAATGTAGCCTTAACTATTGAGGTTCTCATATTGAAAATGCAATTTTCTGTCTCGATGTTTATGAATGTCTTCAAATTCCCTTTTATAATAGCCCCTTTTTGACAGGCCTTTTTCAACTCTGAAATATGAGAAGAAAGGTTGCTGCAGAGTGTAGAATATACCATTACAGGAGGTGCACCTCTGTCCCTCAAGCCAACCGCGCTCCTTCGGAAGGCAGGGATGATATATGCACGTGGAGGAGCTCGCAGAGCCCAAGATCCACTGCAGAGAAGCAGGATTCTTTCACTGAATCCCAGCCAGTTCAGACGCTAAAATACAGTGTGACACTTTGGGGAGCCTGCCTATGTAGAATGTGTGAATTCTGTGTGATTTTATAAACCGGGTGTAACTCCAGCCTTGCGGAATCTTCCGGGTGCTGGCAAACCTCATCACAGTCACTGAGGAACAGTCAGAACTGTTAACGTGGAACTGCTCTGCACAGGTAGGAACGTGTGTTTTGTTTGGGAGAGGGCCCACACTGAAGGAATCCAATTCCCTCTGGATCACCTGTGCAGTTTTCCTGGTGCTGCTGTGAGAATCCGGTGGCAGCTGAGGGAAGAGTCCCTCAGGAGGTTCCATCCTGAGCTGGACCCTCAGCAGCCCAACCAGCAGGGTGAGGGAGGGGATTCTCTCCTCTGCTCTGGTGGGGCCGCACCTGGAGGGTTGTGCCCACCTTTGGGGTCCCCAGCACAAAAAAGACCCATTGGAATGAGTCCAGAGAAAGCCACGGAGCTGCTCCAGGGGCTGGGGCTCCTCTGCTCTGGAGCCAGGCTGGGAGAGCTGGGAGTGCTCACCTGGAGAGGAGAAGCTCCAGGGAGAGCTCAGAGCCCCTTGCAGGGCCTAAAGGGGCTCCAGGAGAGCTGGAGAGGGACTGGGGACAAGGGCTGGAGGGACAGGACAAGGGGGAATGACCTTAAGCTGGAGATTAGTAGGTTTGAATTAGATATTATGAGGAAATTCTGTCTTCACGTCTTGTCCTAATAACATTTTACATAAATGCAGTGTGAACTGCGAGAGGAGTAGAATTCATCAGTAAACTAAAATGAAAGTAAAATTAAGTAAAACTGAAAATGTTTATCTTTTTTTTTTTTTTCTATTTAGTATCTCTATGCCATGGATTGTCCCATGATAGTGGTGGCACATACCCAGGGTTCCTGTCCCTCACAGCGATCTTGGCTTGGGTCTGGGTTCAGCTCCCCATTCAAACAGCAGCCTGAGTGTATAATAGATAAATAGATAAAGTGTTTTATAAATGTGAAAGTGGTTGAAATTCCCTTTGGCCTGTGTGCATGCCTGCTCTCAGAGGGTGCTGACGTCCAGGTTGGGAGCAGAGGAACACCCTGCTTAACTGGAACCACGTGCTGGGACAGCCCCTGGCTGGGCTGTGCTGGACCTGGCTGTGTTCCCACACTTCCTGGGAGCTGACATCCCTCCAAAATGCTCCTGAGGCCATGGTCCAGCAAATCCAGGTGGCAGGTGCACAGCTGGGCTGGGATGCTCCCCTGTGTCCATCGATGGAGGCAAATCTATTCCATGCTCAGCTTTCAAAGGCGGTTTAATAGTAAACATTAAAATGCCAAGTGACCTGCAAGGGGAGAAAAAAAAAATGGTTTGTGACATTAAGCACCTCCACATGAAATAATTCAAGTGAACCTGGAGCAGATTTTAAGCATAAGGAGGTCCCTGGGTGGTGAAGGTGGAGATGCACACCTTGGAAAGGTCAGGCAGCTGCTGAAACCTCCGTGTGCTCCCAGTTCTGACAAAAACGAGGTGGAGGCAAAGGCAGCTCCAGAGCCAGCCTGAGGAATAAGAGGGGAGCTGTGCCAGTCAAACGAGAGGAAACGTTTCTGTTTCTGATAGTGCTGAAAGGCACCAGCAGTCGGGAGGAGCAGGTGAGCAAGTGCTTTGCTCCTGAATTTGCACATCTTGTTTAGAACTTCCCAAATTTCTCCACTCTCAGGATGCTTCCTCCTAATTTCTGCCATCCCCTGCCTGGCTTAGCTTTTTCTGGCCTTTATGGAAGCACAAGAGGAAAGCCAGCAGAGTTGAACCCGGTTTAATGGTTGAATAGTTTTATCCTGCTCTGGAACACGGAGCAGAGATAGTTTTCATTCGTTTATTGTTTCAGCACTGGGCAAATACAAATGTTTCTCTTGCGTCCGAGGATATTTTTAATGCTGCTTTTTAGATGTTGTTTTATTTTGCTTGAAATGCATTCTTCCCAGAATTTCTAAGCTCGTTCTTTTAATTTTTTTAAGGGTATCCTGTCAGTTTTTAAATACAGGCTTTTCATGTTGCCAGTGAATTGCTTTGATCTGCAGATGAGAACTGATGAGACGCAGTTTCCACAGCGCTCAACTTTGCCAAGAGTTCCGAGTGCGCCTGTGATGGATCCGAAAATCGGGAAAATTCCTGACTGGGCTTTCCAAAGCAAAATCTTTTCCCATTGTCTGAAAACAAAATGACCAGAAAAATTTGTCTGCAGTTTGGTGGGATGAAAGTGAACGAAGGGAAAAGGAACACAGTCTGATGAACGTGTTCTTTGTTTTATTTATGGAGTAATAGCTGGGAAATAAAGTTATATTCCTCTCTCTCCATGCCACATCTTCCAGGGGAGCTGGCAAGGGAGGATCTGGCAGCACGGAGGGATAGCTGGGGGAAGAAACTGCCCCTGAAGTGGTCTTTAAAAATTTATCCTGGAAAGGACAATATCCAGTGATGCTGCAGGACTGGAAAATAGTCCTGGCTGGATTGGAGGAGGTCTCCGGGCCATCCCCACCTCCTGGGCCAGGCCCAGCTGCTCAGGGCCTTACCTCAGTGGGTGTGGAAATCCCCAGGGATGAGGAAGGCTCAGCCTTCCCAGGGAGCCCATCCTGTGGCTCCTCTGCCCTCCCAGGGAAGACATTTTTCCTGAAAATCCAGAGCTTTTGGTGCCTCTCAGGAAATACACACATCCCTTGGGGGGAAATGGGTTATTTTGGGCAATTCATGCCAAATTACACAGTGGGTGGTTGGAAGAGGTAGCCCAAGATTATTCTCAAAAACACACTTCCTTCAGATTCGGATGAACGACTCTTTTTAGCTTAACTGCTACTTGAATTCTACAGCATATTCCAGGGAATAAGTAAATAAAACACCATTCGTACCATGGGATCAGCATACTAATTTATGGCCAGATCTGAAGCCTTTTCCCAAGGCAAAATACAATTAAAGCCAAGCAGGACTTGACCCGAGTGAGCACTTCAGCATTTGATCTGTGAATTTGACTTTTCTGCATTTTTATTATTTTTATGCAGTAGGAAAAGTCTTTCTCCTGCTGGATATTTTACATTGTGCTGGATATTGAATTCCTTGCAGCAAAGGCCTCGCCTCTTGAAACCTAATCTTATATAGCGTGCTGTCTAAAGAACTTAATTCTTATTGGGATAACAAGTTTAAAAATACATATTTTTAAAGCATATCCATGACATTTTTGTTAACCTGGTTCTAACAGTGGTCCAGCAGGAACAGCAGAGGATGAAAAGCGAGGAACAGGCTGAGATCTAATCTGACCCAACTCATTGATTCCCTCCCTGACCTTGGGTAAGCCTTTTGACCTGCCTGGGCCTCAGTCAACTCAGCTGGAAAATTGGGTAAAGAGTGGAGCCTGTTAGAAAACCATCTTCAATTTGAACAAAGATTTCCCGGAGACCCAAAAAAAGGGAGTGGAGTCATTCCATACAGACATAATTGATTGTGCACTGCACAAGAATAACATCCTGAGCCGTGGGATACCATGGATGACATCTCATTCGTCCTGCCGTGGCTGGGTGGTCTCTGGGCCCACTTTTCCTGTCTCCGGAGCTGTATTTTCCCTTTCGCAGTGTTAGTCTGGCCGTGCCTGCCCTCGGTGGGAATGTGGCTAAAATACTGCATGAGCCTAAGAAGGTGGCGGGGAGGAATTCCTGTTTGGATTGGAGTTAGTGAGGTAAATCAGTGTCCCCTGGATTTAGCCTAGAGTGGCATCACCTGCCGCAGTGTCACTAACACATAACAGTGAAATCAGGGATTTACTCAGAATTCATAGAACTGTGGAATTGTTTGGTTTGGAAGGGACCCTAAAGCCCATCCAGTGCCACCCCTGCCATGGCAGGGACACCTCCCACTGTCCCAGGCTGCTCCCAGCCCCGTCCAGCCTGGCCTTGGGCACTGCCAGGGATCCAGGGGCAGCCACAGCTGCTCTGGGCACCCTGTGCCAGGGCCTGCCCACCCTCTGAGGTTCTCCTGAGCCGCCCCAGAGTGTCCTGGCTCTCCCAAGCCAGGTTCCCTGCCACCAGCCTGCCATTACCAAGAGGAAGGTCCAGCTGCAATCCCAACACGAAGCCTCGTGAGTAAGCTGGGGCAGCATCCATTTCCGAGCGGGATCGATCGGCTTTGTCCACATTCCCCCATCCCGAGTGGAGCTGCTGGTCCCAGCCCGGTGCTGGAGCCCCCCCAGGAGTGCCGGGAGCCGGGGGAGGCGAGCCAAGGGCACTGCCATGGCATGCGGCTCCCGGCACGCGGAGCTGGCGGCGGCTCCCGGCCGCGTGCGGCGGCTCCCGGCTCTCACGGCTCTGGCGCTGTTTGTCCTGGGCACAGGCCAGCTCCTCCCGCCGGTGCCAGCATGTTTCAGCTACCCCGGACTCACTAATCTATTCTCCATGACCCACGCTGGAAAAATGACCGTTTCCTTTCCCCAATTCCCACATCTGCGATTTGTTTTGCTCTCTTTGCCTTTCCCGAGATTTGGGAAGGAGTTCAGGAATGCGGAGCGCTGTACAAACCCAGGCTGACCTCAGAGGCTGAGTGGCATTTCTCTGGCAAGGCCTGGAGGTAAATAGTGAAGGGGAAACAGGCATGTTTCTTCACTTCCACGTGTGTATTTCTAGTTGTTTTTCAATAAAAATAATGATTTTGCTCTAAAATGTTACCCAGAGTAGGAGGGGCCTGGTATTTCCAGTGAAAACCAGTAAATCCCGCTCTGCCTGTTAATTGGCTGTTGTTATCCTTCCATGAAATAGTTTAAACTTTAACATTAATATTAGGTGCAAACACCTAAAAAAAAGTCACTCCTACCAGTCCAAATGAAATTACTATGTGAGAATGACGTTTATGTTGGAATAAAATCATCACTGTGCCTCATATAACATAATATATCTATGTATTTTGTATCACAAAAAAAAAAAAAAATCCCAGGCTCTGCTCTCTTTAAAAGTGCAGGCACAGAGAAATAAAAATTTTGCTTGAAAATATTCAGTACTTTCAGTGGAATATTCTGGAAAGGTGTGTTTCATTTTGAAGGGATATTTAGCAAGGAAATTTGAAAAGCAGTGAGCACGAACACAGTGTAGAAGCAAAATGCAGTGAGAATTTGCAGAAAAACACAGAATATTACAGTTTGAGAGGGGCTGGAGGGTGTGCAATGACCAAGAATTCACCCTTTTCTTTTCCCCTTCTTTTTTTTTCCAAAGAGAAAAGGATTTGATGGACGTCCCTCAATGCATTTGCCTGTGATCCCTTTTAATTGGAAATAAGCGATTGCAAAACTTTTTAGGCCTATATAGATATATCTGCACCCTTAAATAAAGAACAATAAAAACAATCACATCTTGGGAGAAATAAACTTATGAAGGAAGATTAAAAGGAGATTTAACCAACAGAATTTCTGTCCACAAAGATGCTTCCCTGCCTTTTTTGCAGCAGTTCCATGGAAATTTGGTGTTAAAATAGAAACTAGAGCTAAAACTGGGATCTAGGTCTACTGCTCTGTATTCCTCTGGGCTTACAAGGCTAAGCAGAAGTAGAGGAATTACCTACAAATATTTGGTGGGTTTTATATCAAGAGCCTAAAATAGCTGGGTACTTATGGAATTAAAGGGAAGGGAATTTCCAAGGAGCTGATTAAAGTGGCTGCGATGCTGCCTTTTAGATTAATGGCCGAGACTGAGGAGCTGGATTTTTGTGCCTTTGGAGACACGTGATCCTGCTAGGAGCGGGAAGGTGCTGTAGGAAGAAGTGTCGAGGTTTGTGTGCTCTGCTCTGGCCGGTGACAAGTGACACCTCCTGCCCTGTCCTCTCCTTTGGGGCACCACGTGTGTCGTCAGAAGCCCTCAGACAGTTCTGAAAGCTTTCAGTTATTCATATTTAATCTGCTGCTATCACTCTTGTGTTCTGTTTTTTGCTTTTGCTTCTGGCCAGATTTCCTCCCACCGTCGAGCACCTTTGCTGAAGATTATTTCCCCCCAGATAGATCAGGTTGCGTTTTTTCAAGTTCGGTGTCATTTGTCACCATTCAGTGAGTGACTCTGCTTTGATGGCTGGGGCCATCCACTCTGGGTATTGTGGGAGCAAAGTCAGAGAGGAAAAGTGCCGTGAGCTCATCCAGCTCCGGGGATGGTGCTGGCTCTGCTCTGGTGGCGGAGCCGTGGGGGGATCTTTGGGCAGCTCTTTGGATCTGAGCCCCCTGTTTGCTCCACAGGCAGATAAGGGTCTCTTTCATGTGCAGGAGCCATCAGGAAAGGAAAATCCAACACTCTGGTGGAATGGCTCCACCATTGTGACTGGGATACCCTGCACAGCATCAGTTGATAGTGCCTGTCTGTGCTTCAAAGAGCTGTGATGGTGACAACAGCGACTCAGGGCTGGTGGCCTTGTCTGGAGTCCTCTGTCCATCCTCAGCTAAGCACCACGTGGGCACAAAGTGTTTGAACTACAGGAATTTTTGGCATAATGCTTAAATATGGAGCTGTTATGTGCAGAGTGAAAGGCAGAAATATAGCTAGGAAGTGATCAAAAGTCCGTATTTTTGGTAGAAAATGAATACAAGTAGTTAAACTAAGGGGATAAATCTTTTCTCACTGAAGTGAGTGCAAAGGTCTCTTTGATTTTTATAGAATCGTAGAATGGTTAGAGTTGGAAAGGACTTTAAAGCTGATCTAGTTCCACCCCCTGCCATGGCAGGGACACCTTCCACTGTCCCAGGCTGCTCCCAGCCCCAGTGTCCAGCCTGGCCTTGGACACTGCCAGGGATCCAGGGGCAGCCACAGCTGCTCTGGGCACCCTGTGCCAGGGCCTCCCCACCCTCCCAGGGAACAATTCCTTCCCAATATCCCATCCATCCCTGCCCTCTGGCAGTGGGAAGCCATTCCCTGTGTCCTGTCCCTCCAGCCCTTGTCCCCAGTCCCTCTCCAGCTCTCCTGGAGCCCCTTTAGGCACTGGAGCCTTTTCTTCTCCACGCTGAACATCCCCAGCTCTCCCAGCCTGGCTCCACGGGACAGGTGAAGAGAAAATCTGGGTTATTTGTGTTTGTAATCAATGTGGTTTGTGGTGACAATGTTGCTGCGTGGAAAGAAGTTTTACATCCTAATTTTCTTCAACTTCTTCCTGTCCCTACATTTGACTGTGAGTACTTGTTGGTCTGTAATGGTTTTCTTCCCATACTGGGACACTTTTCTGAGCATGTCAAAGCACCATAACTGCAGTAGGGTCCTACTGATGCTCAACTAGATTAAAACCAGTGATTTTTGTAAATGCTTTTGTTGTTTCTCTTTGTGACATCGTTGGGTTTTTGTTCCTTTAAAAATATATCAAGGGATTCATCACAATGAGCGTCCCTTTAGCAGCAGGAGCAAAGAGGATAGAGAGAGCAGGTAGCTCTGTTAGTGTAACTGCAACCAAAAAAAAGGCCAAAAATGGAGAAAAAATACATTTGAATGCTTTAGTCTCATCAGACTGACTGTCTTCCAGCTTATGAACTAATTGAGGAGAGAATGGAAGCATAAAAGCACTTCTTGTTAGAGTTAGAGATGTAATTAATTGATCAGATGTTGTTTCTTCAGCAATTACGTGATATTCCCCTGTTAATCAGTTGAAATTTTTAGTGTCAGTATCAAAGTCCGACATCTCTCTGTTTTCCACAGTGGATGAACGAGGTTCTTTTCCTTCTCCAGGGGACCCGTGGCTGGTTTTGACCGAGGCTTTCCGGGAGCGTTTGTCATGTCACGGATGCCGAAGAACTCTGCAGGCTGGAGACTTTTCCATAATTAAACTCGGTGCAAAATAAAGGGAGATCTTCATCACACTCTTTGTATTCCTATAAAATCTGTTGCCATGGGAGCTGGCATTGAATAGCAAGGTAGTGGAAATCCAGAGTGTTACATTACGTTTGCCCTGTAGCCACAGGAGGGTCCCTTAAAATAAAGTCGCCTCTTATCTTTGCTTTCTGAATAAACATAAAACTAGATTTTTAGTGCAAAATCCTGATTTCAAGGTTATTGACGCCAGACTAAATTAATACAGTCTGTGCCATAGCATACAAAATCCCCAGCAAAGCCAGGGATACTCCTGTCTTTTGAAAGCTTGACATTTGTTTTTCATAATGAACTTAAAGGTCACCAGCTACAGATGAATCAGGATACCTGCTCGAGTTTACATTTACATGCATTTTATTTTATTCCCATGTGCACTTTTTATGAGATCCATCACTGGAATAAAACTGTAGCGCTCTCTTATTATCCGGGTTTGATGGTCTAGAAGAGTTATCAACCTGCTGCCTTCAGGAACAGTGACTCGGCTCCCGCGGAGCCGCCGCAAGTCCGGCTGGGATGGGCGCAGGAATGGCCGCCTTCTTTCCTGAGCATCACCACTGATTCCACCTCTAAATATGACATTAAAAAGTGTCTGCCTGTTCCTAATCCATAATTACTCGTGTCCTGATGCCCTGCTCAATCCCTGGAATGATGGCAACCCCGCCCGAGTTAGTGAAAAATGCTTTGTGTGTATTGATGCTTCTTTAATTCCCGTTTTATTTCTACGGGAGAAGCTGTAATTAATCAAAACCCAACTTGCAGGGATTCGAAATGCCTCATCCAGCCCTAGAATGGATGTGTCCCATCTCTTCTGCATATGAATTTTTGTTTTCGCTCAGCCTAGCAAGTGACCTGCAAGTATTGCTGCACGGATTTTTTGAAACCAAATAACATTTTATACTTTTACCAAAATACCTGTGGAGCTGACAGAGCATGATGCATTCATTTTCCTTGATTTTGTAGTGAGGGAAAAGGCTAGCATGAATAATTCAAAAATAATGCTGAGACTGTTAAGATTTAGTACTGGAGAGGTCATCACAGTTGGGAGAATGAGCTAGGAGACTATTACTATTCCACGATCTTTGAATCTCAAGGTGACATCATTATTATTTCTCTATATCTATAATGTGGTGCTGCAACCAACTCATTGCGGTGTTTCTCATGTAGGGGAGAAAGATCAATTACATACAGACCTCAAAATGTGAACTATAAGCATAGTGTCCAATAAAACTGTCATTAACAGTCACCACAATTTTAACTGTGTGCTTCCAGGTCAAGCTGCTTTAAAAATGATAACTGACATTGAAAGGTTGAATAAAGAGTGCCCGTTCCGACGGGAACGGGGCTGCACCCAAATAAGTAGTCATTAACGAATTGGCTAATTACGTTCTTCAGTTTACAGCATTCAGCATTTCTCTCACTGTTTGTGGCTGTGCATCCATAGAGAATTCTGGGAAAAAAATAAAATCCTGAGTTTTCCGTATGATCAGCATCCACAGTGTTACTGGGGATGCAGAGAAAGCGTCCCTGTGCAGTTTAATTTTATTTATTCCCGCCTTGGATGAGAAACTGAAAGATGTCACCCAAATGGAAGCTGTATTTTGGTGGTGCTTTAACTGTTACCTCACCTCTCGGTGTGCCTGTGGAAGCCTGAGTTGTCCAGAATAAACACTTCCTGATGAATACTGGGAGTAATGTATGCCAGGAAGCTGCCGCCAGGACTTCAGAGGCGCCTTCTATTGGGCGAGCGCTGCCTTGTGTGTTTAATTAAACATCCCTTTCCCTTGGAGAATATCCCTCAAGACTGCAACTCTTCCAATAAACACTTTTCCGACATGTTTTGTTTTCTTTTTTGTAATTTTCAGATGAGTCTGAGAGATAAATAAGGCAGCTTTCATAACGAAATTACAGAGGAAAAGGGTTGGTGAGCCACCTGTTCCGAACACAAGGACATTTGATGTAAGTAGAACTCAAGTGTTTGTAAAAAACGTGCTGCAACTCTTTGAGGCTGTGATTCCTCCTCTGGTTTTGAAGGTGCAAGCTGCTGTCCTCCTCTCTTAGTTCTTTCCAGTGTTCCTTGTGGGATTTAGGCTTGCAGCACTGGGAGAACTCCTTGCTCCTGGATAGCTGGGCACGGAGGTGGTGCAGGATGAGGAGCACCCCAGGGCTGTGCCTGCCTGGCCAGGGGCTCCACCAGATCCTGCCCTTCCCAATTCTTGCTTCCTGCCTGTTTGTTCCCCTCTTGGCTCCTTCAGGGCCGTGATCCACAGCCAGGAACACTCACAGCACCTTACTGCAGCCAGGGAGCTCCAGCAGCTGCTCCAGGGGGGTCTTCCCAGGACACTGATGGCTCTTGGACAGCCAACAGCTCCTCCGTGTTTAGAGCCTAAATGGGCTCATTGGTGACTTTATTTTCCTAAATTCTGATCTACATCACTTCTATGTATTAAATATTTTTTGCCATACAACCAGAGACTGGTTTGGGTGGGAAGGGAACTTAAATCCCATCTGGTTCCAGCCCCTGCCACAGGCAGGAACACCTTCCACAATCCCAGGTTGCTCCAATCCACATCTGACCTGGCCAGGAACACTTTACAGTGCTATAAAAAATATTAATATGACTAAGAAACCTATACAAGGAGCAAAGAGATGAAAATGTGTAAAAAAATGAAGAGCCTTTGTTATTTTGCTTACCAGGCTTTCTGGTGTGCACAGCTGGAGGGAGAGGGCACTGTGGCAGGACCGCCGGCTCCAGCCCTGCTGAACCAAAAGATTAAGAGGAGATTGGCCAGAGAAATCAAAATTAGAAAGGCTGGGAGAGACGTGATCCTGCGGCAGGAAAAAATAAAACAGCTGTGAAACAATGTCTCTCTAATGACTGCAGGAAAATTAAAGAGAGAGCAACGCAGCAGCTTCCTGGGTATTGCTTTTTTCCTGCTCAATCAAACATTTATTTTAATTTTTAGCTTTTGGAGGAAAGCCACATGACTTCAGCTGCACTTCACCCTCCTTATGCACCCTGAACTGCCGGGATGTTTGTGTCAGGTTGTTGCACACCGTGGTGCTCATCCTCTGCCGTGGTTAATCCAGCAGTGATTGACTCCTGGGCACTGCCCTGGCCTTCCTTTGGGAGGGCCAGGAGATTTGAGCATCATCACCAACAGGGGTGGGCTTGTTGGACAGCTAAGAACTGGAGATCAGGGAGTCAGGGAATGCTGTGGGTTGGAAGGACCCCAAAGCCCACCCAGTGCCGCCCCTGCCATGGCAGGGACACCTCCCACTGTCCCAGGCTGCTCCCAGCCCCAGTGTCCAGCCTGGCCTTGGGCACTGCCAGGGATCCAGGGGCAGCCACAGCTGCTCTGGGCACCCTGTGCCAGGGCCTGCCCACCCTCACAGGGAACAATTCCTTCCCAGTATCCCATCTAAACCAGCCCTCCTTTAGCTGGGAAGCCATTCTGCTTGTCCCATTCCTCCATCCCCTGTCCCCAGTCCCTCTCCAGCTCTCCTGGAGCCCCTTTAGGCCCTGCAAGGGGCTCTGAGCTCTCCCTGGAGCCTTCTCTTCTCCAGGTGAGCACCCCCAGCTCTCCCAGCCTGGCTCCAGAGCAGAGGGGCTTCCATGAGATGAGAAAAAAATCAATTTTGTGGCACAAACACTGAGATCTCTGGAGACTTCAGCTTGCTTTTGTCCTTATCACAGCCCCTCCTGTTTTGGGGCCACCACACCACAGCAGCAGCTCCATTTACTGTTGGATTTATGTTCAGGTGCTGCGGTGACAGAGCTACAAAATAGGGGATTCTGCAGGTCAGGGGCCAATTCAAATGGGTCACCTGCTCTAGGATTTCCAAGCTTAATATTGCCCTGATTTGTGCTATAAGGAGTCTGGGAAGAGTTTTGCTGCCAGTTATGCCTTTTAGATCACCTGAGGATTTCCTTTGGAGCCCGCGTGCTCCCTGCATAGTGCTGGGTTTTGCTGGGAAAGGCCATCTGGCTGCAGGGGATCTTGCTTGAGATTTAAAAAGCATAAAAATAATTTAATAATAATGCAATCTTGTTGACAAAAATGGTGCTTTTGCAGAACCAAGCAGGGAGGAAATCCTCTTTCTGCCAGAGTTTGGGTTTCATAATGTGTTTTGAAACAACACCGGAGTCCTTTCAGAAGAGGGAAGGTAATGGCACCTTGGTCCCTAAACCAACCCCTAAAAACACTGAAACGAGTGTTCTGAATGGATTCTTTGTTCATCACTGTCCAAACTGGAAACTCCATCAATTAATAGTGAATTTGGAAAAAGTGTTGAAAAGCTACAATTGTGAGAAATTGCTTTTCCCATGGAGGACATTCTGTGCCCAGTGCCCGGTGAAGGATGGGATCCTGTTATCCCGCCAGGAGAGAAGAGGAAGGTGGCAGAAAAGGAAAGGCTAAAGAGAGCCATTAAACCTGTTTATCATTAAAAAAAAAAAAAGCACGAGTTTGTTCCCAGCACAGGAATGCAAAGTGCAGCGTTCAAGGAAATGTAAACACAACTGCAACTATTTCATTTCATGGGAGGTTTTTGTTGCTCTCCTATTAAATTTAATGGGTTGCCTCATGAGAAGCAGCTCATTAATATGAATTTGAAGAGCACGTTTCAACCTGCAAACTAAATAACACGAAGATGGGTGATGTTGATTTTCCTTTGCTTTTTAAAAATATGAACTACAGCCGTGGAAGTAGCTGGAGCCTGGGGATAAAGCAGGGAAGTGGGAATCAGGGGGCCGTGCTTCTCATTCCACTCCGTGTCGGATCCCTCTGATGTGAACCCGGGCAAATCAATTAACTGCTGTTTGCTTTGGTTCCCGAATCAGGTTAAATCAACGAGCACTGCACTGCTTATTGGGAGGCTAAATAATTAGAATTAATTATACTGGTTTCCGTGAGCATCACGGAGTGCCTGGAGTGATGGGCAGTGCTGGGGTGGGGCTCCAGGGCTTGGATTTGGGATGCTTTGGTGTGCTGGAGTCTGGGCTGATCCTAAAGCTTCACCCCACTGGTGAGGTTGCATTTATTGCTGATAATTCCAGAGTGACCACGGCTGTGGAATTTGGGATTTACAGTGTTTCTGCCCATGGACAAGGCTAAAAGGAACACTCCCACGTCCTTGGTTCCCTTTGGAATGATGGACAAGACTCTTTTCCATGAGGTTGCTGCTTGATGTGTTTCTAGAAAGTTGCTAAATGAAAAAAAAGAGAAGAAAAATGAGCAAAACACCTTCAAAATAAAATTGAAAAATCAGACGGCAAACAACCAGGAAGAGTCATATTTTTGGCCCTTAAAAAACCACTAATTTTCCCACATTTATCAAACTAGGATTAATTTTCTAGAAGACAAAGTCCTTTTTGTGATTTCGCTATTTGGCCACCAGATTAATGCTCACCTGTGAATTGCAGGTGTTGTTTAGGGACTGGCACCTCCAGAAACTTCAGCTGTATTTCTTTATTTGTCACTTATTCATCAGCAAAATTCCTTATGATCATTTTAAATTCCTAAGTAGATGTGGGGTTTGTGTTAAACCCTCCTAGTGGAGTTTGTATGGGGAGAGGGGGTAGCTGAGGCAGGGGAGGTTTCACAAGAAGTTCATTATTATTTGTTTCATATAAAAATATTTCATAAAACAAATGTTACAACTTAGAAGTGCCAGAAACTGATGCTTTAGTCCTGCAGTGGGATAGGATCTGTTACATTGCTATAAAAAATTACTTAATTCAGAGTTCCTTCAGCATGAGCCCTCCAGGGTGGGTATTTACCCCTGAGTTGTCCCTCTCCATTGCTGGTGGGAGCTCATCTCCTTGATGCCCTCAAGGTCTGTCCAGGTGTTGGAAAATACATAAAGGCAGCCTGAAGAAAATGAAAAGAAACCACAAAAAATGTGATTTTTTAAAAAAAGTAAAATTTCCCCTCTCACTGTAATTGCAAAAGGTTGAAGGAGGATACAATTTACATAAAACTATGATTGATGCAACATTTTTTGATCATTCTTTCTGGAAGTATTTGGGATTTATTAATTAATTAATGAAGTTTTTTTCCTGGTGTTATACTTTATGATCTGGTTCTGCTTCTGTGTGTCTCCTGAAGCGGGATTTGCATTCAATACTGGAAATCCCAGAAAATCGATTCTGTCCATCACCAGCCCAGAATTTGAGTTTTTCCTCTTTCTTTTGCTCTGTGGAGGAGCTGCCATCCTGGTGGGAGCTGCAGAACTCTGGGATGAATTCATGCCCATCCCTGCCTCCGTCCTGGTGGGAGCTGCAGAACTCTGGGATGAATTCATGCCCATCCCTGCCTCCAGCCCAGCTTGGGGCTGGGGTGCCTGGGGGAGCTCCAGACCCAAACTGTGACCCACAGCCCCTCATGAGCAGCGTTTCCTGGAGGGATCCTGGTTTGTACTGGGAGGGAAGGCTGTGGAAAAGTCTTGCCTCGTGTGGCAGCCTTGGGATGCGTCCCAATAAAGTGAAAAATTTCGTAATAAAAATAATAAATAATCAAGTTCTTTACAAGTCCATAAGTCTTGCAATAATAGTTAAACTTTTAGAATAAAGCACATAAAAATTACTTTGAAAAGCTCAGACCTGATCTTCAACTTGCACAAGGAGAAAAGTGTGCAACATTCTACCTTTTTTTTTTTGTTTTGTTACATTTTTGCTCCATTGCGCATACTCAGGAGACCCCTTTATTTCAGATTTAAAATATTCCATGAAAATCTGTATTGACGTAATAGCTTATTAGGCTACAAGCAAAATATTCCCAGAACTAATTTTTAATTAATATAGTTCACTGAAAACTTATAAAAGATTCATACATAATATGATAAAAGAAATAAACATCCCCAATACCGTGTTAAGTTCCTTTCCTTTGTCAAACATTGGGTTTTTTCCTCTGCTACCAGCACAGTAAAACCTGCTCTTACAAAATTGACTTGTCTTTGGCAGCTCTGTCAGATGTGGTATTTTCTGATCCATAAAATGGTGCTTATTAATCAGAGTCAGATTCTGACACCTTTTCTCACTGTGGGCGCTGCCTTTCATAAACGGCTTCGTGTTTTCAATCCGGACTTTCCCTGGAGTCACTGTCCCTCCAAAGTGCTGCCCCAGAGCTCTGGAGGCCACTGGAAATCTCCTGCCTGACCTATGGGAGTTTTGTGTCAGCCATAAAAACAGGCTGGGAGAGCTGGGGGTGCTCACCTGGAGAGGAGAAGGCTCCAGGGAGAGCTCAGAGCCCCTTGCAGGGCCTAAAGGGGCTCCAGGAGAGCTGGAGAGGGACTGGGGACAAGGGATGGAGGGACAGGACACAGGGAATGGCTTCCCACTGCCAGAGGGCAGGGATGGATGGGATATTGGGAAGGAATTGTTGGCTGTGAGGGTGGGCAGGCCCTGGCACAGGGTGCCCAGAGCAGCTGTGGCTGCCCCTGGATCCCTGGCAGTGCCCAAGGCCAGGCTGGACACTGGGGCTGGGAGCAGCCTGGGACAGTGGGAGGTGTCCCTGTCCATGGCTGGGGTGGCACTGGGTGGGCTTTAAGGTCCCTTCCAGCCCAAACCATTTCATTGTTCTATGATTTCTAAGTGACAGGATTTTCCTAGGGCTGGTCTCACCTCTCTGCAGTCACATCAAGGTGAGACCCCAACTCCAGGCTCCCCTCAGCGACTTCTCCCTGCAGGCAGTGAGAGGTTGCCATCTCCAGGGATGGTTTTTTTGGCCACATCCCTGGCAAAGGAAGGTTCATGCCAGGGTTGCTGAGCAGGAAAGTGCCGTAACCCAGGTGCCTCCTGTGAGGGGTTGGTCCCACCTGCAAGGGCTGACCCTGCAGAATTTTTACCATCAGAAGGCACAGAGAGAGCTCCTCTGAGAATCGTGAAGGTCTGCCTTGAGCCTTGCCAACAAGGATGAGCTTCTGTGACCTGTTTGGCACAACAGACTTGATTTTTGCCCTAAAAAAAGCAGCTGTTCAATGGATAGTATCTGATATTGAACATTGTCCTGCTCTGAGGAGCCCTTTCCTTCTTGCACTCTTCTCTCCCCCAAAGTCCTCCACAGACATAAATCCCATGTTTCATTTCGAGTCTGTGCACCATTCCCGTTTGCATCAGAGGTTCCCACTGTGGAACTGGATACAGAAGTTAATCTGGGACGGCTCCATAAAAATTGGGGGCTCTTGGTCGTGGGGAGGGAGGGATGGGGCTCCTTGGGTGGGACTGACCGCAGCTGGGGCGTTCAGTAATAGGGTGGAGGCTTTACTGCTTCATCCTCCCTTGTCTTGGCAAGGACGGGGAGGAACTACACTGGAAGGCTGACAGCCTGGACCCGCGTTTCCTGCGCCGTTGTTCCCGGTAGCTGCCGTTCCCCCTGCGAGGGCTCCACACAAAGGCTGTGTCACGCTTCTCCTGAAGCCATGACAATTGAAGCTGTTGATTTTTACACGGCTCTAATCAAACCTCGCTGCTTTTGTTTAAGGGAAAGACGCTCGCGTTCCTACCGAAACTGTCCTGCTGAACTTCAGCATCGTGAGACACTCCCAGGGGGCAGAAGGGGATTTGGGATTTAAGCTCCCTGTGCTGGTGCTCCTGACTGTGGGCAGAGGCTCCTGCTGGTGGACAGGGGAGGGAAGAAAGGCAGGGATTTATGTTTGTATGATTTTTAGCAGAAGCATTAAGAAATAAAGACTGAATCACAGCAGCCCCAAGGGTGGGCTGAGAGGTCTCCTACCTCCATCTGCAGAGCCCTCTCCAGGTGCTAGAGAACCTTCCATCCATGCCTCAAGAATTGCCCAAATCACTAAATTCTGTGTCTGAAAGACTTCAAGTATTTCACTGGAGATCTGATCCATTAAAATCTCCTTGGGGGGCACTTGCAAATGCTGTCCCGTGTCCCATTTGTCATCTCAACAGTGTGTCCACTGGAAGAGTGAGGTGAAATCTTGGCCATCTCCTGGAAAATCTTTCCTAATTAATCCAATTGAGTACCTTAGTTTGAAACAGGATAACACTATGTATTTAATAGGATTTAGCCCTGTGAATTCTTGATATCTGTAGCTCCTATGTGGCTTTAATATACTCAGCATTTTCAGGATTAGGTGTTAAGGGCTTGATCCCAAAACGTTTAAAATCAATAGGTGTTTTCCTTTGACTTCAGTGGGCTTTGCTTCAGCCTCTAAATATCAGTCGATACTTTCTGATCTGAGCACAGAAAAATACTTTTCAATCGTATTTCCAAAACTCTTATTACTTACTTTGCACCACAAAACTTCTCGAACCCTGTGTGGATTTGAATAGGGAAATATTAACCAAAACAATAATGATATTATTAGCTGAAGTTTTAGCTTTTAAACTCAATAAAAAGTACCTCTGGGTATTCTTTAATGTTATAGAGGAAGAATGATTAATTTAAGGTTCAGGTGCAAGACAAGGTCAGAAAAGAATTGTTACTGTATACAGTGAGCATTTCAAGATGAATTTGTAGTTTGAAGTATCATTTTATGATGCATTTTCTGTTTTGTTATCAGGGGAAGTATGATGGGTGACATACGAGTGATCACAGTGTTTTGGTGCAATGTTCTGTGATGGGCTTTTCATAAAAATTAGCTGACAATGTCATGAGTATACAAGTAAATTTATAGCTTTCATACTGGACTGCCATTCCCAGAGCTATTTCCAATCACTTGGGCTTTTTATTAAGTTTATTGTTCTTTTATTGTTCAGTGGAGTGTAAGCAGTGAGATTACAAATAAATGTAAGTTGCAGCGGGTATGAAGTCAGGCTTGCAGAATTAGGGAAGATGCGAGCGGGGAGAGCAGAAATTAATTTGAATCCTGGGGAAAAGGGAGTCCTGGCATCCCCTGGCATCGTGTGCCACGTGTGGGGTCCGAGCCTGCTGTGCCCTCCTGCCGCAGGCACCACCAAACAGCCCCAAAGCAAGCTCTCGCTTGTGCTTCCAGAATCCTGACCACTCTCTTTCCCTTTTTTGCTCATTTTTGTTGCCCAGTTCTCTCTCCACTACCTTTCTTCTCTTACTCCAGCACTTTCTTGCAGCAAAACAGCCCAAACAAGTGAGGGGTGATGAGGTTTCTCATTTTTGCATCATTCTCAGAACATCTCCAGCATGAAACCTTCAGCATTTATTTCCCTCTCCTTTTTCTCCTCTCAAACAGCAAATACTTTATCATTTTGGTTAATATCCTGACCAGCAGAGCAGAAAATCAGACTCATAGCTTTTAATGACACATTTTCAACTGCAAGTTAGTAAAAAAAAAATCATTTTTATGTGGTTCTCCAATACTTATACAGACTTGGAGAAACATAATTAAAATTTGTGTTCCTTCTTTGTTATTGCTGCTGTGGACTCCACTTAAACTGGATGCTGTTTGTCTGGGCAATCAGACAATAGCTGGAATCCAAAAGCAAATCGATTTGCTGTGTGGCTTGTGCTATTACTTAAGTTATAAATAAAATGATTTTTCCCAGATGGCTCCCTGATGGCCCTGCACTCTTCCCAGTACCAGCTACAGCTTTTCATCCCCGCTGCATCTCCCTGGTGCATTCCCAGGCCGCTGCCACCTCCCACCTCACCCGTGCTCGCTCCTGTCTCCCCCAAATGGCCAAAATCTGGCTGGAGTGGAGCTGAGCAAGACCGGGAGGAGATTTATTGGAATCCCAAGGTGGCCGCAGGGTTCCTCCCAAGGCCAGGCCTTGCCAGAGAAGCTGCAAAAGCCTGGCTTAGCTTTGGAGGACCGGTATCGAACCCTACAGAAAGGGCGTTTGAGTTGAGGTTGGAAGGGATTCCAAGGTTTTAGGCCCCACCCTGAGGGCTGTGCCAGTTTTCCCCTTTCTCTGTGCCAGCTGAAGGTGCCTGTGCCAGGAGATGCCCAGCCCTCATCCCTTCCTTATCCCTCCTTCTGATGAATAAACCCCTTGAAGCCCCTGGTGAAGAATGAAGTGACATTTCAGGTGGCCAAGTTGGCCTCCTAATTTTTTTTTCTAGAGAAAACATTTTGAAACAGAAAGTCTAACTTTCCACAGGGTCGTGTATTTACTTCACGGCCAAGTTCTCCTTCCAAAAATGTGGGCAGGGCACCACTGGAAACTAAAAATATATATCTGAGAGCATATGACACACACTGACCCAAGCTTTGCTTTCGTTTTGCCTTTTCAAGATGACTGAAATTGTTAATCTTACAAGCTATATTTTTGTAAATTTTTTTTTTTTTAGAAAACAGGGAAGATGTTCCTGGTAAACAGGCAATGTTCGTAACAGGAGGAAAACAATTATGAGGAAAACAAGTATATTGGAAAAATGGCGGGACTAAAAATAAATATTTTTCCATGAACACACAAGAACTATATTGAGAATTACAGGGGGAAAAAAAAAATCAATAAAAAGTAGTATATAATAGCCATAGAGTTCAAACAAAGTGCATTCATTCCCCAGTCCCTAGGAGGACCCCTGATATATATGTGCAAAACTTAATGAAAATCAGACTTTGTCGTGTCATCAAAAATAGCAAAGCAGTTGGCTGAGTTTTCCCTACATTTTGGCTACTCCTTGCTCCATAAATATAGCACCTATTTAAAGGACCAAGCCTTGTTCCCATTAAATTTGCAAACCTCAGGCAAACTTTGGCACAGGTTTGGGGGCCCCGATATTTGCTTGGAGTGTTGTGGGGTGCTCCGTGGGGAGCTGGGAGTGTCCCACAGGGGTGCGGTTTTGGTGGGGTGATCTGGGTGGTCAGACCTCCTTGATGTGATCCTGGGGTGTAAAAATCCCAGAATCTCAGAATGGTTTGTGTTGAAGGGCCCCCAAAGCCCCCCCTGTGCCACCCCTGCCATGGCAGGGACACCTCCCACTGTCCCAGGCTGCTCCCAGCCCCAGTGTCCAGCCTGGCCCTGGGCACTGCCAGGGATCCAGGGGCAGCCACAGCTGCTCTGGGCACCCTGTGCCAGGGCCTGCCCACCCTCCCAGGGAACAATTCCTTCCCAATATCTAAGCCAAACCTCCTCTCTGTCAGCTTAAATCCATTCCTCCTTATCCAGTCACTCCAGGCCCTTGTCCAAAGTCCCTCTCCCGATCTCTGGGAGCCTCTCAAACATAATGGTTGCATCTTCTCAGTAGGTTGGCTTCCAGCCACGGCCGTGGCTCTTATTTCTATGAACATTCACAGGAGCCAAGTGTATTTTATAGCAATGTCTGTGGTTTGGTTTAGGGCATACAGACTTTTTGGCTTATTTTTGGTTTTAAATGCAGGAAGATGTTCTGCTGTACTTCCACTCCGTGCCCAGGGATTTGCCTCCTGATCCCAGCTGGTCAAGGAAGCTGTGGTTCATGGCCCTGCACAAAGCTCCCTGTTGGGGCAGGAATAGAGTAATTCTGTGCCTCAGTCATCCAGGAAATATTTGATTTTTTTTTTTTTCTGCATATTATGCAATCACAGCATTTTTTAAGGATCCAGGCACTTTTTCTTCACATGGAAGTTTCATCAACCCTCTTTCTTTCTCTCTGCTGACACTGAATGTCCCTCAACCATCAACTGAACAATTTCAGGGAAGTCAAAGAAAGTCTAATCCTGAGCTCATTCCTGTTTGATTAAATTTAAGCTGTGAGACCCCAAGCCAAGGCCAGTTAAAGACAATGGGAGCATTTCTGTTTGTTTCCATGGGTTTTGTCAACTTTTGTTCGTGCCAGAGGCCCATCACAAGTGATGCAATTGGGAATCTGTCCATAGGAGCCTCTGCTTTGCTTCACTTAAAAAAACCCCAAAAAAACAACCAAACATTTTTATTTTGCTCGTGGAAAGAGTACGGGAAAGGATGAGAGTGGAGACATCGAGTCTGGCTCTGAGCCAACCCAGCCTGGCCAAGAGGCAAATTTCCTACAGTTTAGAGATATGCTACAAGAAAGAAAACCCATTGTTGTGCCAGGCTTTGCAACTTATAAAAAAGAGAAAAGAAAAGAAAAGAAAAGAAAAGAAAAGAAAAGAAAAGAAAAGAAAAGAAAAGAAAAGAAAAGAAAAGAAAAGAAAAGAAAAGAAAAGAAAAGAAAAGAAAAGAAAAGAAAAGAAAAGAAAAGAAAAGAAAAGAAAAGAAAAGAAAAGAAAAGAAAAGAAAAGAAAAGAAAAGAAAAGAAAAGAAAAGAAAAGAAAAGAAAAGAAAAGAAAAGAAAAGAAAAGAAAAGAAAAGAAAAGGAAAAGAAAAGAAAAGAAAAGAGAAAAGAGAGGAAAAAAAAGAAAAAAAGAAAAGAAGAGAAAAGGAGTCAGTAAACTATAACTTCTTAAATTAGTTTAAAATTAATTCCTAGAACTTTCTTTCCCAGAAGACAGGCTGGCTCCTCCTGCACTCAGTCATTCCCTTACAATGGCTGGCTCCAGGGCAGAAACCTTCAACAGCAGTTTCGCAACTCCTCGGATGAGTAATCTTTACTTCTGTCCCACTCTCATGAGGAAGGGATACTTGAGTAAGAACTGGTTGAAGGGTCTGGCCTGCTGACAGGAGTGCAGGGCTGGGTTGAGCAATGGCTTCTCAGAGTGGTGTCAGCAGCTCCATAAACTGCAGGAATTTCTTCCACAGAGATTTTGGGCACAGGCACAGCAATCAGCCTGGGCTCGGCAGGCAACTACTCGTAGAATCCTGGAATGTTTGGGTTGGGAGGAACCTCAAAGCTCATCCAGTGCCACCCCTGCCATGGGCAGGGACACCTTCCACTGTCCCAGGCTGCTCCCAGCCCCAGTGTCCAGCCTGGCCTTGGGCACTGCCAGGGATCCAGGGGCAGCCACAGCTGCTCTGGGCACCCTGTGCCAGCAAACGCTTTCCTTCAAAATACAGCCAAATTAATGATCTTACAATATTTTTTAGAGTTTATCACCTCTGTAGAGGCAGAATACAAACATAATTGTGGGCTTGGTGGTGAAAAAGGCATACCCTGCTAACAGACCTCATATTGGAGATCTTGGATTATCAAGCTTCAAGATTTCACTTTAAACTTGCAAAGTTTATAGCTGGATAAGCAGGTACTTTAAATAAGATCTTCCTGACTGCACTCCTCAGATGATAATATTTAGGAATAAACAGTATCTATAAGTATTTTCACCTTTCTGGAGTTTTTTAATAGGAATTAGTGAGGCTGAATCTCAGGGGACAGCTTTATTTTGTTAAACCTCTAACACATTTTGTTTCATGTTGGGTCTTTGGGAGCTCTAATATGTTTTGGGTGGGTAATGTTTCCATACATTACTACTCCATTCATAATCCATTACTTGGATAATTCCTCATTTGTGAGACCTGGAGAAATTATGGTATTCACAGGCATTTTTTGAATATTTATATAATGTCCTAGCAGGGCTTAGGGTATCAGTTGGCTGGAGACAAAGGCAGGATCCTCAGTTATTCTCATACTTAAGTACCAGTTTGATTCCTTGGCAAAAATGTAAATTACAACGTTGGAAGGCAAAGAATTATTGAACAAGGGGATTACATTGCAAAGCAGATATTTCAACAGCTGCTGCCCGTAAGAGGGGATCGGAATTTTTCAGGGATGTATTTTTCCTGTGCAGAACTCTCGTACAAAGTGAGAATACCAGCACAATTAAAAGGACAAACACCCACCAAGTTCCGTGGGCTGTGCTGAGTGTGAGTTGTTCCTCCTTGGGCTGGGAGCTGCCCCCACATGGAGCAGGAGATGTTGGTGGGTTTGAGGGGAGCTCACGCTGAGCAGCAGTTTGGGCTCTTCGACAGCCGCAGGCTGGAGTGGTGCAGATACAATATCCCTGGAATTTCCCCTGCTGCTGTTATCCCTGTGGCTCCCAGCGTTCCCACTGCCATTTCTGGCCAGGGAAGTTAATCTTGCTCCTACTTAAAGGCTTTATTTTCTGGCACGGGAGGCTCCTGCCTTCCATCGCCTGAGGACATCCAAGTGTCACCGGGCGGTGAACGGCTCCTGGGGCGCATCCCGGGATTATTCTGCAGGAAAGGCTGACGGCCATAATTCCGCGCGTGGCCGTTCCGTCTGAGAATACAAATGACGTTTACGGAGCAGGGAAAACACGATTCATTTCCCTCCTCAGAGGGGGAAGGCGCGGAGCAGGCCAGGTAAGTGAGTTGCCACCGATCACGCGGGGAACCAGGCTCAAAATCCAGAATAAATATGTCTCCTGAATCCAATTTCCAGTTCCTGGGTAGGAGGTATTTTTCCCTGTCTCCTTCCTTTGTAGCAGGAGCTCTGTTGTGACAGTTACTAATGGATTGCAATCATTGTGGATCTTACGCCAGCGCGCACTACAACCAGGAGGTGGAACAACAAGGCTCCAGTAAATAATCCATTTTGACACCCGGGAGAAGTTTATTTTATGTAAATAACACTTGATTTAGGTCTGAATCATTGCAGAGACTCCTCCTGGTTCTGGGACCTTTTGCTTGGGAGGGGAATTTTGGAAGGGGAACAGAGAGAGGGAAGTGCCCACACAAGTACGCAGCTGGAATGTAACACAAACACCAATGTGGGATTTGAAAATTCCACTGTAGGAATAAATTTTCCTTCTATAAATTGGGCTCTACTCACAGGTGAAAAACATCTTCCCGTAAAGCCAGGAAACAGTAAATAATCCCTTGGAGCAATTGAAGACAGACACAGAATGGTCCATTGTGTCATCCCAAAAAGAAGGGTTCCACCCTACATCATGGTATTCCCTGGGGTGGGCTGGCCCCGTGTCGTAAACCAAGGGCCAAAATTCTCTGGCATAGAATCGTAGAATCCCAGAAAGATTTGGGCTGGAAGAGACCTTAAAGCTGATCCCATCCCACCCCTGCCATGGGCAGGGACACCTCCCACTGTCCCAGGCTGCTCCAAGCCCCAGTGTCCAGCCTGGCCTGGGACACTGCCAGGGATCCAGGGGCAGCCACAGCTGCTCTGGGAATCTGCGCCAGGGCCTGCCCACCCTCCCAGGGAACAATTCCTTCCCAATACCCCATCTAAATCTACCCTTCTTCAGCTTAAGGTCATTCCCTCTTGGCATCAAGATGGAAATGCAGGATGAAGGTTGTGGGAAGTTGGGATGTTGGAGTCTACACAGCAATGGGGGACTCGGGACTGCAGGTGTTTGGGAATCCTGGGAGGATCTGGGGTTTATCTGTGGTAGTTTGATCTAATAGGAAACAGTCTATAAAAAGGCTTTTGCAAACACTAGTGGGAATTAGTCTTATGCAGAGAAAATACTGGAAATTATTTAAATTGCAGGGTAAGTATTTACTTTTCCTGGAATGAAATCACGGTGTCCTTGTCTCTCCAAAGCCTCGGTGCCTTCACTGGCAGCAGCTTCCATTTGCCTGCAGTGCTAAACCCGGAGTCATCAGAGGGCTTGACTCTCGGATTGACTTTAGTCACAGCCTTACTAGCCCTGCTTAAAAATGGCCAGTTTACCTCACTGGGTTGCTAAAGGATGTCCTGAATGCCTGTTGTGGTGCTCAGTCAAAATTAATGGTGCAGATCCACTGTTTT
The DNA here is from genome assembly GCA_013397725.1 of Rhagologus leucostigma. Taxonomy (NCBI): domain Eukaryota; kingdom Metazoa; phylum Chordata; class Aves; order Passeriformes; genus Rhagologus; species Rhagologus leucostigma. Next base: position 313,583 of record VZTD01005279.1, read on the forward strand.
TCAGGAATATGCCCTGGGTTCTCTGGTTCTTCCTGAGGCGTTTGAGCTGCTGCAGGGAATTTTTTTTTCTATGGGGTTTGAATTTAAGCAGAACTGTTTTTATGGGAGGTGTGATGTTGCTCGCATCGATTTGGCAACTGGGGAGACGGTGTTAGTGGGTGACCTTGAAATATGTGATAAGTGGCAAGGGTGCTGAAAGGTTGAGGCACAAATGGGGTGGCTAAAAGCATATTTATTTCTAGGCTGTGCCAATGGAGAGGGGTGAAATCCATGGATCTCTTCTCCACAAGAAGAAGCTCCTCAGTAGCCGTGGAGTACTTTCCACCACGTTCCTCTCAGCTCTGCAGAGAAAATATTCACGGCTGTAACAGGGTTATGTGAAACCTGACAACAGGGAACCTGGAAGCCTCCAGGAAGAAAATGAAGGGGAAATTTTCAAAGTGAGACCCGTAGCTGCTGCAGTTTGTGTGGAAAATGATATAGAAAAGGGTTAACAATAGATCAAAACTTGCATGAGTAAAATTGTGCACACCAGTTCTGCTCTGTGTGTAGCAGATGCAGGTGAGTGTGGTGTGTAACAGCAGAGCAAGGAAATTACCAAACATTTCCCAATCCCATTCTGTCTGGGATGGAGCAAACGCAACCGCCAGGGTGCAGATGGTTCCTGTACCACTTAGGCATCCACAGAAATATTTCTGTTTGCCAGAATGAAGCGGAGATTTTGGCTGTTAATGATTAATTATTCTCAGCGCAGTGATAATTTAGTGATTTCCCCAGTAAATCACTAAGAAAGCTGGGAGGACCAGTCCCTATCCCTGAAAAAAGATCCAGTTTGCTTGGGCGGGAGCATGGCTAATTAAGGATTTGCAGGAAAACAGAAAACATGGATAAAAAAAGGAGTTTATAAAATATTATTGATGTCACAGGTTTGTATTGTATGAAAGACACCGGGGTGCCCCGAGCAGGCAGGGAAGGAATTTATGACTTTAGTGCAGCAGTGATGGGATGTCATCTCCTGGTGGATCCCAGCCAGCTGAAGGAAACAGGAAATCAGGGGACTCAGAGATGGGTGCTGAAGAAAAAAAAATAGGCTGGACAAGTCTTCTTGGTGAAACATTTAAATAAAATTGTGCTTAGAGATACTGATGTGACTGCTGGAAAAGGAAGAAATGCTCCATCTCGTGCTGGCTACAAAATGTGCTGGAGGTTTTACCCCGGGAAATGTTTAGGCAGAGTGGGAAAAATGGGAACAGAGAGGCATTCTTTGAGATTCCCCCAGTTCTAAGGAAAGCTTGAAACCTCTAACATTCTGAAGAATCGGAGACTTCTGCAGCCAGGACTTTGTTGCTCTGACTAATTAAAATAACAGGGATGAAGGAAAGCATCTGTCGTGTAAGATTTCTGCAGTAATACCGGTGGCCTGACACCACGTGACAATGTTCCTTATTTTCCAGGAGGATATTTACTGTGTTTCCTCCTGATTCCTGCAGGTATTGGTTGTCTTTCCAAAGTATTTCCAAGGCAAATAGAAGTTGTGCTCTTATTATTCTTTCTCCAGTGTCTGTTTTTGTTTGAGCTCTTGCATTCCCATTCCTGGCAGTGCCCAAGGCCAGGTTGGAGAGGGCTTGGAGCAACCTGGGGTAGCGGGAGGTGTCCCTGCCCATGGCAGGGGTGGCACTGGGTGATTCCAGCCCAAGCCGTCCCAGGATTCTGTGATTCCCTGGCACCTGATGCAAAGTAGCCCGATGCAAACCTTTGGATAAACTTTGAAATAAAACCAAGGGATGTGTTTAATTAATAAAGCAGTTGATAAAGCCTCCCCCCATCCCCAATCTATCCGTCTGATTGCTTTGTGATCATGAGATTTAAGGGAAAAAACAACAAATCCATAAACCCGAATTCTTTGTATTTGCCTTCTGGGCTGCGAGGCTGCTGTGCTGTTGGAATTTTTCTCCGTGGTCATGGAAATTGGAGAGCAGTTGTTGTTGCAGTGGCATTTGAGAGCCTCGAGGAATCAGCTGGTTCTGAGTTAAACTTCACAAAGAAACACGAGATTTTTTTGGCACGGTACTAGACACAAGTATTGTCACATTATTTCATGTTTCCCTCAATGGGAAATTCCCAAATACATCCTGTTTTTAAGTTGTATGCTAGAGGAATAATAGGCTTCTGGAGACAGATTAATTTATAAAGTGAAGAACTGAAATTCCTCCTTCAAAGATGTGACACTCATTTGAAGTCCTCACATTGTTGCAGGCACAATTGCTCCTCTCTGCTTTGTTTATCTCTAGGACTTGCATTAATTAGCACTTAGAAATGCTTTTGAAGAGTTTTATTCATCGAGTTCCTACTAAAACCATCTTTTAGAGCTCCAACTGACCTCCTGCGAGCAGCCCACGCTGGAGGTTCAAATTTCTTGAATACAGTGCTTTGATATTTTTGTCACTGCCATCAGCTTCTTTTAAAATCATCCAGAAAAGGTAAAAAACAAAGCTTCAAAATTAAGCCACATAAAGTAGCATTTATTTAGCCTATAATATATAATAGAATGAAGGTAACATTTTCACTTCCGTATTTCTGCCTCTTGAAACCAAAACATCTGGAGCTATTTGAGGATTTGCTTCGTTTTCCACTTGACAGAGAGGAGTCAGTCACATTTTGGTTGCTGTCATCTCCGTGTCCTTTGTCCCTTTACTCTTTGAAGTGCAATTCAGTTTATTTTTCCTTGTCTGTGGGCTCAGACTGAGATGTGCCCACAGAACCACAGAATCCACAGGGTTGGAAAAGCCCTCCAAGGTCGTCGAGCCCAACCATTCGCCAGCACTGCCCAGGCCACCACTAAACCTTGTCCCCGAGAACTGCATCCATGCATTTGTTCACGTCTTAAGAGGACAAGGACCTGGATGTTCAGGAATAATTCCAGCCCTTGGAGAGCGGCAGAGGGTGGGGGGCTGTCCCTGCCCAGGCCAGCTGGCAGAGGGTCCCTGCCATCCCCGGGTGACACTGCCTGCTGCTGCAGACCCCCCCAGCCAGGCACTGCCAGGATTGATCTGTTTTCCTCTTCCTTCTGAGTTTGCCGTGTCTTAAGGGACAAAGAGTTAAAGCTTCTTCCCTCAGAGTGAACATTCCAAGCTGGATGATAGGTGCTTTTAAACCAGAGGGAAGAGCGAACGAGAAGAGAAATAAAGAAAAGTGCTGACTTTATTCTCGACCTGGGGAGTCCTACGCAGTGAAGGGAAGCATCTCCCTGCCATGGCACTGTAGCAGATTTCAGGAGGAAAATGGTTATTTCTTCTCTCAGGCCCAGCCATCTGTCACAGTTATTGAGACACTCCTGCTCCACTAAGTCTTGCAAAACTCTCACTGAAGTTGGGAAAGCTGAGGTGTCTTAAAGCAAAACCCACTTTCTGCTGGCAGAAAGCAGGAGGGAGCCTGAAATCTGAGGCTTTTGAAATGGAGACACGCTTTCTTGGCTTCTTGCAAATCAGTCAGGACACACAAAGCTGAGAACAGAGTTGAAAGAGAAGGAAAAAAGGAAAAGTGGAGGACTGTGGGCTCTAATGTTGTCCGGCTCCTCTGGGGAGGGACCCCACTCCAGCGGGTGAAGTGGAGCTGCTGAGGGTTGGGTGTGAGGTGCCCACCCCATCTCATGGATGCTTTGGAGAAGTGGTGATTTGCATTTTATGCTGTGGAAAATTGTTGATCACTAAAAGGCAGATCAGCCTTTCATGGGGCTGCTGTTATTTACGAGGGAGGGTGTGATATGTGACTGTCCTAGTCCAGAGCCGACTGGAAGTCGTTCTGTTCTGGAGTCAACCCAGAAATTAATTTGCTTGTCTGAAAGCCAAACCTACCTTGTCTGCTCTCACGTGCTTTATTTACTGCTCCATCTTTTTGGAGCTCTTTGTCAATAGATTTACAAATACTGTCCGTTAGTGAGGAATTCTGAGGAAGAATTTTTTACATGGGATGTTTCCAGTGATCCTTCTACCTTCTACTTAATGTGCAATGTTTATTTATTGCCGTGTTGTATGATTGCAATAAACAATTGTAACTGTCAGTTCCTTCTGATTAAATACCGTATTTGTTAAATAAATAAAATGATAGTAATGAACTGGGCCATTCTTTGCGTGTAATGTATGGCTTTCATATTTCTGACACTTCGGAAGATATATGAAATGCTGATGTGCAGGAGAAGGCTTGTAAATCAACGGGAGCTGGAAAAGATTCGGATCTGCTGCCTTGCAGAGGGTCATCTTTGCCATTAGAAACTCTGAGGGCACTTTTGACTTCTCTTTGGTCCGAGATGAGCCAGTCTGAGGAGGAAGCCGGGCCCAGAGGACGCTCATTAAGAGCTAGCGAAGGAAGGATTTTAAGGCACACGAGCTCTCTCAGGATATGCAGAAAGATTTGTGCGCACAATGAACGGGTCAAGGTGCTGGGGCAGGATCACAGGTGGAGTCTCCATCCCTGTTCCCACCCAGCAGCACCTCCAGGTTGGCTCTGCCGCCGGGGTTGGTTATTGGTCCCAGCAGAGCCACAGCTGAGGAACAGGGATTTTTCCTCCTCGGATCCGGCTGTAGATAACGCCGAGGAGCAACTGGCAGAGCCCGTCACGTGCGCTTTTTTAATTAAACAATTGATTTTATTTTCATGCAAATTGAGCTGTGTTATTTGGTGGTGAAAGCTGTGGGTTTCTCTGCCGGTGGAGGTAAGGTGTTAAGTCTGGCTGCTGGAGGTGTTTCCAAGAGCTTCCTTGCGGCAGAGCTCAGCAATTCCCACCGATTCAGTAATTCATGTGCAAGGTACTCTCACACCTCCTCTTCATTTTATTCTCAGTATTCCGCAGAGCAACCTTATCTCCACCTATCAATTACGGTGGTATTAATTTATATCGCTCTGTATATCTCTCTTACTTCGCTGTTTGTCACGTGCTTGCTTAAAATATGTCAACGTCCCTGAGTTGGGTTCTGCAAAATGAGGCCAGAACTGAGCATTGCAGGGTTATTTATGTGCAAACGCCACAGCAGAGGTTTGGTGGTGGGTTTGTTGTGGGTTTTTTTCTGAGAGGGCTTAAATAATGAACAAAAATAAGATTTAAAAAAGTTGTCAGAAGAGTACCGAGAGATACTGTGCAAACAGGAAGCGTTTTGATTATGTTCGCTGGTGCAAAATTAGTAAAGAGTTTGAAATCGTCTTGTGCTTACGGATTCCATTGTTTTCAAAGAATAATTCCATCTATTTTAACATTTTCAAGTATAATTCCATTGGTAATAGCTCTTCCTTTGATTGTGAGCTGCGCTAATTGAAAGGTGTGGTGCAGTGTCTGTTTTGGCAGTTATGCTTATATCTTTTGTTTAAAAACTCAAAGTGTTGGCTTTCCTGTCCAGCCTTCCTTAGTATATTCTGTTTTGGTGATGTGATGACAGACTTACAGTGTGTTTCCTTGTGTGTATGGTAACAGATGTTTATGTGAATAACAGACTTTTTTATGAAGGCACACACTTTATAGCCAAATACTAATTAAAAATAATTGCATGTAAGCATTTTTGTTTATTCCCTGTTGTGCATCTTTAATCATTTGAAATCACCTGCAGTTGAAAACTGAGGCAAAGATTTGATACTGCAATTATAAGAGGCCATCTGACTCTATATTAGAAAGGAACAGCCACATATTTGAAGAGGAAATTATTACAAAAAGTGTGTGAATTCCTGCCCTCTTGGAATTTGCTTTTATACAGGATGAAAATACCAGCGCGTGGTTTTGTTACACTAATAGAAGTTTAAGGTATCTTATCTCTCAAAACAATCGGTTCTTGACTGACATCCTGTTCAGGACATATTCTGTGCACTAATAAGCTCATTACAAATATATTTTAATTAGACATGTAACAGATGGTTCACAGTAAATACGGGCAGTGGTACTTTTTAAAGAATAGAGAAAAAACACAGGTTCTTTTTAAGGACTCAGCATCTCGGGTTGGATTTTATCAATAGCTGATTGAGTTAAGCAAAGGGAAAATTACTGTCAAAAGCACTTGAAGTCATGAAAGAAGTAAAAACTGAACAAACCCAAAGAAAACCCACCAAAGGCAGCGTTAGCAGAAGTGTGTGTGTTCAATAAAGACCAATCAATACTGAAATGAAAGGGACATTTTCTCAGGCTTCCAAAACACTTTAATCTTTCCGCATAAGCAAGGTAGAGTTTTATTCCAGATCCTGCCTGTCGCTGACGAGAGGCCACAACAATTTTCTCCCCGTGCTTTCCAGATTATTCCATCAGATCCGTGAAATAAATTAAAAATAAAACTCAGGACCTTGCTTGGCTCAGTTTCCTTTCCAGAGCAGAATCCTTGGGAGGGCAAGGAAGGATCCCTCTCCCTGGAGGAGGGAGTGTGCCACAGCCAGCCCAAAGCAGATGTCCATGGCTGTGTTTCCCAGTGCATTTTCCTGGCCGGGATGGGATCAGGAGTCGCTGCCTCACCTGCTGAAAGCCTTAGCTCCCATCTGATGATCACAAATACTACAGCAGGTATTAATAACCTATAAATCCACAGGTTTATGGATTTATGGAGGTCGTGGAGGTGCATCATAGGGACATTGGTGTGGTGGTTCTGGTTCTGCATGTTTTATTTTTTGTTGTCATGGAGGAGCGAATGGGAGTGGTTGATCGAGCCCATGGTTTGAAGGTTCCCAGCAAAAGGAATTGCTCTGCACAGGTTCATGAGAGGGGGAAATGGAGTAATTTAGATAAATTTCACTGTCATCCCTTCTGGAATTATCCAGTCACAGAACCATGGAACGGTGTGGGTGGGAAGGGACCTTAAATCTCACCCAGTTGCACTCCCTGCCGTGGGCAGAGACACCTTCCACTGTCCCAGGGTGCTCCAAGCCCCATCCAACCAGGTCTTGGACTGGCTTTCACCTGGAGAAGGCCTTTGTGAAGCAGGTTTGGGGTGGTTTGGAACAGGAAACAACTCCGAGCATTGCGCAGCCTGGAGTTCTTCCTGTTGATATAAAGATGAGAATCAAGGAGTGACATCTCTTAAGAATATTTTCTCCTCTGCTTGTCCAATGCTGAATGTCGTCTTGGGTGACATCCCTGCCTGTGAGCAAAGAGTCCAGTGACAGTGTCCCACTCTTAGGCTGGTCTGGGAAACAGCTTTCGTATATATATATATATATAAATATAAATATAGGAGGTGCAACAGATTATTGTGTCCACATATAAGGATCTGCAGGAGCACATCTGGAGGTCCCCTGACTCCTCCAGCCTGTGCCACCACCAGGCTGTGGCTGCTCAGCAGGTGTGTGCCTGTCAGTCGGTCAGCCAGCCCCCATTTGCTGGACTATCAAATCCTATTGTTCTTTTTTTACCTTCTGGAACCTCATATCTTAGGGTAAACATAGCTCAAAGGAGGATCCGGCAGAAAAAATTATATGATATTTGACCTTTTTGTAGCATAACATTTCTGGAAAATATTATCTCACATGAGATTTCGTGTAGTAATGTTGGGATTAATTATGTGATAGATGTAGCACAATGTAAGAGCTTTTCACAGCGTGCTGGTGCGGGTAGGATAAAGCTGTCTGCAGGCTGCAGAGTCACTGTGAGCACATTTGGGGCTTTGGAGAAAGATTCCTGGTTTAAAAGAGCCTTACCAGGTAGTAAATCCACCCTCAGCCAACGGGATGCCCTCGTAATCCAGCTTTTTTCTGGATCTGCAGCTGCAGCACTGCACAGAGCAGGTGTTAAAATCACTAATAGTAAATAACTGGCTAATTCTGGTTCTAACCTTAATTATCAGCTGTGCTGCACTGCTACCGTGTCCACTTCCAAACCTATTCCCTGCTTTCACCATTTAAGCAGGAGCACATCAGGCTCACGGTGAGAAACATTATGGGTGTCACTTAAGGTAAATGAGCAATTGTAAATTAAAGCCAACAGAGTAGGGATGGGTTTTTTAACCACCTGAGCAGCCGCTGGAAAATAGAGCTGCTGGGAGAGCTGGTTCTGTCTGGTGACCGACAATTGATGGTACCAGGATGTTACAAAGGTAAAAATATATATATATGAGCGTAAATGATGAGATCTACTTTTAGAGCGAAACTGGATCTCATCACAGTATATAAAAAAAAGAGGTTTTTCAGTAGAACACACTGTCAGGGGGGCATTTGGATGGACTGGTTTGTTTGGATAAGGACTGGGAAGCTGCTTCTTCTCACATTAGTGGAGCTGAGTGACTGGTTCTGACCTACCTTTCTCTATTAACCTTAGGGGTGTTTGCCAGCTCTGACTGACAGACTGGGCTTTGTGGCGGGTTTACCTTGGGATAATTTTTGGAGACAGAAGCTGTGGCTGCCCCTGGATCTCTGGCAGTGCCCAAGGCCAGGCTGGACGGGGCTTGGAGCAGCCTGGGACAGTGGGAGGTGTCCCTGCCCATGGCAGGGGTGGAAAAAGATGGGCTTTGGGGTCCCCTCCAACCCAAACACTTCCATGATTCTTTGATTCTGCCACTCTGTCTTTGCTTTGTGCTTTTATTGCTGTCTTGATGCCTTTTATTCTGGATACAGATCTTTTCCCCCCAGTGCCGTATGCACAGGAACAGATCCTGGAGAAACTTCAAGCACATTTCTTCTCCTGTTCATCACAGTTTTAGAAAGAACAGAATTGAAAGATGACCTGAGAAGGTAGCAAAATGAGAATTAGGGGTGCCAGCAATGTGCCTTCAGCCCTGGGACAGAAATGCTGTATCATTATTATTTCCCCTCTGATTTATAGTCTGTTGGAAAACAAAGGTGCTCAACTTCAGTGACAATTAGAAATAAAAATCCAGTTTAAATTTGAAAAAAAGATAGAATCTGTGGGGGAGAAGAGAAGCAATCAGAGCCCAGGGAAGGACCATGCTCAGGGAAGGATTAGGAGGCCCCAGTCCTTTTGCAAAGGTGATTCTGGAATAGTGGGGAGAGAAATGGGAGGGGAAGGAATCATCCTGCACTGGGCTGGGCACAAGCTGGAGGTGATGCAGGTACTTGAACACATCAGGATCTTCTTCCCAGAGCTCTCCATCCAACACCAGGATTTGCTGTTTGTGTGCAGGTGGGGCATGTGACATGGATTACATCTCAAGTCTCACCACGTTCCTCAGCTTTTCCCTGGATTTGGCTGGTAAAGGTGGTGGGGGCACAATTTGCAGGCAGATGTACTTGGCAGCACTTGCATCTCTCAAGAAGACAGTATTGACAACATTCCCAAAGACCTTTGGAAAAAAATGCTGAAACTATGTGGTCTAATATCTGTTCCTTGCCCGGATCACATCTTATAAATTCTGCATCTTTCTGCAGTTACATCACAGATTACATTATTTATTTTGCAATGCAGCAAACACAGCCGTGGAGAAATGTTTGACAAATGGCTTTTTGCAAATATCCCCGGAAAAAAAGGAGTTTGTTATTGAAGTGCTTCACGAGTGATATCACGGAAAAGTCCGAGACAGGAATATTCATAGTATTTTCTAATTTATTTACCTGTGTTTGAGCAGGCCTTTGAACTTTTTAGCCATCCAAACCAAGTTTTTCTGCTTTATTATTGTGCCTTGAGGGAATAAAAGTCTGGTTACACACTCAGATGGGACAGAGGTTGGGACAAAGTTCATTTCATGTATTATTTTAAGCAAAGTAATTGGGGCACCAAAAAGTACAGAAGTGGCATCAGATATTCCTGACTCATTTCTATGGCAAAAATTGTCAATGACTTTCTTATTTTAGGAAGAAAACTTTGCTATGGTGTAAAACACTGGAAAATGACAAAGGAATGATTTTTTTCCCAATTTTAGCTTCCCATTCTGCTTTGAAGTTGGAAACCCCCTCCGGATTTCATTATAATTTAGGTGTGTTTCATTTGTAAATTGAAGTGATGTGGGGTTTTGCAGTGTTTTAAATGATATTACGACACCTTTGCACATTTTACTGCTTTTGTCCTTTGCTCGTTTTTATTTCACACATTTGTTATTTCCAGAATCCAACAAAACCTGTTTGAAGTGTGAATTGTTTCTTGGATTATTAAGATTTTTTTTTTTTTAAATGAGGCAGAATTTCCTAAGTTTCATTCGTACTTAAATTTCCAGTCTTTCAGAGGGACCTGGCTTGTTTTATGCACCACCTGACAATCCCTATTCCAGGTTTATTCCCGTTTTTCCTGCAGTTCCATCGCTGTTCCAGCTGTGCAGGGCATCACACACTCCTTTAATTTTTTTGCTTCATCTGCTTCGGTCTGGGCTTGATGCAATCCCAGTCATTTAATATCATTTGATCTTCATCAGGCACTCTCAGTGTGATCCCTGCAGGAATTACAGCCTGGAAGTGCCCTGCAAGGCCTGGTCATCCCCCTCTCCCCCGCTGACCCGTCCCCTCTCCTGCACCCAGAGATAATTTGCTGAGCATCTCTTCTTTTTCCATCAACTTTGAACTCATGTGCCAAAATTTACTGAAGAGCTCCTGTGGCGAAATCAGGGGAATACATTTTTATTCTGATAGGAATAAAATTGTGGCTGGAATTGCATTTCTAGGGAATAAACGCTGGATGCAGGATTGATGATTAAATCATCTGATTTTACTGCTGTACATTAAAAAGTGCTAGAAACAAATTTAATTGTTTTTACAGTAAACATTTAATCTCTATTGGTGAAATGATTATTTATATGGGAGAGATGGAGCAGGGAATGTTTGGCAGTCACAGAAGGAAAAGACTCTCACGTCACCCATCCGCTCGCTCTGCTGGGGCTGTCTGGAGAGGTCCTTCCACTCTTCCCACTGGGACACTGATGCTCAGCCCTAGGTTTTATTTCTATTTAATTTTTTTGCAGTTACAATTTCCCTAAACTGATTTCAGAAAAGAACTGCAGCTTTAATTATTCACTTCTTTTGATTAACTATCTTAAAATAAACATTATGCTACTCTTTCCATCCCTTCCCTTTTTTCATTACTTATCCAACTCATGCTGTTCATTAATCTTGGGGGTTTTCCATGACACCCTAATGGCTCCTGCTGCCCAGCAATCATTATCCCAGTGCAACTTGTCACCAGCTCTTCCATCCATCAGCCCCTCTCATCTGTCAGGGCTGCGGCTCTGCCACGGCACCGGCCAGGCCCCTCCGCCTGCCCTGGCCACTGGAAACCCCCCAAATCCTCCATTTCTCATCCTTGGGTGCTAACCTGGTGTTAACCCCGCCAGATCCATAAAATTAAGGCTTGAGAGGACATAATGTCGGTGACAGCCCGGGTGACGAGCGGGTACTGAGGTGTGTTTGCTGGTGTTTCACTTCTGCCCCATGTTCTGGGTGAGACTTGCTGGGTTTTGCTGTAAACTTCCAGTTGTGTACCTCAGACACTCAAAAAGTGGGAAGCTGATCTCTAAATTCCATGAGAGCAGCATAAATATATATTAATATGCATAAATACCATGGGTTTTTCCCAATTCTTTCAGATTTGACCAGCTCCTGTGTCCAAAGTTTTCTCCTAGATCACGAAGTCTAGAACCCTTTTCCCAAAGGGAAAGCCAAACCCCGGAATGAACACCATTCCCAAAAGCTCAGACCCCCAAATAAAAATATAAAATATTGTGAAAGCTGGTTATAAACCCCCGAGCAGCCTTGGGAAGAAGGATGGAGCTGCACTTGGGTTTCCAAGATCTCCCCGTGCGCCTTCTGCCCCCCCAGAGCTGAGGGGATGCAGGACCTGGGTGTTTATTCAGCCTGTGGATCTCACTGAGAGCTCCGTGATTATCTCAGGAACTCTCTCGGCTTTGCAGACAGCAAAGAGACTCCTTTGAATTGCAGAGGGTTTTAAGATGACTGAAAGGAAACTTTTTCCTTGTGCACAAAGTCTCAACAAAGCCAGAGATTGCTTTGGATGGAGGATGTTTGACCCATTCCTTGACCAGCCATTAAATTCCGCCACAAATCCCATTTTTGTCTCATCTCATGCTTCTTCACCCTCCCGTGGAGCACCCTGTTAACAATTTGTGGAAGTCTCTTGCCTGGAATATCCCTGCTCCGCCAGACTGTTGACTCCAATTTCATAAATGTGTAAGAAGTGAGCAAATTAAGTAGTATGAACTCTGACAGTCCTCTGACACTGCCAGTGTAGTGTACTGGCCCACACATGCTGTACAGCATAATGATTACATTACAATCTTGTGATATTATTCAAAATGACTTCAGATAAATGAATGATAAACTAGGGGTTATGCTTCCTTTATTACAGGGCTGATAAGGTAGCTAATCAGTGTCCAAGTATATGTCATTACATAAATTATGAACCAGGGTTTGATGTGTATTCCCCAAGAGCCGGCGCCCGAGTGTCATCTGGCGTGAGGCTGCAGCCTGAAAAATGAATTCTGAAAACAACAGTCGGTTTTGTTCCAACTGTATTAATAAATTACTAATAAATAACCTTAAAAGGTTGCAGGAGAGTCCTTTAATCTATTAGCAGAATTTCGTACCAACGAATCCTGCGTTTTCTTTCATATCAAAAATTAACTTCCCGTGCAAGGAGTTGAAACCTCACGCCCCCTCTGAAGGAATGATCTTTTGACAGCTCTGAAAAGAATAAATAAGGCATTCAGATTGCTCTTCTCCTGCCTGGGATGAACGTTGGGCAGTTGGGAAAGCTTCATGGACAGGACTGAACCCCTCTGTAAGCCACTAAGTGATTTTGGCAGCAGGTAAATGCAGGTGCTGCCCATCCCTCTCTCCTTCTCAGAGTGGATGGACCTCAACAGAAAGATGAATCCAGCAGAACCACTGAGGTTGGAGAAGTCCTGTAAGATCATCGAGGCCAACCATAAACCGTGATCTTCTCCCCTGATGCATCCTCTCCTTCACCCCCAAATAGCACTTGTGTGAAATGACCCAGCAGGAGCTTCACTGACTGAAACGTTTTACCAAAAACTCTTCTCAGACCTGATCCTTTCAGCAAAGAACTCACGAGCTGCCCCTCTAGTGCTCCACGTATTATTTATGGGGAGTAAGAGGTCTTAAACTGGCCTGCTCTCCAGGCAGTCAAACTAAGCATTAAAAATAGATATTATTTGAAAAGCTGTAATATACACTTGGTTTAGATGTCTTGATTCTATACTTTTCTGAAAAATACTCCAAAATCCTATGAATCAGGAGCAATGTAGGCTTTCCCAAGAAATTTTAAAATATGAAGAGATGGGGGTTTTTTCCCCCGCAGTGAAAACTGTTTATGCAAATGGGAGAAGATGCTGCTTCTGTAGAAAAAGACGTTTTCTGTTGAAGGCACTTTTTGAACGTGTTTGACCATCTCTGTGAGCCCACACGCTCCAGGAATGCTGAGAGCTGAGGGGACAGCATCTGACTGCAGTTACACGGACACAAATCCACTGCACTCAGGTCTGTCTGTCTGACAAGACTTCAAGCTTGAGTTCATCTTAACTGCAACCGAACTGAGCACATTCGAGTGAAGATTGACTTACAGAGCACTCGGATTTACGGATACTCCCAGCAATGTTTACATAGTTCTCTGGGTGTTTCAGCTCTAATCCTATTGCTATCAGAATTCAGTTTAAACCTTATTTTTCATTTAGTTGCTGAAATATAGTTGGAGAGTCACTTGTGACTTGAATGAGCGCAAGAGAAAGAAATGGGGCTTTTCCCTTCAGTGGTGCCAAGGTGGAGCTGCTCCTGCAGTGCCCACGGCGATGGGTGAGATGTAGGATGATGATGTGGGAATCACCTAATTAGGTATTTTGGATATTTCCTTGGATATATTTCCTTTGGATATTTTCCTTTGGATATATCCTTTAGGATATTTCCTTGTCCTGGGCTGTGTTAGCAGTGGAGGTTGGTCCTCCAACCAGTGAGCATCTTGTGCCAGGATGAGGCAGAATGGACTCAAAGTGACAGAGAGTAGGTTTAGAGTAGAGATTAAGGAAAAATACCTTAGTTTTTAAATTAGCAATTAAATTAGTAATTTTAGATTAGGAATTTTTGAAATTAGGAATTTTAAATTTTTAAAAAGCGTGGTGAGGCCCTGGCACAGGTTGCCCAGAGAAGCTGTGGCTGCCCCATCCCTGGGAACGCTCAAGGCCAGGCTGGATGAAGCTCCAAGCAAAACCTGGTTGCATTTAACATATTCAAATTCTTTTCATTGATTATGATATGCAAATGTAAGCACAAGGAATCTCCTAAAAGCTCCTTCAATATTCCTGTCTCGGGCTTTAGGAACACAGCATCAGCTCTTCCCAGGAGTTGTTTCTTTGGGGCTCAGTTGCTGTAATTTGCGTCAGAGGTACCGGATGACGCCGGTGGTGGCACCAGCCCTCGAGCCCCTGTTGTCTGATTGAAAACAAGACAAAGGCAGTGAAATGGAAGAAGACAAAGAGGGCAAGAGTAGCAGCAATCAGATAATGCCATGTGCTGGCTGAGATCTGAGCCGGGTGGCTCTGAATCATCCGAAAGGACTATTAAAATTTAATTCATTAAACGCTGTACACTCTGATCGCTCCTCAACCATCAACAATTTGTCCACTTTTTTGCAGCTGTCAGAACCATCTCGGAGACTGATGAGATTTGGATGTTCTGAATAAACATCTGAATTGTACGTGTTTACCAAAATCAAATCCCAGAGTACTCAGCACTCTCTGATCATTAGTGAGAACTCATCAGCCGTAAGCAAGAGATCAGTTCCTTCACTTTAGCTCTTCAAAAAGCCTCTCTTCAGGAAAAAAGAGCAGCAGAAAGTGAAAATTTGCCTTTACTAACACATAAGTAGGTTTTGAACCCACCACCAGCCCAATGGATATCACAGCAATGATGAATGAGGGTCCCTGAGAGTCCCCACGTCCTCATCCTCTCTCAGCTGTGAGTCTCTGGAACTTAATATTCATCAGATGAAAAAATTGTTTCAGGAAAAACTCAGAATAGGAAAAAATCTGGTTTAAATGGATTAGCTGTGCAGAGCTCAGTTGGAACTTTACATATTTCAACAAGATTTTAAATATTGAGGTAGAATTTTCCCATTTTCACGACACCAAAGCTTCCTACCTGCTCCTGATCACAGCTTTGGCTGCAGCAGCCCACGGACCACAGGGGGCTGGGAGGTGGATGTTTGTACAGTCCACGATCTCCAGCACTTCCACGGGCACCTGGATGAGCTCCTGGCAAAGGGAAAGGCTGCAGCTTGCACCCACCCAGGGGTGCTCCTTGCAGGGGGCTGGACTGGGTGTGCTTTAAAGGTCCCTTCCAACACAAAGCAGTGCAGGATTCAAGGGTTCCATGATTTCTGCACTTGGGGTGGGTGGGTAGACATGGAAACCACAGGTGAAAGCTTTGGTATTGTGACGTTCATGGAATCCTGGAATGGTTTGGGCTGGAAGGAACCTCAAAGCCCATCTTTTTCCACCCCTGCCATGGGCAGGGACACCTCCCACTGTCCCAGGCTGCTCCCAGCCCCAGTGTCCAGCCTGGCCTTGGGCACTGCCAGGGATCCAGGGGCAGCCACAGCTGCTCTGGGCACCCTGTGCCAGGGCCTGCCCACCCTCACAGCCAACAATTCCTTCCCAGTATCCCACCCATCCCTGCCCTCTGGCAGTGGAAGCCATTCCCTGTGTCCTGTCACTATCTGCCCATCTAAGAAGTCACTCCGCTCCTTTTTTAAATCCCCCTTCAAGTACTGGAAGGCCGCAATGCCTGGAACCTTCTTTTCACCAAATTAGCTGCAAGATTCCTTCTTTTTAGGACCAAAGCACCATTTGGTCTGCAAACCCAGGGCCCTTGGTCATTGCAGAAGGCGCTGGGTGGGATGGGTTGTCGTGGGCTGTGTGGGATGCTGCAGTGTGAGGATGTCCCACCAGCCAAGGGCATCCCAGGCTCCTGGAATTGGGTTCCCACACCCTGAAAAAATCACAAGAAGTCCCTTGACTCTTTAATCCAGCCATAGACTGAGAACTGCAAACAGGATCTTTATCAAAGAACTTCTAAAAAAATGAAATGCGAAAGCAGAACAATCCCTTTATCATCCAAAACGATGATAAATGGAAGTTTGAAAGTGGAACAATTTGTTCTCGTGTAGAAGCACAGGACCTGAACTGGGTATGTATTTTTTTCACTCTTAGACTATTCTCATCAGTTGCTTCATGCTCGTATTAATAACAATTAATTATAACTTTATCCTGATATAACTATGTTGACTGAAATAGAGTCACACAGGGGATTAATTTGGTCCAGGATACTTTTCCATCACTGTATTTCTCGCCCGTGTTTTTTCAGAGCGTTATTCGAATAAATTAATTTGAAAATTGTTAATTGTTTAATTGTTAATTGAAAAGTTAATCTTATTCTCCAGATTCTCCAAACAGAAAACCTCTGATTCTTCTCAGCAAATATTTACAGCCCGGGACTTGGGCAGTGAGTGAGGATGCAGCCGCCACGACGAGAGGACAATGGCAATTTTTAAACCCAAACACGATATTTACAAAGTCTGTTGCACACAATGGACAATATTGTAAAAGAAAAATATAATACATGTGCACAATAAGGTGAGAGCAAATACGTTTTCATTTTTTATTTTGTTGACTGGTATACAAGGTTCTAAAAAGGGATTTTTTTTTTCCCTTTGTGAAGAACGCACTACAGATTTACAATACTATATTCCACTGTATACATTTGCTAACAAAAAATACCACTACTGTATCCACACCAGTGACAAATCTGCCAGGAAGTGACTAGTTGATATGCCTTTTTATTACTGCAGCTGCCTTGTTTTTTCTAGTCAAAATAAAAGAAAATCACAGGATCCTTAAAATAATAGCTGACAGCAGGTAGTTACTGAGAAATGCATGTCCCTGGCTCTTAACTTTGTAGCATCCATCCAGATGGCAGATTAGAGGCTGGGATCTGCAGGTTGGTGACAAATACATGGGTAATAGCATTCAGCTTGCCTAACTGTAAAAGTGAATTCACTATTCCTCTTTGATTGTAGACCTGACATGTCAGATGAGAGGAGGCTCTGGAAGAAGCTGCCAAGGAAATAGCACAAATAAATGCCAGACACAAGCGCCGCTTGATGTAGGATTACAAACACTGTACCCATCATCAATTCAAATTTAGCCGAGATGTAAAGCCAGCGGTGGGGGAACATCGCGCGAGCAGCAGGAGCACGGAGTGCTGGCGGGTACCTGGGCGTGGATATGGGAGGCAGGAGGCCCCCAAAGGCCTCTCCCCGTGGAGACTGGGTTTGCCAGGAGAAAGGAAAGCTCCTGGCATTGCCCTCCTGACATCTGGTATGTGGGGTGCTGAGGAGCTGCCCCCTAATCTGCCCCTCTGCCCTTCCCTGGGCCGTGTTGTCAATCACTTGACTTTGGAACAGCCCTGAGCCATCTCCCTCCCTCTCACTCTTCTTATTCTTTTCTTATTCTTTTTATTTCCTTGCACTTTTTTTTTTTTTCATTTAACTTCCCCATTTTCTTTCTTTTCCTGAGAAGCACAAAAGAGGCAGTGCCAGCTCGCTCCTCATCTCTTAATGCTGACTTTGCACAGGGAGAGTCTTCCAGACCCCAATTACTCCAGCCAGTAATTAGCTGTGGATGCCAGCTGAGGGTCTCTGGGTTGGGCCTCTCTCTCTGCATTAGTCACAGGGCACCAATCCCATGTTGGGGGAGCCTTTCATTGTTATTGCATGGAAAAAATCCTGCTAGGAACAGAAATGATGGTTTCTAGGGCTTCCAGTGATCCCAGCGTCATCCAGAACGCTCATACTTTTAGTGCTGGGGTTGTGAAGAAGATGCTGAAAAAGGCAGACCAAGCTCCCATACTGTGGGAGGAACTTTATCCCAGTATTCCTATTCCACCTCTTTTGCACTGGCATGTTGTCAAAATAAAAATTTAATGTCTCTTCATAATCTTTACGTGTCTTGTTTATTCGATGAAGATGAACAATGGCATTTTTGGTGGTGGTTGGAAAGATGCAGGTGGGGAAAATCTTTGTCATAATTAATCACGACTCAGGGCTTCACATTCGGAGTTGCCTTCAAACTCTGGGCTGCTCTTCCTTTGCCAGGAATAAAGCCCTATCCATTGAAGCCAGCATTTTAAAAAGTAAAGGTTATGTAAATCTCAGGAAATCCCACTTTATATATGGATTTGTTCAACAGGTGTATGTCAGATAGCATGAAAAAACACGGCAGATTAAAAAAAACCCTGTTTAAATAGAATAAATAAGTATAAATGCATATTCTAAAATGTCTATTTGTGATTGTGTATTTTGCCTTGACTTGTGACATCCTCTCTTCCTATAGAATTGTGGAATATTCTGAGTTGGAAAGGACCCATCAGGATTATTGAGTCCAGCCCCTGGCCCTGCACAGACCCCCACCAACCCCACCCTGGGCATCCCTGGCAGCGCTGTCCAAACGCTCCTGGAGCTCTGGCAGCCTCGGGGCCGTGCCCATTCCCTGGGGAGCCTGGGCAGTGCCCAGCACCCTCTGGGGGAAGAACCTTTCCCTAATATCCAACCTAAACCTCCCTGACACAACTTCAGGCCCTTCTTGACAGCTTCTTTACACCACTGCTTTTGCTCTTCTGTCCCTATTTTATTACCTATATGATAAACTGTATTGAAAAGCCAAACGCAAGAAAGACAATGAAAGTTCAATGTCAAAGTGCTGACTAAAATTTTGCAAAAAATCAAGTCCCTCCTTCCTGGTCGTGGAGGAATTAGCTGGGACTGCTGCATGGCTATCGCTTATACCCTGAGAAAAGTAATCCTCTCACTGTCTCCTTCCTCCAGCAGGATTTCAGTCCCCCCAGCCCATCTTCCCAGGGTGCAGCAGTCCCAGCACTGAAGGTTAAGTCGTGCTTTGCATCGCACAGGTTTAAGGTTGAATTCTGGCTTAATTCAGAGAGCTTAAAGCTGTGCAAGCAGAAGAAGAATTTGGCCTAACTCCATAATCTTCGCTCAAAATTAAAGCTCAACAGATGAGAATGAGCTTTTTTGTTTTCGTCGTTGTATTAGACAGTGATCTTCCCCATCTGAAAAAGCTTTTGCAGATCAAGCAGACCTGCAGTTCCATCGAATTGCTCTGTGTTGCTGCACTGAAGAGTGAGGATTATTCTATTTGGATCAACAAGCTCAAAAGTAATACAAAGAAGTCAAAATCCAACATCTTTTTAAGAGAATATATAATAATGACTGTATCTACAAGGCTTTGTATTGATCAAGTTTTAATGTTTCACTCAATTTGCCCCGATATTTAAAGCACAGCCTTTCCTCACCTCCCCTTAGCACCCACACAAAGTTTCTTCGCTGAAGATCTGCTTTTCCCAGAGCTGATTTATTGCCCACAACTCTCAACGTTCCTGCATCATTTTTATCCTAACTGATACTGATGCTCAAATAATTCTGTTTACCAGCTAGTCATCTAATCATCGCTTTACATAATCATATTTATATTAAGGAGATAGGAACAATTAACTTTGTTTTAAGTGTAGTTATTTGAAATACAGTAGTGGTAATATCTGCCAGAAGCAAATAAACATATTAGCAGGAAATGCTTAAATGATCTGGATAACCCTATGAGCCAGCATAGCAGGTGGTAATATCCTGTTTTTAAATTACATTTCAGCAAGTGAACATAATAAATCCTCTTGTGTTATATATTTCGCTGGTAGCAACTTATACTCACATTATTCTATTTGACCTCATTACTGCTAATCATTATCACATTTTTAATAGCTGCCACAGTGAGTGAAACAGTTAATACAGTATTTCTTGCCGAAAGAGAGCCTGTCAGGTTATTGATGACAAATTAAAATTAATAAAGAAGATCTGTGTTGAATTTGAGGGAATGGAATAACTGCGAGCATCCAGATGATTGGAAAGGCCTCTGGGGTACTCTGTGAAGAGTAATGTTTTTGGTGTACGTGTATTGTCTTGAAAGGAACGCTAAAACTGCCAAATCTCTGCTTTTGCCTGGAAGACTTCCTGAAATAGGAGCTGTATTCTTTTGGCCCTCATCACATGTAATTTATCCCTGGGAGAGTTATTTCCTGCTCTGTACACCTCCGCTCGCTGCTGCAATAACAGCCCGTTGTTGGGGCTCCGCGCTTTTATTTACCTCGCTGAGGATCTTTACAAGAACCATCACCGCCAGGGCCGGATGAGGCAGTAAACAAGCAGAACTCGAATACTCAATTCCTGCCCTGCTCCTGGCTGGAAATTTAGCCTATTGCTATTTAGTTAAAACTTTCTGAGGCTCTCCAATCCTTCTCGCAGCAGCGGCAAAACATTGCTGCCCTGTGTCTGGGCCACGGCGCTGACGGCGGGTACCGGGTGCTCACTAGCTGGTTTTATAAAAAATTAATGCATTTGCATATCCTCTGAACGCTCCTGCTCGTGTTTATTAGAGGTGAGGGCTCTGTGGGGAGAGGGCGGCATGGCGGGAGCCGTTCCCTGTAGAGGAGGGGCCGTTCAAGGCCATCCCGAGGTCCTGAATTAATTGCATGTCGCGGTATTAGCTCAGTCCTTAGCAGACAGGAGCCCACACCGCAGAATCACCACACATAATTTTGACTGTGCCCAGGAGGCAGACCAGGGAGACTGAATTATCTCTTACCAAAAGAGAAAGTAGTCCTTTGAGGTCAACGGTGGAGGTCGTCGGTGGGTCAGCGCACAGAAACGCCAACGCCAGATCTGCCCTAAAAAGGGAAAAAATAATGGGCCAATTACTGCACGTAAGCAACTCATGCAGAATTCCTTCACACAAAGCAGTTTTCTTTTGGAACAGAGAAGGAGCCGGCAGCAGGTAACAGAAGCAGCATTGCAGGGAGGCACTCACATGAATTTTTTGGAAAGGAAAATAGGAGGTGTTGCCACTAATTGCTTGGGAGCCATTAAGTGGCAGAACTGCTGTGTAGCGTTCAGCAGATTCATCTGTATTTTCTCAGAGTATGAAACAAAGCTCTGGTGGGTCAGAGGCTCTTCTGGTCACTGATATTGGTACACTTTGCATACAAGAAGGTGACATCTTATCTCTAAAACATCACCCAAATGAGAAGCCGCCAAAAAAAGGGTTGTTCCTTTTAGGAGTTACGTTTCTTTCAGGAGTTTTGTTTCTTGTAGGAGTTATTGAGAAGTAACCCTGTTTGGAGGCGGAGGGGGGAAGTGGCATTATGGACTTAGGAGCTGTAGGAAAGTGGAGCAAGTTTGAGAGGTATAAACTGTTTCAAGGTTCAACCACAGCAAACCCTTTCCCCACCGCTGGCCTGAGATATGGTCCTTTTGGAGTCCTGACACTCAGTGAACATATGTGCAATTAAAAGATGTCAGGGGGGTTTAGGTGGATATCAGGGAAAGGTTCTTCCCCCAGAGGGTGCTGGGCACTGCCCAGGCTCCCCAGGGAATGGGCACGGCCCCGAGGCTGCCAGAGCTCCAGGAGCATTTGGACAGCGCTGCCAGGGACGCCCAGGGTGGGATTTGGGGTGTCTGTGCAGGGCCAGGGGCTGGGCTGGATGATCCCTGGGTCCCTTCCAGCTCAGGATATTCCATGATTCTGTGATTTAGATCTTCACCTGCACCTAGAAATGCACCTAGAAATGCACGTCCTCACACAGGATGAAAGGGCACGAGAGCCCCAGCACTGAAGGTAGAACTTGTGTAGTTGACAAATACCACTCCAATTGCTCTGCCGGTGAAATTTGAAATAAAAATATAGGAAATGAGGAGTTAATTCAATTAAACACTTTCCCACCCACATTTTACCTTTCCTCACCACTCAGGGGAATCATTCATGGAAAGTATATCACCAGCAGACTTATTTTTACCATTATTTTTAACTTAATGAGTATACCTTCCACATCAGAGGGAAAGTACAAAGGTTAAATTTTACATTAAGAGCACATTGCAACATGGTATGCAAATATCCCTATGCAAATCCAGAGCCAGCAGAAGATAAATGTGTTATATTTTTAACCAGTTAACTATGACTGTGAAGTATGGTGCAAGATATTCAGTAGTTTCATTTTATATCTTTCTTGTAAATAATGCATAAAGTATGTAGATGTTGTCAAAATATGATGAAGCTATTAGCTTTATAGTTTTCATAGTTAAGAATGTGTTCAGCATGTAGCTCCTAATAACTCATTTCGAAACGCAGACACCATTATAAAATATTTCTTGTTCAAGTGAACGTTATCATGTGACATAATGATTTTGCTTAAAACCAAGTTAAATGAGGAGTAAAATTAAACAATATTGCATGAATTGTGTTTGACTAATTTTGTGTCACATTATATTAGCCGAGCTTTCAAAATATGTGTTAATGACAAATAGTGTAAGCCCCTAACATACTTTATATGTCTGTAAAATCACCCTTAAGTCATTAGCTTTTAAAGGTTCATTTTGTTCGCAGTTTTTGTAGCCACTGGCTTTTTAGTGATTACTTTTGTCTATGAAACTAGACATGATTAAAAAAGAGATATTTTACATAAGTCTTTGGGACTTATTGCCATATTATGGGGGTATAGTGTGTGCATTGAAACAATGCCTAATAATTGATGAGCTCTACACTTCGGAGGTAAACAGAGTTTAGGGTGAATTTTAATGTTTACATCGTATTTACATAAGAATCACGTTGAGCTCTTAATCAACAGTTTGTTTCTTTTACATCTGGATTTATCCCTTCCCTGCTGCAAAAATCTTTCATTCCAAAGGCAAGGAAAGTATTACAGATCCCTGGATTTAATTCAAAGATTGTGGAATCGCAGAATCCCAGAATGGTCTGGGTTGGAAGGACCTCAAAGATCATCTCATGCCACCCCTGCCATGGGCAGGGACACCTTCCACCAGCACAGGTTGTTCCATGCTCCATTCAACCTGGCCTTGGACACTTCCAGGGGTGGGGCAGCCACAAAAATATCCAAATTTGTTTCAATAAGATAAGCGCTTACTTTTGACGTGGTTTAAGTCCACCAGAATTTGGCAGTGGGGACTTGCAGCCTTCACAGCACGAGTGGAGAAGCTTCTTTAGACTTGTTGTCTCCAGGGTGAGACTGTATATGTTATATTCATATATATGTAATGTGTGTATATAAATTTATATTTATATATATGAAATACATATTTATATGTACATATATATATGCGTACATGCATATATGGATATATATATTAATATATATTCATCTATCTATCTATCTATCTAATATTTATTTATTTTTATTTATATATAATACATTTACAAACATACAAATATATATACACATATATAGATATCTGTATATAATCGTATATGTCTGTATAAATGTATATAGAGGTAGAAAGATATTTATAGAGAGAGAGAGAAATATATGAAATATATGATAAATCTATATCTATCTATCTATCTATCTATAAAGGGGTCATGTTGCTA